>JZKD02S1923041.1:0-23451 GCA_000966675.3 Picea glauca
CCAGGTACAGTGAGACTTCCCTTCACCATCACCTTGTGTAAGTACCTAAATATTATGGCAACTAAAGACACCAATTCATAGTTAGTCCCTACGCGGGTACAGTCGACAGTCTGATCCAAACGTATGGGTGGGATAGCAAGTCTGAAATCAACTTGAGAGGCTCCCACACATAATCGTGGGTATACCTTCAAGTGACCCCCAATATACGATCCAACCACTACAAACAGTTGAACCATAGAGGGATAATCTCCGCAATTCACCCGAATGCGACCTCATGCATAACCCCTATGTGAGAGGGGGATCTATTATTATACTAATCGATAGGTGTAGACACTAACTGATCTCCCTAGATCCACCTAGATCTAGAACAAAACACACCAGAACATGATGCTTTCCTTAAGTTTTAAATATTGAATTTACTAACTAAAGAGGGATAGGTGACATACTGTTTAAATGTTGCTTCCTCTCGCCATCGCCATCCTAGCTCCATTCCAATGCTCATACATTGATGAACCTGCAAAAGAATGCAACAAACCAAAGTGATAGTAAGAGCATAAACTCAATATAAACCTATGTATGTGATCAAGGAATCGTACAATAAAACACAACAGGCTTTATAGCAAAGAATCATATTATTGTATCATATTAAATGTGAAAGAGAGATTACAACCATGGCCTTGATGTTGTAAGGTCCCTTCCAACTGTCCTTTGTTCCCCACACACTTCCATTCCAAGAATTCCGAGAGCACAGATCTGATAGTATTCAAAATTTATCTTGACAAAGATAAAACTCAAAACCACTCTAACCAAGCTAATAATTCCAAGTCAAATCCAACTTAGCCAAGATCAAAATCTCCAAGATCAAAATCTCCAAAGCTAACTTTTTCCATGAGAGCTCCTCTCCTTTTATAAGTTGAAGAGGATAAGGTGAGGAGGTTAAGATGATCCCACTAAATCATGAAAGCGAGTAAGATCCAAACCATTCGGATGCCACCTCACCGTGGAAGTTTCTCCTTCTAGAAGATTCAAGAAAATGATCATTTTTCCCATGTGTAAGCATTCTCACACCCTGCCTATAGAGAAACTTGCGAACCTCTTGCAACCCATCTATGGTGCAACCTACGAGAATTAGTCATTCTCGCACCCTACCTATATAGCAACCTGCGAACTTCCATTTTTATAAGGTTTTTACAAAGGAAAATGCAACTTCTTTTCTCAGGAAAAGTTCTTCTCCCTTCCTTCCTCAGGAACTCAGGCCACTAACCCCTTTGAAGACTACAGATAGGTTTACATCATTAACAGTCATAGTGATGATGAAAATAATGTGTAACAGGATCCCATAAATCCTATACAACAAATGTATTTGAGTCTCCCTAGCTCAGGATGCTAATGTTTATTTTGGAAACTTTGGAGAGTTGTACTCACAGCCTAATCCAAAGTGCTAATCCTAGTCTAATTTTTGTGGAAGATCCTAAAAATAAAAAATGTTATAGATAATTTTTAATTAGCGTTTGTTTTACAGCTGTTCTTTACTCAAAGGGTGTATGAAAGTGAAATGGATGGAATGATGACTCAATTCCCAAAAAATTCATAAAAGATGATAAGCAATCGTTTCTTTTCAATGAATGTCTATTTAAGGGAGAGAGAAAGACTTGTTTTAACTATCAAACACTAATAAGAAATGTCCTCAATCAATTTGTTCTCAATCAAATCCAATGTAATGCTAAAACATTTCAGAAATGCCTTCTAATATGAAAACCAATCACTAAGATGTATCTTTGTTGTTTGTATGTGAATGATGATTAATTCAATGCAAAACTTCTCCTGTCAACTACCCTTTCAAATCAAAGATATTCGGACAAGCATAAGCAGATTTTTCACAAACAAAAGACCCTCTTGCTATGATTGAAACAAGAAGCAAAAAAGAAAACAAAAGAAAATAAATAAAATAAAAAAATCTCAAACAAAAGAAAGATGCTAGGAAAAAATGATCTCAAAGAACCAAATGAGGTGATTCACAAATTTCTGATGCCCTTCACCAGAGTTCCTGCTCAGTCAAATAAGAGAGAAGAAAGCAGTGGGTTGATTCCAAGTTCTCAACAACAGAAAAACTCAAAATAAGGAAGAAGGTCACAAAATCTAAACAACAAAGTTCTTATTTCTCAGAAAGAAGAGTGCCAAAGGTCAATAGGAAGAAGTATTGAAGCACAAAGAAGCTGAGCAAGGGAAAAAATAGAGACTGGACTTCCGAAAATACAATCCTGGAAGGTTTTTCTGCAGAGGAAAAGGTGGCACTCTGGTGTAAGGGGCATCCGAGCGTTATAACACTCTGTTCAAAGCCAACAGGGAGTGCCAGCGCTCTGCTAACATAGGCAATGGAGTGTTGGTGTCTTAAAACCCAGAAAATTATCAAAAAAAACCAAAAACTCAGACAAACTTTGTCAATCACAATGAATGTGATGGAATAAGGATTCAATCAACATATTCAATCAAACATACAGGGTGAACAAGGTCTAAAAATAAAAAAGGGTAAGACAAGGTCTGTGAGGAAAACCAAAACTAAAATTTTTGATTCGCTCCCCAATGGAGTTGCCAATTTCTGTTGTAGGAAAATCTCCTTGCAGATAGGTAGACCTCCTCTTGAGAGTTAGACCCTTAACTCTAAGACAGAAGGTGTTTAACATGGACACTGACTTCCTTTTAGATCTAATCAAGCTGATGAACAAAAGAGAAGGAGGAAGTTGTGTACCTTATGAACATCATTAGTCCCTGCAAGGTCCAGGATGAGCTTCGATCTTGAGCTCCTTGGTAGGTCCTGCAAGACAAACAAAAGTAAAAAATACTTCCTACTCTACTGATATTAGCTAAAACATAGATCCATCTACTGCAGACAAACTTATATGGAACAAGTACAAGTTTGAAAGAAATAGGCCAAGCATTGATTGTATATTGATGAGAACAAAGTGTTACTTACAACCATGGATGTAGTGCAACAGCTTCACCAAGCTCTCTTTGTCCAAACCCTTGCTTAAACAGTCCACACACAGAATGTTGATGCTCCAAATGACGTCTTCCTCATGAGATCATAAGTTAGATGCTTCACAATTCTTTCCATCTCTCCTTCCTCCATGGAAATCCCTCATTATATAGGATTTGGAGGCTTAACCACCATGGAGAGGATCTCTCATCAGATCCACTAAGAAAGGGATCTCTAAGATTTTTAGGGAGAAAATATCTCTTAAGGATTTTGGGGAGGAAATATCTCTCAAGGATTTTAAGGAGGAAATATTTCAACCATCCATGAGATCCTCCACCTTCCCTAAAAAATAGGAAACCAAATGTGAGATGGATTCTCACACTTAATTAATTTCTTTTCCATGAATATTAATAATAATTCATGTGCACTTGATTCTCACACTTAATCAATTTCTTTTCCATGAATATTAATAATAATTCATGTGTACTTGTTATTTTGGCCTTCATGTAATATATCCCTCCTCCACATTGACTAGGGATTGTGACATAGGTTATTCCATGGTGTCAAGGTGTATGAAACCCTTATATGACACTTTACGACACTTAGGGCGAGGTACCTAGGTGTGCAAATTTCATGTGTAACAATGTTAACCATAAATAAAATAATTTAATATTTCTTTTAAATAATATATTCCATTATCAACTTTATATAAAATACTAATATATTATAAAAAAAAAGAATTATAAAATGATTGGACACATTGATTTCAACTTTACATTCAAAAGGAATTTGAGGCATTAATTTTTAATGATGTAATGAAAAAAATTTTAGTGCATTGAATTCATTAATAATATGTTTCAAAAAAAGAAAGTTCCATCTATTGAAGCAACCATGATATGGACGTATCAATATGAATATTCTAAAGGTGGGAGTGAATTACATCACATATTTATACCAAACAACATGGAATAAAATAGAAATAGAAATATGAGAAATATTATGAAGAAAAAAACATAAACAATTTGTATACTTGTAGAGAACCCATTTTTCTAGTGGTATGTTATTTTTCAACCAAAATATAAAGCATATGTCTCCATTAGTGGAAGTGTTGTGTACCTTATTGAAAATATTTGTATAAATGTAGTGAACCCATTATTATAGTGCAGTGTATTTTTTCAAAATTTATAATATTAATTTTGTATTTTTTAAAATTATGAAAGTCAATATTCTTTTGAAATTACAATGTCTTCCCGTTACGAGGATCTTAACATTATAAATTTTTATTTTTACTTTGTTTTATATTATAGATATCCATCTCTTCTAGTGCGACATATAACTTATTTTAAGAAAGGTTAAGATGATAGAAAGTTATATAATAAATAAAAGAGGTATGTTTCTTCTTTCTAATATATCTCAAGAAAAAAATAGATTAAAAATACTAAACAATATTATTTCTTTTTTAAATTGTATATTTGGAATTTGCATAGCAGAGTTTATTTTTGTTTTTAGTTTAATGTACAATGGATGGTGTAGTGGATAGAAAAATAAAATAAACAATAGATATGTAGAGAGGTATTCATAAAAATGGAGGTATGGGTTTGAAGTATTTATAGACCAAACCACGAGGTTTTTCATCCCAATCCTAAATACGAAGCAACTAAACCAACATACATGTACGCTAAATTTATCATTCTTGCCTCCAAAAAAATAAAACATAACTAATATGTATGCACTCCTAAGAAATTCCATGTACTCTAGGAACACACACATGCTCAAGTAACACATGTGCATTCCTGGAAAACATGCACTCTCCTATGTATTTTTTTTGTTTGTTTCCTTGTTTCTCTTTTTCTCCCCCCTTTTCTCCCCCTATCTCTGCTACCCATGTACCCTTCACCTTATCTCACCTCCTCCCCCTTTATCCCTCTCACCCAACCCTCTCTTTCCCACCTCTATTCAATCTAAAAACATCTTGTGCATGTGGTTTAATCAATTATTAGTTTAGCTTCTCACTTTTTTTTCAAAAACCATGGTAAGAATCATTGTATTTATATCTATTATCCATTAAAATATATTTATCTATACAAACCCATGGTAAAAAATACACTCTATCATTGTATCCATATCTATCATTCAACAAAATATCTTAACATGTACATCCTTCACCTTTGCCTCTCTTGCAGCAGACCCTCATACCCACCTCCCCTTGCCTCACCTATCCCCCCCTTCTTCTTTCCACTCCCCTTTTTCCAACCATATCAATCCAACTTCCCCATCGAGTCAACTCCTATTCTAATTTATTAATCCCCTAAATCGCCTCCCTCTTCCACTGTCTTACTCCCTCCCTCTATACCCTCCACCCCCCAACTCTCTCTCTCCCCCTCCCTTCTCTGTCTTTCTCTTGCATCTACCCCTATCTCCCTCTCACTCTATATCCCCATCCCTATCTTTCTCATTGCATCCCCCTCCATATCTATCCCCCACTTTGCTCTATTTCTCTATTTACCTATATCTATATCCCTTCCCTCTCTCTTACCACCTCTCTCTCTCTATCCCTCTCTCTACCCTTCTCTCCCTCTCCTGTATATCTTCCCTAAATATACCCCTCTCTCTCACCACTTTGTATCCCCCCTATATCACTCATATTCAATATCTCCCCTTATCTCACACTCCCTCTCTATCCCCTCTCTCTTCCACTCTCTCCCTCTGTCGTCTCCCTCCATATACTTCTCTCCCTCTCTCTGTCCCCACACTCTCCTCCCATTCTCTCTTTACCTCTCTCTCACCTCCTCCCTCTAACTCTCTCTTTACCCCCCCCCAACTCTCTATCCCTTACATATACCCCTCTCTCCCACTACTCCTTATCCCCCTATCTCACTCTTGTTCTCTCTCTCCCCTTCTCTCCAAATCCCTCTCTCTCTCCCTCCTCCCTCTCTCTCTCTCCCCCCTCGCTTTATCTCTCACTTACCACTCCCTATCCCCCTATCTCACTCTTGTTCTCTCTCTCCCACTCCCTCTTTATTTTCCCCCTTTGCCACTTTCTCCCTCTCTCTCTCTCCCCCCAGTCTATTTCTATCTCTCTCTGATCCAAAAAGGATCAAGAGAAGGCTAATAATAACTCATAACTCATAGAGGCAACTAAAAACACTCAGAATGGCTTCAACAGACAAAGAAATGGAAAAAATTCAAAGTTCCCAAAACTCAGTGAAAATGGCATGATCGAAAATAGCGCATCATAAGATTTATAACAGTGCAAATGACTCGTCAAACAAATTTATGGTTTAAAATATATTCATGGTCAAAGATACGATCAACCATGAACACTCAGCAGGGGACACATCAACATCCATACTGCTAACGTCATCATGATGTTAGCAGCTAACATGGCAGGGTGACATCATCGTATGGATGATGACATCAACATGCCATGTGGTAGCACCATAGGATGAAACATGTCACCCACCAGTGGACTTTTGAAGGGTCCATATGGATCAATAGGAAAGTTCCACGTGGCACCCCCAGGCGATTCCACGTGGCACTAACTAGGAAGTGCCACATGTCAGTACGACGGTGAAAGGGTGAGCCACGTCAACATGTGAGCAAGAGAATAAATAGGTGCAATGTGACCCAACCAGAGGGTGACATGTGGCATCCCGAGAATGGCCAATGTTTTCTCGTGAATAAATTTTGTTTTAAAAAAGTATTGGCGGGTCCGCCAAATCTGGCAGACCACACCAAATGTGTTTAATCATTGGCATCATTACTAAGTGAACCATTAAACTTAGCGATGAGTTTGACCATGACTAAGAATATCATAACCACTACCAAAAATAGAGTATGGCAGGTTCGAACCCGGAACCTCCGCCAGGAACAAAGCATTTAAAACTCTACTTGAACCAATGCACCAAGGGGTGTGCCTTGGCATATTCACCCCGTCTAATATTTAAAAAATGTTTCAGCTAGAGCCTTGGGGGGGGGAAGAGTGTGAAACCATACTGTAGAATCTGACATGAATTTTCAGGTGGATGTTGTCATTATTGATGGTGCAGAGGGCATAGAAACCGAGACAATATTTCCTTTGGGCTTGGGAGTGCCAGATTCGGATCAGAGTGTGGAGACAATCATTTTTGGGTAATTCGACATCACAAATCCAATGGTGATGTTTGTTTTTTGATTTGAGCATTATTTTCTGTAGCTTGATTTCAGAATGAGATATATTCATGTATTTGCCAAATTCTCTTACTGAGTTAATAAAAGAGCCTACCCATTTGAGAGCAGGATCCGTAGATGTACTCCACCAGGGACGAACTCCATTATCAAGTTTTTGTGTTCATATCTTATGCTTATGTCTCTTCATTTATAAATTTCCCTTCTTTAATGGTGCACTTTAATATATATTATCATTTAATGCAATTATTTATAAGTCACGATGAAAAGATCCCGGATCATGTTGGTATCAAAGAAGAGTGTGAATGCTTACTAGGGCCAAGAATAAGAAGGGTGAATGAACTTTAAAGAATTTCAATCCTAAAGTTGGTCATGTATCCAGAAGGAAGAAAATGCCAGAAGAAGACAAGCGTGATGAGCAGGAGAAAAAAAATTCACATGGTCTTTTATCCCATGTCCGAAATGGTCGAGAGAATGTATGTAGATTACAGGAAGAGGATGAAGAAGAAAGGGAATAAAAAGGAATCACATGTAGATGATAATGCTTCAGTAAACTAAGGGGCTAGAGGAGATCCTCCTGAGCCTCCATATTCACCTTCGAGTTCTAGTTCTTCTTCCTCTGAGCTTTCTGATCATTCACCTCATTCTATCCATAAGGACTCTTTTAAGAAACCATTATTAAAGCTTGATGTAAAATTTTATTTACCTATGTTCAATAGAGATGCTAATCCTGAAAAGCTAGATAATTGGATCCAACAGGTTGAAGTGTATTGTCGTGTCCAACATATTGATGAAGATGAATTTAAAGTTCAACTGGATTCTTTTCATTTGGAAGGCACTACTCTCATATGGTGGGAGAGAAATATTTAGGACAAAAGTAAGGGTGGTAATCTTCTTTCCTCATGGTCGAAATTTAAAGCAGCGATAAGGAAACAATTTTATCCATTAGGGTATTTACATAAAGAAATGATGGAATGACAATCCTTAAGGAAAAGTAAAGGACAAAATGTACAAAGTTTCATAGAAGAATTTAGGAAGAAAGATCTGGCATTGAACATTCCTTTAGATTCTTATGAGACTTTAATAAAGTATATTGGCGCACTTCACACTTATATTTAACATACTTTTCTTTTGTTTAACCCCACTAGTCTTGACAAAGTTTGTGTGCAAGACACTCACATAGAGGACAGGGGGAAACATGTTCAAGAATATCCCACAAAGAAACCTTCCAATTTCCCACAGAAGAATTTTAAGAAGTTTAAAAGGAAGGACAAGAAGATCACTACAGTGATGAGTGAAGGAGGAAAACCATCTTGCACTCATTTCAAGAACAGAAGTCACAATGAAGAACATTGTTGGAAACTGTATCCAGAAAAGAAACAGAAACAGTTCAGTGGAAAGGGGAAGACAAAGACCATTGCTACAGTACAACAAGATCTTGGTTCTGATTCAGGAGATGAAGGAAAGATCACAACAATTGGAGTACAAGGTAAAAATCTCTTCATGCTAGTTCTAGTTCCAATGATGAATCTCATGCGGATGAATGAAACATGAATGAGTTATTTCACATAAGAGTTGTATCTAAGCATACTAAGATAGATACATTATTTGATCCAGATTCCCAAGTAAACTTAATATTTGAAGAACTTGTCAAGAAAATGGGTCTTGAAATGAAACCACATCTGAAACCTTATCCTCTTGGTTGGGTATGCTACAAAGAAAAACTTAGTGTCACCAAACAATATAGGATAAGATTTTATATTGCTTCAAAATTGGTTGATGAAGTTGATTTGGATGTTGTACCACTTGATATATGTGGCATAATGTTGGGAAGTCCTTATCTTTATGATAGAAAAGAAGTCTTTTTTCGACATGAGAGCAAATACCACCTTACTATGGGAGGAGTGGAATATATTGTTAGAGATCATAGCATGAGGGTAAATACAACACTTGTTAGTGAAGGGAAAATGAAAAGACTCATAAACACTAATAAGAGATATGTACTCATGTTCATCAGAGAGAAAGATGTCAAGACATCCGATGCTTTCCAAGGGTGTGATCCATCTCATAAAAAGGAATTAATTTATATTGTTGCTAAGTATGATGATATTTTTCAGGAACCAGATGGATTATCTCCTACAAGAGAAATCCAACATGAGATACATCTTTAGCAGTATTCTCCTTTGCCTAATTTGGGCATGTACAAGGTGTCAGTTATGGAGATAACATAGATCAAGAAGCAGGTACACAACTTATTGGATCAAGGGGTCATCAGGCCTAGTCATCTCCTTGTGGTTCTCCGATCATGATGGTGCCAAATAAGGATGGCACATGGCGAATGTGTGTCTATTACCGGGCCTTCAATAAAATCATGGTGAAAAATTGATACCCTCTTCCTTGCATAGATGATTTACTTGATCAATTAAAGAATGTTGTCTATTTCACTAAGTTGGATTTGCACAGTGCATATTGCCAAATCAAAGTCACAGAACAGGATGCATGGAAAACCACCTTTAAAACCAAACATGGATTGTTTGAGCGGTTGGTTATGTTGTTTGAGCTTTGTAATCCTCTGACAACTTTCATGTGTGTGATGAATGAAGTATTTAGGCCTTTTATAGATGACTTTATGATTGTATATTTAGACGACATTCTTGATTTTAGAGGGACATGGGATTAGCATGTGAGGCATATAAAGAAAGTATTGGGTACTTTGCAAAGGGAAAAGTTTTATGTAAAATTGTCTAAATGTGAATTTGGGAAGACTACACTTGTATACTTAGGTCATATTGTAGGAGGGAAATTGAAAATAGACCCTTCCAAAATTGATGTAATTGTAAATTGGCCTAATATGAAAAGTGTAAATGAAGTTCGAAGCTTCTTAGGTGTAGTTCAGTATTGGAGGAGATTCATTCCCAAATTCTCCTTCATAGAAGCTCCTTTGCATGCCTTAACCAGTGTGAAGAACACTTTTCAGTGGCAAGGAAAGAAACAAAAATATTTCAACACTTTGAAGGGAAATATAAGTACCACACCAGTATTGGCACTTTTGAATCTTCAACAACCTTTTGATATTGAGACAAATGCCAGTGGATATGCCATGGGTGCAGTACTAATGCAATATTGTAATCCTATTTTTTACCACTCTGAAACTTTTAACCAAGCTATTGTTAACTATCCTACATATGATAAATAGTTGTATGCATTAGTCTAGAGTGTAAATAAATGGAAGAACTACTTGTTAGGAAAGGAAACCATTATACATACATATCACCAACCCTTATAGTATCTTCAAGCATAGACCAAATTGCAACAATCTCGACACTACGGGTGGATGGGTTTTCTACAACAGTTTCACTTGGTAATCAAATACAAAAAGGGTACAAGTAACAAGATAGTTGATATTCTTTCTAGACCTCTTATTGTTGCTCTTATGATTTTGAATAATGCTTCTTTATCTCATGATAGCTATATAGAACAATATACCATCAATGAATATTTTAAAGAAGTATATACGAAGCTAACCTTTGGTGCACATGTAGATAACTATTGTCTGCAGGGGAATTTACTTTACCATATTGGAAAGCTATGTATTCCTACAAGTGAACAAGTCCATGTAATACGAGAAGCTCATACTTCTCTTGTATTTGGGGATTTTGTGGTAGGAACAACTATGGCTCATTTACTGAGGTTTTGTTACTGGCCTCAAATGAAAGCAATTGCAACTAAATATGTAAATGGGTGTGTTATGTGTTCTACTTGTAATCCCACTAATAGAAAACTGGGGCTATACTCACCACTTCCTATCCCATCCCATCCATGAGAAAGTATATCCATGGATTTTGTAGGGGGTTTACCCATGACCAAAGGGGGTCATAATTATTTGTATGTTGTAGTGGATAGATTCAACAAGATGTGTATCTTGATTTCTTGTAAAAAGAAGATCATTGTTGAGAAGACTGTTAATCTCTTCTTTCAGCATGTTTGGGTTCACTTTGGATTACCCAATCTATCGTCTCGGATAGAGATACTCGATTCCTTGGGGAATTTTGGACTAGTTTATGGAAGATGATGGACACCAAATTGAAGAGGTGCACTTCTTTCCATCCACAGACCGATAGACAGATAGAGGTGGTAAACTGAATAATGGTATTATTTCTTCAAGGCTACTACAACAAGCGTCCCAAGGTATGGGATGAACAGATACCCTATGTACAACATGCGTACAACCGATATTTACATTCCTCCACACAGAGTTCACCTTTTGAGACATGTTTTGGGTACTTACCAAAAGTTCCTTTGGACTTGATGTACGGGAGAGATACCATTGTAAATGAAGAGCGCACAGAGGACAAAGCCTGCAATTGCATCCATAGGATTTAACAGATACACCAAGAATTCATGGAACAGTTGGAGAAGATTCAACCATAGTATAAAGCTCTGCATGACAAGTAGAGGGTTGATCATCAGTTTTAGGTTGGAGACCGGGTATGGCTTCACATCAACAAGGAGATATTGAAGGGTGAAGGAAAGAAAATCAAGCCCATTCGTTATGAAACCTTCACTATATTAGATAAAAGAGGTACCAATTCTTTTCACTTAGGTCTTCCACCTTATATGCATATTTACTCAGTTGTGAAAGTTGAGAACTTGAAAAAATTTTAGCCTCCCATGATTATGGATCAAGATGAGGAAGTTTCAATTCCATCAGTTGATGTGTTTACACCTGAGCACTTGGATGAGTTACAGGAATATATCATCCTAGACAGGAGGATGAGGACTTCACACAGGGGTGATGTTCATTATATTCGAGTAGGCTTAAAAGGCACCCATCCAAGCAAAGCAAAGTGGATTGAGAAGGACAAAGTGAGGGAACTCTTCCCTCACTTACCAGTTCACTTATGAAAGATTTTTGTGGTCCAAAAATCTCTCAGTGGGAAGGAGTGAACCAAAAAGGATCTAGAGAAGGCTAACAATAACTCAGAACTCACAAAGGCAGCTCAAAATGCTCAGAATGGATTCAACAGACAAAGAAAGGGAAAACATTTAAGGCTCCCAAAACTCAGTGAAAATTGCATGAACACGTAGGGCGCATCATAATCTTTTTAATGATGCAAATGACTCATCAAACAAATTTACGGATTGAAAATTATTCACAGTCAAAGATGTGGTTAAAAAGGACCACTCAGCACAAGACACATTAGCGTCCGTACTGTTGACGTCATCATGACGTCAAAAGCTGACATGGTAGGATGAAATATTGTACAAATGATGAAATCAACATGACATGTGGTAACAGCACATTATTCCACGTGTCACCCACCAGTGGACTTTTTCAGGGGTCCAAATGGACCAATAGGAAAGTGCCATGTGGCACCCCCAGGAGACACCACATGGCACCACCCAGGAAGCACCACGTGTTAGTACAACAGTGACAGGGTGAGTCATGTCAACATGTGAGCAAGTGAATCAACAGGTGCCACATGTCCCAGCCAGAGGGCGACACATGGCATCCCGAGAATGCCCAATGTTAGCCTGTGAATAAATTTTCTTTTAAAAAAATAATTGGCAGGTCCGCCAAATCTATGTAATCATTGGCGACATTACTAATCATACTGCTAAACTAAGTGATGGGTTTAACCATGGCTAAACATATCATAACCACTACCAAAAATGGAGTACGGTGAGTTAGACCCCAGAACTTCCGCTAGGAACAAAGCCTTTAAAAATCCGCTCTAACAAACGTACCAAGGGGTGTGCCTTTGCATATCTGCCCCATTTAATATTTAAAAACACATTTCATCTAAAGTCTGGTGAAAACAATAGCACGTGACCGTACTGTACAATCTGACATGAATTTCGAGGTGGATGTTGTCATTATTGCTGGTGCAAAGGGCACGAAAATCAAGATAAGATTTCCTTTGGGCCTGGGAGTGCCAGAGCTAGATCAGAGTGTCGAGACAATCATTTTTGAGTAATTCGACACCACAAATCCAATGGTGATGTTTGTTTTCTAATCTGAGCATTATTTTCTGCTTCTTGACTTCAGAATGAGATTTATTCATGTATTTTCCAAATTCTCTTACTGAGTTAATAAAAGAGCCTACCCATTTGAGAGAAGGACCCAAAGACGTAGTCCACCAGGGACAAACTCCGTTATCAAGTTTTTGAGTTTAGATCTGATGCTTATGTTTCTTCATTTCTAAATTTCCCTTCTTTAATGGTGCACTTTAATTTATTCTTATTTAATTTATTCTTTATAAGTCAGGATGAAAAGATCCTAGATAACTCTCTCTCCCACACTACAAGAAGAAAACCTTCTAGTGGATGGTTTTAGTGTTAAACAATTTGACAAAATTTCAAAAAAACCTCTGCTACAACCTCCTCTATTGGTTGTAGATGTTTTAGAGGATGTTCCATATAACTAAAAAATTTGGGCAAACAAAGGTTGCAGTGGAGGTTTTTCTTTTTAAGTGTTCTTCTTGTCAAAAGGCACTATTGTGCTATTGATAAACACACACTAACACGCTATCATAATCAAATTATCTAGTACATTAATATAATAAAAACGCCACCGACATTAATATAATAAAAAACCATAGTTGTACCTCCTTGTTTTTTCATATGTAGAGCACCGATGCTCTTATAATTACTATGCACCAGCTGTGCATTGCTTTTGTATGAATAATTGATGCACTTTAGGATTTTTCCACCCTAGTCTCTCTAAGTTATAATTATGCCTGGTGTGATAAATGTATATTGAAACCTAGTGCATTTAATATCTCATGTGCCCCAGTGCTTCTGGAATTAGTATGCATTAGTATCCATTTTCCCATGTGCAATGAAGGGTAGCGAAATTTTGAATATTTGAGGTGAGATGTTAGCGCCATTATTTTTAGTATGCACTAGCTTGTAAACTATAGTAAAAGAATTTGTGCGTAAATAATATTTAGAATCCCGGTGTGTATAATCAACTTAACATAGTGGTAATAATTATTTTTAGTGTCATGGCATATATTTTAAACATGAGCACCTCACAATTTTGAAATGCTAAATATTATTGTATGTTATATCGTTTATGGAATGGTGTGTTTTATCAATAGTACGTATCAGTGCATTACTGTAATTGATATGTGTCAGTGAGTATGACTCCTCAAAATGCACCAAATTATATATTATGGAACACACTATTTAATGAGTTCAAAAGAGTATAGTGCACTCATATGTATATATTTTAATTCATTGTTTTTTACAAAACTTCAATTAATCATTTCAAAATAAAATATTTTTTTATACTAATATTGTTTTATATTTTTGTTATTGCATTTTGATATAGTGATTGCATTAATTTGTTATCCAACCAATTAAACATATATTAGTTTTCAAAATGTAAACCATCCACATATTAATTATTCACGAACACACCATTTTGCAACATTCGAAAATGCAATGAAATAAGAAACTCATTTGATTATATAGGAATAAAAGACCCATTTTTATACAAAAGGAGACAACATAAAGGTCCAATAAAATAATAAAATTGCAACCAATTTGTAATTTTTACACTTATTTTTAACATGTCCTCATGCAATTGGGACAACATGACAAGTACATTAAACAAAATCCATGATTTTTAGAGGAAAATATTCCAAAAGATACAACTTCCAATAACATGCAAGTATATTGATAGTCATTCATCATTTGAACTATTGACATTGCCCAATCTGCGTGCATTCCTCATTTATTCATCATTTGTAGGTGATATTGTACTCTGATTTGTTAACATAATGTTCTCTTGATCGACTTCTTGTTTATGTTACTCCCCTTCATCTTCCATCTATCAACATAGAAATAAATTGTAATAAGTATATCTACATGTATATATAAAGTAGAATATACATGGTTGCATAAACAAAATAAAATAAAACTTATAACCAAGTATTTCATAACAAATATTCATTATTTTGAAGCGATGCTTCATGAATTATCCCAAAATGTCCTCTCATGTCTGCATTCCATACTTTGTTTCGTGCATGTTTAATATGACATGACAAATCATAGTATATATAATTGATATAAAGTTTTATTGTTTTTTCATCAATTATAAAACAAGAGAAGTTAAAGAACATAGCTACTTACAAATTGTTCAATTCAAATTTAAATATTCAACATATACTCACAACCCATACTTAAACCAATGTTTATGAATTCATGGGTTGACTCTCTTTTGTATGTTAAAACCTAGTAAAAGACATAGATGGAAAAGTGTAAATTAATTTTTTTAATATAAAGATCAAAACAAACATGAAATATTATGAAAGGGAAAAAATGAAAATACTCACAAAGTAAATGCGATCAACCCTTTTATTTCTCGTTGTCATGTCTTATCTCTTGAATGGATTCTGTTTTTGTTTTCTTTTCTGCAACAAAACAATTGAAAATTAATATTTCACGTGATACTTAAATTTGATGTACATAAAATAATACATAAAGGATTACGTACCTATGATGCACATTGTAGTTCGTATGACTCCTCTTGTGACACAATTATGTTCAATTATTTTAACATCTTCTTCTACACATTTTTGGACATCGCTACCAACATGTCTTGGTTTTCCCCTTGTTTGTCACTTGGAATTCTCAAAATCTCAGTGAATATATATATATATATATATATATATATATATATATATATATATATATATATATATATATATATCGGTGGGTATATTAAGATAACTCAAATTGTGTCTTCAACAATATTTAAACGAACCAGTGTATCAAAGATACATAAATGCACCAATACAATATAATAGCTTCATTGTAAAATTGAAAAAAAATTACAAATGTTTGTATTAAGTCGGTGCTTTATGATTTAAGAAAATCATAACTTCTTAGGTACTATTTATTACAAACTATCAAGGAGTGAAAAAATTTAAGAAATGCTCGTTTCCATATAAAAATAATAATTTTTCCATTTTAAAGTGAATGATGTGCTTTTCAAACAATGTGTCTCGATGTGTATTTAGGTAAAATGCGCACTGTTAACCGCAAAAAATATTTTTTAATAATATTTCAAATTGAAATAAAGTGATGTTGTTTACAAACAAATACTTGTCAATGTTCTTATTATGTACAAAGTGCACCAATCACCATGAAATCATTCTTTTTAAAATGACAACGGCACGACAGTTTGGGATCCAATGCAATGAGTGATTTCATTGCGATGGATAGGAAACACCCATTTATAAATAGAAAACCCTGTAAATAAATTGTGTTAAAAAACATCTTCTTGTGAAATATAGAATGAGAAACATGTTACCCCAATACCTAGGGGTAACTAAGGAGACAATGTATAGAGGCCCATAGATACTAGACATGGAGTGTAGAGAGTCAAATCCCACATTATACAGATAGATCCACCCCTTTTCATGATTACATCACCACTCATCATCGTCAACAAAGAAAGATCCATTACACTAGTTTGGCCCCCAAAATACAACATGTCTTTTTTCATGACGTAACAAATCTAGTCTCATGGTAAGTGTCACTTTAACATTTGAGGCAGTTTAGCACGTGAAAAGAGTTTTTTCTTGATTACAGAAGTCTTTCTTGGAAATTATATCTTTTTCCTAATTTCACCTTTGTGGTTTTCATGGTATCCTAGTAAGTTTGTCACCCTCGGGAAAATGTTTTCTACTAGGGGGTTTTCTTGAAGGGTCATCATACCGTTCCCACTCATACTTACCACTTTCTAGACTTCTTCCCTTCAGCTTCCTCATATTTTGGTTTTTTTGGTTCATTGACTCTAAGAGGGATTTGTACCTCATTTCATGGGAAGAAGGGGATGAAGGCCCAAAGGTGTTGCAACTAACACTGTGGAAATAAAAATCCATAGTCCATCCTTCTAGATTCTCACCCTAAGTTCTTGAGAGCCACGAATTTTTTTTCTAAAAACAATACAGGACTTAAAAAAAAAAGTGCCTCACTTGAAGGGGGAGTGCATTGCATTGTTCTTTTATTTCCAGTGCACATAGAACCCAATGTGAGATAACTTCAAGTGGAATTTTGGTGCTCCTTTATTTCCATTGCACATAGAAATAAATGTTGGGATTTAAAAAAAAAAAAGGCATACAAAGGACTTGGAAAAATGTTGCATTGCAAAAGAAGGGATGCATCACACCCTCAACAAGGGCACCCATAAATGAGACAATATAAGATCTTGATATATCAAGAACCCCATGGCCATGAGTATTTACCCAATGCACCTCATACTCATTACATGATGCAAAGAGGGTATTATTGGGAAACATGCCTTGACTTGGGTATTTTCCTACCCAATAGGTCACCGTGACATCCCTCCCATACCCAAATTTGGCAAAGTTTATAAGGTCTTTCAGAATTTGTTTAATTTGAAATGGGGGGATTTAATGCACTTTTTTGGGTAGTTCTTTTATTAAATATGGATTACCTAGCATGATCCATATGACTTGTGGATCCTTGGAGGCATACTTGTTTTTCTTTGCAACACCTTTCCAAGTTAAGGATGATGAACCACACATTACGTCACCTTTCTAAACTTGAAAGTGACCTTTGGAGTCCTATGACATTACCCTTTATCCCTTGAGGCTAGGGTTTGATGAATGATGTGGTTATAGAGGTGGTTTGATAGGAGGAGACACATGACATGTCACTTTTACACATGATATCATGATACATGGCCTTTGGAGGCCCAATGATCTCCTCTTGAGGCTTTATGTCTCACTTTTCATCCCTACATCACCCTATTAGGGAATAATGTCACCCTTCTAGGGTTTTACTTCATTTATATTTCACATTTGGCATACTGTAGAGGAAAATGAAGGGGTTCGCCCTCTTCTAATTTGTTGTTGAAAATTTTATGTGGACAAATTGGTTAAGATGACCTCATATAAATAGAGGACCTTATAATTTCATTTTATTAGGATCATCATTACTCACCATTTGTGAGAGACAAGTCTAGAATTTTTTCCCTCTCTTGGGCTATCTAGCTCTTCTACTTATGCAACTTTCTTGGAGGATCAATTTGTGGGTTCTTTTGCTGATTTTTGGATGGAATTTTTATAATTAGGGTTTTATCTCATGTTATCTTGGTGAATTAAGTGAAATTTATGCAATTTTATATTTTTCTTATTAATTTTCCATGGTAATTTTTTTTCATGCTAGACATATTTCTTGGTCAAACCCTAAGAGAGGAGCATGTGTGCTTCCTCCTCTCACAAGGTTAATTTTGTCCAAATTTTGTAAAGGAATCCTTTCTATGGTTAGACTCCTAAATCCCTAAAGTGCTAGCATTTTAGTATTTTATCCCTAGACATTTGATTTTAATTTTTTTGAAGCATCCATACGGGAGAAAAGTTTGCTAGATCAAAAAAATGCTTGCACTCTAGAAATACTTCTCTTTAAGGTTTAAACCGTAAGTCCCTAATGTGTTATAATCTTATATTTTAAACCCCACCTTTTTTTTTCTGCTTGTTAAATCTTCAATCATTTTGTATTTGTTGTTGTAAAGACTACATAGTCCTCAAAGGAACTAATTTTACAGGTCTCTTATGGTGAAATTGATCGACAAACACTCTCTTTCAAATATCTCAAGATCTATACTAACTTTACTAACACTAACACTCATTAACTTTCTAGTAATCTTGCTTCCGTTGAGAATTTTCGCTAACGCCATCTGAGTACACCTTTATTTATTGCATACACTCTTCTAAAGGTTGTTTAACTTGCTCAAAATTTATTTTAAGCAATTGGATAATGTTCTATGTGAAGCATGCTTAATTTGTTTGGTCAATTGCTGAAATTTTAACCTTTTTTATTGCTATTGTTACAAATTTATATTGGTGTTATAATACTGGTGTATTGTTGCAAACTTGTACCAACAATTACAATTTTCATTGTCTAGTGTCATGAAGGGATATTTATTGCATGTTTGATCTTGGAAATCATTAAATATATGCTATAAAGTGTTCTTGTTCTATGAAAGTACTCAAAAATATTCATTCATCCACTACCTTGACCTAGACTAATCTTTAGGTGATCAAGAGAGCAGGTGGTAGACTTGGCTACATTACTTACTACTTTGATCCATTGAGGTCACCGAAGAATCTTCCTTTGTGGTGGACCTCTTCCATCACTAAAACATGGGAATTTCTTACTAAGCTGAAAGTGGTAAGATCTTCTATAGTTACACAATATTTAGGGGCTTTTCATTGGTCTTTGCACCAATAGAAATCCTATGAAAACATTTTGACATTATTGTTGGGGAGGATTGAGTCATTCTCCTCAATGTCATATCTTTTGGTGAACTTTCCACGAAGCCCTTATCTCTCAAAGATTACCTAGAAACTCCAATGATGTTGATTCCATCACCTTCCTTTCACGATCTATGGTTGATCATCCAACTACTCCACAAAGTTCGAGTAGGTACACTAACCCTCATAAGACCTATAAGACAAGAATTCCCCACAACTCACCTGTAGTGAAATCCTTGTTTGGTGGAAACCTTCCTTTGCCTAAAATCACTCAAAATAAATGGGCATCTAATATCTTCAAACCCTTGGATATGTCTGTTATCCCGGGATACCCTAAACAAATTCCTACAATATACAAGAAATAGTTTCCCAAGTTTCCTAGTAATGATCTGACCACCATTGAAGAACATATGAGTAAATTTTGGGCCTTCTTTCGACTTTATCATGTGAGTGATGGTGGGGAACATTAAGTAATGAAAAGTTTCTCGTACACTCTTACTGATGTCTCTAGGATATGGTATGATAGTCTCTCTGATAAGAGAATAAAGACTATGGATCAACTTGAGGAAATGTTTCTCAGTATATGGAGCACTAAAGAGGATCCAAGCATGTTGTTGATTCGACTTATCGTAGTCAAGAATTCCAAAAATCAAACTATTAGATAATTTAATTCCAAGTTTGAGAAGTTGCTTCAACAATTCCCTAAAATTCACCACCCCGATGGAGATTATCTTCTCTTTCTCTACATCAAATATTTCCAGGTACATTTTGGATACTTGCTCAAATACAAGGGTCCAAAGACAAACCATGAAGACAAATAAATGGCTACAAAAATTGAGGCTAATTTTTCATGATGCAGGGTCGATCCTTTCTATGCCCCAAGATCCAAGACCGATACTAAACCAGAGATAGTACACAATGTTAAACCCATTCAAGACACTAGTGATTCATGGGCATGACTAGAACATGACTTAAATGACCTCACCAAAATTCTAAAATTTATGATGAATATAATTTCTAATTTATAAAGGGAACAACAACAAGTTCCCAAGCTTCCTTTTAGGATACATCCCCTAAATCCTAGCCAATAATGGAGAGCTAGGCCTTCAAATGAACAAAGGGTTCCAAATACTCTAGATCCTCCAAAGGATATAAGTCAAGAGGAGATTCCTTGGTTCTTGAATTTTTGAGACTCACATTGGAAATATGAATTCCCAAGGAATAATAGGGAACCTAATCAAGTTAATTCCTTGGATTTCACAAACCATATATTCACGATATATCCTCAAGTGTGGCTCAATATCAAACCTGAACAACTTGAGTAAAGAAAAAGAGAAGTTGCTAGGAGGGCTATGATGCAATCTATAAACAATGTATATGAGGAGTCAAGGGAGAGAGTTATAAAGAAGGAATTACAAGTGTACACAAGATGAAGAAATGCCCCACAAGATCCTCCCAGTGACCCTAAGCTTCCTCAACAAGGAATTCCTACTCCACCAGAAAGTAGACCTACTCCTAGTCCCACTTTTCCAAATACCAATGACTTAGTATTAAATATTGACGTAGACAGTGTCTTGGCAAAGATCAATGTACCTGTACCTCTGAAAGAGATCAATAATATTCCCTCGATAAAAAAGATGTTTGAAAAACCATTCAAGGTACAAGGTGAGCCTATGGACCCTCCTATAATGTTGCAAGCTAATTATTTTAGACTGCAATATGGTGAACACCCATGACTGTTCATGTCATTGCATGTAAATAATTCTATGCTTGACTCAAGTGTGGGTGAAAATATCATGTTCTTAAAGGTGATGAGGAAGTTAGATTTGGAGATAAAAAAACCTTACAAGAATGTATGTTGGATTGAATCTAGGGGCATTCCCACTCATGGTGTAACAGATAATATTAAGGTATTCCTTACTCGATATCCTGAGATATTTCTCTTGATGTACATTGTAGTTGTAGATATGTCCTTGATGTATGGGGAAAGCTCTTGTCTAGGATGTTTGTTGCAATGTTGGGTGTCACATTGCAGATGGATTTGACCAATGTTGAGATACCTATGGATGATGGTACTTATTCCCACTTGCCCAACATGAGCATGGAAAAGAATCATGTTGAGGAGATTGACCTTGACTTTGAGATGAAGGACCCCCTTGAAGTAGTCAAGGAATCCCTTACATATTTTTTTCAAGATGACCTTCCTTTCTCCCAAGAAGAATATTTTTATGTATGAGATTGGCCTAAGAAGGAAGATTACCAACAACAAATAGAAAAGTATAAACATAAGGAAATTGCCTCCGTTAAAATATTGAAGAAAGATGATAAGGACTTGTTTATTAAACCAATCCAAGATGATGTTGTTAAACAAATATCCCACCCATCTCACTCAAGACAATAAACCAGGGTAATACAAGAGGAATTTGTGCTTAAGAGGGGATATTACAAACAAGAATAAATTGTTTTAGAGTGGAATACAAGAAAGGGCCAACCAAGCACACAAGAGGAGTTTCACAATTTCTAGTTAGGTCCCTACAAGATTGTGAAAAAGCCTCTCAATGATCCCAACTACTTATCCATATTACTAGGGAGGAGGTTTCCACTACTAGTTAGTGGGACCCTTTTCAAGGCCCAACATGGGGAAGAGACTTGACTTCTTGAACTAACATAGTTAGGGTAGGCATTTTCATTTTCATCTCATTTTTATATATGTAATTGCATATTGCATACCATGCTAGTATAGTTGCATTTTCTTGCATTTTCATATATACATGTTGCATTCTCATTCTAATGTATATTAAGAATTTGCATTTTTTTATTGATATTTGTTTTCATATCATAGTTAAGAAAACATTTATTTTCAGTATGGTTTTGGATTATCACTGACAGGTGGTGGATAGCACCCACCGCCAGATACTTCTAAAGTGTTTTGTTGGTTTAAGTGGGTGCGATATTGCATGTCTTAGACAACCAAATATGTTGAGGTTCTCATGTTCTCTATGGTTATAACATGTCCCCATGTTGGAGCCACATGTTACCCCACATGCCTAGGGGTAACTATGAAGATGATGTCTCGAGGCCTGCAAGTCCACATTAAGCAGATAGAGCCCCTCCTTTTCATCATTACGTCACCACTCATTGTCAAGATAAGAGAAGTGTCCACTACACCAGTTTGACCCCCATAAGAGAACAAGTCTCTCTTCATGAGGTAACAAATCCAATCTCTTGGTAAGTGTCACTTGAACATTTGAGGCATTTTAACATGTGTAAATAGTCCTTTCTTGATTAGGGAATGCTTGCTTGGAAATTATATCTTTTTCCTAATTTCACCTTGGTGGCTATCATGGTATCCTAGTAAGTTGGTCACGCTCGGGAAAATGGTTGCTATTGGGGGGTTTCCTTGAAGGGCCATTGTACCATTCCCACTAATACTTATCACTATTGATGCCGAAACTAGAGAATTTGGAAACCAACATTTCAAACTCTTGTGAGAATAAGTGAGAAGCAACAGGATTATTACACTATGTTTAAATCCCCCATAAATAAAGTACATTAGATCCTATAACTAAGAATCCAAGCGTAAATCGTTATTGAAATGATTTTGCAATATTTGATTTTTATTGTATTTTGCAACTTATATTATTTTGTATTTTGGTTTTGTAAGTGAAATGTACATAAAACAAGGTTAATATAAAATTAATAAAAACTAAAAAAAGTTAAACTAACTAAACTAAAAAATTGTTTAGTATTTACAAGAAAACCTAAAATTAAAAGAATTGAAATCTTTATTACACGATTAAATTTTATATGTTTATTGGCTTTATCATTTTTATATAAAATATAAAAACAAAGTTAAAGATGAATTAGTGTGAAAATGGTGAAGAGAGAAACTCTAAAGATTGATTAATATTTACTTTAGCCTAACAAAGTGAAATAATTTTTTTTGTTTTATTTTAAATATTATTATTAACAAAAAAATATAAACTAAGAGAAAAACTCTAAAGATTGATTAGT
>JZKD02S1923041.1:23501-35363 GCA_000966675.3 Picea glauca
TTGCTTTCAAACCTCATAGAATACTTGGACTAGAGTTAGTATCTTTAACTGTTCTTTAATTTCTCAATATAAAATGTTACCCCATTTTTAAGTAGCCAAGAACTGAAAGAAAAAGAAGAACAATGAGAACTCATTAGCAATGAGAAAATCAGACATAAAGTACAACATACTTAATAAGCAAACCTTTCACCACATGGACACCAGTAAAACTCAACCTCTTTTAATCCCTTCAATTACTTTGCAAGACTTCCCTTCTAGTAATTTTCATTGTGGTAGTGAGAGAGTTTAGTGGAGATGGAAATAGTCCTTCCACTTGTTCTTCCATGGAACACCACTATCTCTCAACGCGATAATGCAGTTGGGATCTTTAAAACATCACTCCAATGAGTTGGATATAACTTACCCATGCTCTCATCATATCCTTGTACTACAAGAATATTTTCTTATGATTAATCGTAAAATACTTTGTGTGGATTATCAAAGCCTATTCAATAATACCCAACTCTTCCCTCTTGGTACTAAAGCGTATTCCGAATTACAATTGTGTCGTATTATGAGAGGGTGTATTGAACCAAGTTCGGATATTGATATAACATATATATAACA
Source organism: Picea glauca (assembly GCA_000966675.3). Lineage (NCBI taxonomy): Eukaryota > Viridiplantae > Streptophyta > Pinopsida > Pinales > Pinaceae > Picea > Picea glauca. The sequence continues at coordinate 24,108 of JZKD02S1923041.1, forward strand.
AAACTTTGAGGCTTTCCTTGCGATAATTCCTCATTAGATGATTAGAAGACCCAGGATGATATTTCTGATTTTGGAGTTTGATATATATTCCAGAATTGTTTTCATACGTCATGATCATCTAACACAATGGCTTGCAATTGGTATGATTCCTATGGAAGTCAAAATGGCAACAATACAATACTTGACATGTATCAACATCAATTGATCTCCCATAGTACTCCACTGTTTATTTATTTATTTATGAGACGATGGGAGATGTATGTAATCCCCACTCTAATCTCTTAAATTTGGAACATTTGAAAGTCTTGGAATACGAATGGGAAAACATTATGGAATTTGTGGATATACCCGAACTTAAGAAATAGAGATAATTTAAAACCGACTCACAACACTTGGAGGCCGGGGAAGCAAAGTTAAGATTCGTTCAATTAATCAATGAAGAATTACAAGATATATATATGATGACATATAGTTTAGGAATGGTTGGAAACTAATCACCGCACCTAATCTCCATTATCTCTAAGTCTCCCCTTTAATGGAGAAATGATTGACATCCACACCTAATATCTCTCTAAATAGTTCGAATTTTATCTTTCCAAGAGGTGTAGTGAAAATATAAGAAACATTTTCACTAGTATTACAATACATTAAAGCAATGTCATTAGACTACATCTTTTCTCGAACAAAATGGAACTGAGTATCAACATGCTTTGTCCTTGAACGATAAATTGGATTATTTTCCAACTTGATTGAGCTTTGGTTATCACATTTGATTATCGTAGCTTTCCTTTGTTCTTCTCCAACATCTTGAAGTAGTCTTCTCAACCAAACATCTTCACAAGTTGTTGCACACAATGCTTTATATTCTGCCTCAATGGATAACGAAGATACAGTAGGTTGCTTCTTATTGCTCCATGAAACAATTCCAGAACCAATGCCAAAGGCATAACCTATAGTAGATCTCCGATCATATGGATTTCCAACCAAGTATAAATCTAAGTAACATGTTAGCTCAACATCGAATGAATCAGTATATTTAATATCATAATCGATTGTGCCTTTGAGATACCTGAATACCCCTTTCGCTGCATTCCAATGGATTTCCAGACTTCAAGACCGAGACAATAACGTAACTCACCAAGATCTTTCATTTCAAATACCTGTGACATCTGCTTCTTAATTCCACTAATCATTTTTTCTAAATTTTCTGTAATAATTAAATCATCAACATATAAGGAAATCAATACAACAAATCCCTTTTCATCAAATTTGGTATATAGATTTCAATCACTTTTTCTCCTCATAAAACCTCGTTGAAGAAATAATGAATCTATCTTCTCATACCATGACCTAAGTGCATGTTTCAATCCATACAATGCTTTTTTTAATTTACACACTAAATTTTCTTGACCACTTTTCACAAACCCCTTTGGTTGAGTAAGGTAAACCTCCTCCTTAAACTCACCATTCAAAAAGGAAGACTTTACATATAATTGGTGAAGCGTCCAATGGTATTTTGTAGCTAGTGCAATTAACATTCTTATAATGTTTAATTTAGCTACTGGAGCAAATGTTTCTACATAATGAACACCCTCTTTGTGTGAATACCCTTTTTCCACCAATATGGATTTATATTTATCTATACTACCATCGGATTTGAATTTAGGTTTGTATATCCATTTACATCCTATGTGTGTTTTTATCTTTGGGCAATTCAGTCAATTCCCTAGTTTTTTTTTTCATTATAGAGTCATATTTTTCTCCATTGCTTTTCTCCCCTCTTCATGTTCATTAGCTTCATTAAAACTCATGGGTTTTATGACATTTGAAATATTACTCATGAGGGCATAATCTTTATACTTTTCAGGTCGACGAGCTTGTCGTAAAGATATTCTCAATGGGCTGGTGACTTCTTCTCCATTTTGTGAAGATTCTTCTTCAATGTTGGATGTATCCATGTCACTGGGTGCCTTTTCCTGTTGTTGCTTATTTTCTTTAACCTCCTCATCTTAAAGAAGTATCTGCCATCCTTCATGACTGTGGTATTCATTGTTTCCTTCTGCCTGTTCCTGGAAAATTGCATCTCTACTTGCAAACACTTTGTGAGTAGATGGATGAAACAATTTATATGCTTTAAGTTTTGAACAATACCCTATAAAAGTACATTTGATAGCTTTAGCATCAAGCTTCTTCTTGTTCTCCTTTGGAATATGTGCAAATTGCCTCACACCCAAATATCCTCAAATTATTAATTATTGGTTTAGAATCATACAAGGCTTCAAAAGGAGTTTTATGATCAAGACACCTTGTTGGACTTCTATTCATTAAATAAAAAACAGTGCTAATGGCCTCGGCCCAAAAGGAAATTGAGAGATTCTTACATTTCATCATACTTCATGCACACTCCACTAGATTTCTATTTTTCCTTTCTGCAACTCCATTCTGCTATGGAGTTTGGGGTACTGTAAATTGTTGTACTATTCCATTATCTTTCCAATACTTGATGAAGTTCCCCAATCTTTACTCTCCCCCTTGATCTAAGCGGATGATTTTGATGGGTTTTCTTGTTTGTTTGTCCACCATGTTTTAAAATTCCTTGAAGTATTAAAAAACTTCACTCTTTTTCATAAGGAAATAAACCCGTGTGTATCTTGTACAGTCATCAATAAATAACAAAATATAATAAGAACCTCCTAGCGACCTTGTCTGCATTGGTCCACAAACATCAGTTTGTACAAGTTCTAATAGATCTCTTTTTCTCCTATCAGGATTAGAGGGGAATTCGTTTCTATGCATCTTTCCTAATGCACAACTGTCACAAGCACCATACTCATTCTTCAACATAGGGAGTCCTTCAACCATACTTTGTTTTTGTAATAACAACAAATCATGATAATTAATGTGACCATAAATTTGATTCCAAATATTTTATGTAGGCATAGTTGCAGAAGTTAATGCTTGATGATTCTTTCTGGTGACATCAAGTTTGTACATATCTTCAACTTTGATTCCTGAGGAAACAATTATGTAATGATCCTACAAGTCCTTCACTATACGATGTGTCTTGAAGAGTTCAACCTTCAAATTTTGATCTATAATTGTGGACATAGAAATCAAGTTTTTCTTTATCCCAGGGACATACACACCATTGTGAATCTGTCTGACAGTACCATTTGGAAGTGTTACTGGAATATATCCATATCCCTTGATTTGATAAGAGTGATCATCTCCAAGATAAATATGGGAACCATTATGTTTTTCTTTAAAGTTTATATACCCATTCTTGTTACATTTCATGTGAATTGAGGCTCCAAAATCAACAAACCATGCATCAACATCATCAATTTCCGGAGATAGTGTAAAATTATACACTAACAATTTTAGATCTTTTGAATCAATATTCAGGTTTTCTTCTGCGAAGTGTCCTGAATGTTTTCTATTTTTATGCCTAGCTTCATCATCATTTTTCTTCTTACAACATTCTTTGGAAAGATGTCGAGTCCTACCACAATAGAAGCACTTAGGTTCATTTCTATTTGATGGCATACCTTGATTTGGATTTGGAAATGACTTCCTTTGAAATGAACTTCCTCCTCTTCCTCCTTCTCATGGTTTCCCTTTAGGGAATCTCTTCTTTGTCCATAGTGATAAGTCTGGATTTTGAAGCTTCAAATTCATGCACCTCTCTTCCTCTTGCAACACTATATGTGTTAGTTACTCAAAAGTAGGAGCTTTCTCCCTCGCTGCAAGGCCTGTTATAAACATTTGATAGTCCTCTAGCATTCCATTTAAGGAAATTGTGACAAGATCAATGCTTGACACTATTTATTCTATATCTCCCAATTTCTCTTTCGTGTATTTAATTCGCCCAAGAAAAGTACTAACGAACTCATTTATATCCATTTTAATACTTAGCAATTTACTCTTTAGGAAAAAAGTGTGACTTTTATTATTAGTCTGATACAAATCTTTAAGTACTTTCCAGGTTTCACTAGAAGTCTTAGCATCTCTAATGTGCAGAATTATGCTATCTTTAATAGAAATTCTCAAAAATACCTTGGATTTTTTCTCTCCCTTATCCCAATCTAGGATTGTTGCCACTGTCGCACCTGCAGTCACATTGGGTCATGCTTATAAATATCCTTTCACAATTGTCCATATGCCATAACCTTCCATCAAGGTTTTCATTTTGAATTTCCAATTGATCAAATTCGATCTATCTAACTTGTTGGCTTCATTGAGGTATGTTTCTGCCAGTGGATTTGCCATCCTTGCAAACTGCTTCACGCAACAAACTCACAACAAGATACCTCGGAACAACAATGAAAATTGTAGCTCAGAAAATGATCTCCTCTTTATTTCTTATCGCTCGATATCTACGATAAAAATCAGAGCTCTTTGTCCTCTTCGAATCCACAAGGGCATGAATGATAAATAGGTTATTGTTCTCTTCCTCTTGGTTTTGGTTTTGGTCCTCTTCCTCTTGGTTTTGGTTTTTAATCAGAGATAGGATTTCAATCAATGCAAAAAAAAGAGAAATATTTGTTAGTTATAACTGTAACCTCAACAGTATGTGACCGTACATTCCCAGCTATTCCTACCAGCTGTATGAGTCTGTTAGGATTTCTTGTTTTGTTTATTGATCTTCTTGATTTGTTGAAGATTATTTAGCTTATCTTTTTTCCCTTAATGAAATGCGCTCTTCTCATTCTTGTTTCCAATTTCGCCTTCTATGTATTATCTTCTTTGCTTCTCATTTCTTCATGGTATCAAATCTTAGGACGTAAGCCTCTTCACAGTTCCTGGAGAGCAGCCGGATCCTGAGAAGAAGAGAACAAATCTTACATTCTCTCGTAGACAAGAGCACGAGATGCCATATTGTTCACATATCTTGGAGAGCAGTCTGTAGTCCACTAAAGGAGTGCTGGAAATAATAGTACGCTCAAAAGATCGTTGGAGACAACAAGCGCGAGGAGGAAAAGTTGCAGAAGGATGAAACACTTAAAGATTCATTCGTGAAATTATTTATTTAGAAGGAAGTTTGTAGAAGCAACAAAGGAGAAGATACAACAACCATAATATCAGTCATGGGAACAAATCTGAGCCATTAATCAAGCTCAAAAAGGACAAGGAGCATGCCGAAGAGGCAATTTTTTTTCCAGTCATTAGATCTGGGCGAGAGCAAGATAAGTCGTCCGATCAAGAATATATTAAGTCACGATCATCATATCTCATTGAATGGATATCGACGGTGGGGATCTATTGCGAAAATAGCAATGGAAATTAAAGCATGAGAAAGTTGCCACTCTGCAATCCCTCAGGATCGTTGATCTTGCTAGATCAACAGATCAATGGTGGATATCGATCCCACTATGAACGAACATGTTCGCATTGTGGAGATCGGGAAGTAAATTAAAGCGTGACCAAGTTGAGACTCTGAAATCCCTCAGGATCGTTCATCTTGCTAGATCAAAAGATCAACGGTGGATATCGATCCCACTAGGAAAGAGCATCTTCACATTGCGAAGATTAGGAAGGAAATTAAATCATGATCAAGTTGAGTTTCCACAATCACTCATGGTCATTGATCCTCAAGATAAGAGCCCAAAGGTTAAGCCTCGGTCACAACTCTTGGTCACATATAAAGAAGACAGAGTGAACTTCATGCAATTCCTGTCCTTCGATCTAGGTAGGGGACATGTGTCAAACGATCCCCGTATTCAACGATCTTGTACTACGGGAGGAAGCAAGCAGTGATGAGTAAAGAACTCTTGAAGGCCTAAAGCCCTAAAGTTCATCAAGACCATCCATAGATGAATACACATGGATGAAATATCTTCCACTTCGCTAGTCTGAGGCTCAGAGAAAACACGATGCAGTGCTGCCAGAACTTCTGAGGCCCCGAAGGCTGAAGTAAATCTCAGTCGTCCAAATCAAGAGGACACATGGATGATCATCTTGCACTTCGCACTTTGGATATTCGACAATCTGAAGGATTTCACGTATTAGCAGATGGAAAGTCTTGAAGGCCGGAGTTTCGAAGAAGATCTTGGTCGTTCATTTGTAGAGACCTAAAGATTGTTGTATCTACATCTCTACAGATAGTTCACCACCTTGGCACTTCATGAGTATTGTGATTGCGAGCGGTGAAAGATCCCTGAAGCCTGAACTCCTAAAGCAATTCTGAGTTGTAGATCTCGACGGGTAATTGAGATAGTCGATCTCTTCCCTTGTTCTGAGGTTCGTGAGTTTAGAGGATTGCGAGGTAAGAAAGGAATATAGCCTGGAGCCTTGAAGGCCCAAAGTCACGAATTCCCAAAGTAATTGAGGATCGTTGATATCAAATAAATGAGGACCGTTGATCTTTGACACAATTTGTTTATTCAAGGCCCAAAGCACCTTGTTTTCAGCCCTCAGTCACATGAGAAGCTGAACTTCAATTTTTTTTTGGCTTTCGAGTAAACTCAGATATCTTGATTCCACCATTAAAGGGGCTACAGTTGCTAAAGAAAAGAACTCAGAGATATGACTCTGTGGATCTCGTGCTTGGATAGTCAGATCCAGCCAGATCGAAGCTAAATAAGTGGTCTACCCCATTTTTTTCGTACCGAAGTCACACATGAGATTTCATAGACCTGGTTTTATGCACAGGAAACAAGTAAGCATGAAAATCTCAAACAAATATTTTTGTTAATTTTTTTTTTCAATATGACCACCTCTAGCAATTTAGGACCAACACAAGGACCGATTCTTCGTAGAAATAACTATGAATTTTGGTCTATTAGAATGAGATCCTTATTACAAGCACAATAGTGCTAGGATCCAGTGAATCTTGGCTATGTGGAACTAGATCCAGCAGACCTTGCTCCCATGAGCAAACAACAGAGAACTGCTCAGGCAACACAGAGGAACAAAGAGAAAAAGACACAAGTTTGTATTCAAAGCTCAGTGGATGACTCGATTTTCTCAAAAATCATAGGCGTTGTTACTTCAAAACAAGATTGGAACATCCTTAAATCGACTTTCCAAGGAAATGCCAAGGTCAAAATAGTCAAGCTGCATACCTTGAGGACCCATTTTGAGTGTTTAAAAATGACAGAGTCTGAAAACGTTGATCAATTTATGACCAGAGTCACGGGAATTGTAAACCAGATCAGATTGACTGGTGAAGACATCCCTAATCAAACAATCGTTGAGAAATTACTAAGAGTTCTTCCAAAGATATTCGAAATGGTTGTTACAACCATCCTTGAATCCAAGGATTTGTCAAATTTTCAACAAATGAATTAATGGGCTCTCTATTTACACATGAGACCTGACTACATCTCGAAGATGAGTGAATAGCCAATGCCTTCAAGACTCAATTCTTCTTCAGCAGAGGGAGAGGCAAAGGCATAGGCATGGGTCACCGAGGAAGAGGGAGAAGTCCAAGTAACAATCACTCAAGTAAAGGTTACAGACAACATAACCATAATCATAATTTCCAGCCTCAAAGAGGCAGAGGGAGAAGATCAAATGACAAATGAAGCATACAATGCTATTACTACAAAAAGTATGGGCACTATGGATCTGAATGCCAGAAGAATAAAGTAAATCATCTCTCAAGCAGAGCACATGTCTCACATCATGAAGGAGAAACCTCAGATGGTATGTTTCTATCATGCCACAAGACTGAATAATAACAAAAAGATTTTTGGTTGTTGGACAGTGGATGCAACAATCACATAACAGGTAACAAAGATTTACTTTCATGCATTGAATCTTCTATTTCATCTAATATTACACTTGGAAATGATTCCTTAGTCAAAGTTAAAGGAAAAGGAATTGTACCTATTCTCACTAAACAAAATGTAAAGAAAGACATAAACAATGTCTATCACGTTCCAGATTTGAAACATAATCTGTTGAGTGTAGGACAACTAATTGAATATGGCTCTAAGGTACTTTTTGAGGGAGTATCATGCAGGATATATGAAAAAAACACCAACACACAATTGATTTCTGAAATCCACATGACTAGGAATAAAATGTTTCCCCTGACCCTTAGAACTGTAAATTTGATCTAAACTTATGCACAAAGTGCATCCACCCCCAATGAAACTATGGTTTGGCATGCAATATTTGGACATCTACCCTTTTAGAGTCTAAGCCTTCTACACTCCATGGTCAAATGTTTACCTATCTTCAAAGAGAAAAATCTTCCATGTGAGTCTTGCATTCTTGGAAAACATAAGAGAACTAGTTTTCCACAGTCCTCCACTCAAGCCCAACAACACTTAGAGTGGTTCACAATGACCTATGTGGACCAATGCAAACAAAGTCAATAGGTGGTATTTATTATTTCCTAGCATTTATTGATGACTTTAGCAGGAAAATATGGATCTATTTTCTTAGACACAAGTCTGAAACTTTTGCAAAATTCAAAGAGTTTAAAGCTCAAGCTAAAAAATAGAGTGGAAAATATATGAAGACTTTGAGGTCAGATGGAGGAGGAGAATACATATCCAAATAATTTGAAAATTTATGCAAATCACAATGCATTGTCATGCAAACTAGAGTCAGGTATACTCCACAACAAAATGGAGTGGATGAAAGGAAAAACAAGACTATAATGAACATGACAAGAAGCCTTCTCAGAGAGAAATGTCTGTCAAATCTATTTTGGGCTGAAGTAGTAGCATGCTCAGTTTATCTCCTAAATAGATCTCCAACCACTAGTCTCAAGATGAAGGTCCATCAAGAAGCATGGACTGGGACAAAGCTAAATGTTGCTCATTACAGGACATTTGGATGCATAACATTCGCTCACATACCTTCTAAATTGAGGAAGAAACTTGATGATAGAAGTGAGAAATGCATTTTTGTTGGCTACAATGAGACATCTAAAGCCTACAAAATCTACAATCTGATTTCAAAGAAACTGATTCTTAGTAGAGATGTCAAATTTCTTGAAAATCAATTTTGTAGTGAGTCTGAAAATCGTCCTATGGACAGTCAAAATACATTACTGCCACTTCCTGAAAACACAAAAAATTCAAGACAATAAACACATAAGCATGCTCTTCCAAGATTGCAGGTACAAGGATAGTCGGAAAGTCCCCAGGAAAACTCTACTTCAAGCATAAATTCATTCTCTGAACTTTAAAATCAGAGAACTCGAAGCTTGAGAGAAATCCATCAGCAGTTGGATGATATTGATCAGCACAATCTTTTTTCATTAATGTCATGTCAACCTACATCTTTTAAAGAGGAAGCTAATGAGCCACATTGGGTTCAGGTCATGAACCAAGAAATTGACTCCATTGAGAAGAACGAGACATGGAATCTTGTTGATCTTCCCAGATACAAGAAAAGTATTGGTATCAAGTGGGTTTACAAAACTAAACTCAATGAAAATGGAGAGATTGAAAAACACAAGGAAAGACTTGTTGCCAAAGAATTCTCACAACAACCAAGCATTGATTATGCTGAAACTTTTTCTCCAGTAGCAAGGTTGGACATTGTAAGGACTCTCTTAGCCATAGCAGTTCAACAAAAATGACAAATATACCAAATGGATGTCAAGTCAACTTTCCTGAATGGTGTCTTAGAAGAAGAGGTCTATGTGGATCAACCACCTGGATTTGAATTCAAAGAGTAGCCAACCAAAGTGTATCGGTTGAAGAAAACATTGTATGGCTTAAAGCAAGATCCAAGAGCTTGGTACAACAAAATTGGCACTTACCTCATCAAGAGTGGTTTCAACAGAAGCCAAAATGAGCCAACTCTATACACCAAAACATATCAGCAAGGTGAAATTCTGAATGTATGTTTATATCTTGATGAGATGATATATACTGGAAATATTGAGTTAACCAGTTTTAAACATGCCATACAATCTGTGTTTGAGATTACATATCTTGGCATAATGAAATATTTTTTGGGGATTGAGGTTGACCAATCAACCAAATACATTTTTGTCTGTCACCAAAAATATGCAACAAAGATCATCAAAAGATTTTGCGTGGAAGACTACAGTAGAAACTCTTATACCCCTAGGCACAAAATTGAACAAGCAAGATGAAGACCCTACAGAGGATTTTACCTTGTACAAAAGTTTAGTAGGTAGTTTGTTGTATCTTACAACAACTAGGCCTGATATTATGTATACATCCAATTTTGTTTATAAATTCATGGAATCCCCCAAAGATTCTTATTGTAAGATGGCGAAAATGATTCTGAGATATGTTGCAGAGACTCTCAATTTTGCCTTATGGTACACTCAATCTGAAGATAATCATCTTTTTGGTTACACAGACAGTAATTTTGTTTGCAGGAAGCTTAGATGAACGAAAAGTACTTGAAGACATGCTTTTCAAGTGGGCACAAACCTAATTTCTTGGGCATCAAAGAAACAACCCATTGTCTCAATATATTCTGCAGAGGCAGAGTATGTTATTGTTACCTCAGCTTCATGTCAAGTTGTGTGGCTGAGAAGACTATTGAATGATATGTCACCTACAGAAAAGGAGTCAACTCCTATCTTCTATGAAAACACTTCAACAATCGCTTTATCCAAAAACCATGTGTTTCACAAGAAAATAAAGCACATTGACACTCGCTTTCACTTCATATGCGAGCTAGTCAATAATGGTGACATCACAATTCAAGTTTGTGGCTCACAAGATCAACTCGTAGACATTTTTACAAAGCCACTAGGAAAATCTGTTTTTGAATTTCAGAGACACCACTTGGGCATTATCAATGTTGATGTTTGTAACAGTTGATTTTAAGAGGGAGTGTTAGTTATAACTGTAACCTCAATAGTATGTGACTGTACACTACAAGTTGTTCCTGCCAGCTCTACTAGTTTGTTAGGATTTCTTGTTTTGTTTATTGATCTTCTCAATTTGCTGAAGCTTATTTAGCTCTACTCTTTTCCCTTATACTCTTTTCCCTTAATGAAATGCGCTCTGCTCATTCTTGTTTCAAATTTTGTTCTGTGTATTATCTTCTTTGCTTCTCATTTTGTCAATATAGAGGCACGGGGAAGTAATACAACTATTGACCAGACCTGATCTTCAGTTATGTGGTGGAACGCAAGGGAACTAGCTAAGCCTGTTGATGCTTCATATGAACATTTGTGATACTCAAGAGATTGTTGGTCTTTCTCTCAGTGAGTGGGCAATGCAGCAGTCGTCTTAGAAGACACGCAGAAGTGAATGTACTTACAGTCGCTTTCACAGCACTCTCAAGAAGGCATGGCCGGGAGGCAAT
>JZKD02S1923041.1:47848-65063 GCA_000966675.3 Picea glauca
TGTTACAATTCCAAATCACTTAGTTATGAATGAGATAATAGATTAATATTTATTGTCTAATTTTAATTAAGGGAAAACTAAATTAGACACATGTTTCTTGTTGACTTTTCAACAAAGGATTCTCGTGGAAGTGGTTCTGTAAATATGTCTTCCACTTGTTCTTTTGTGCCTACATACTCAACTTTGATGTTATTTTCTGCAACCTATTCTCGTAGAAAGTGATACTTGATTGGAATGTGTTTCGTCTTGAGCTGCATCACCGATTTCTTTGAGATATTGTTGGTGCTTGTTTTATCACAATAGATTGGAATGGGCTCATCATACTCACCCTGTATATCTGTCAGAGTTAGTTTCATCTAAAGAACATATGTACAACATGTTGTTGCTACAATATACTCTGCCTCGGCTGTAGATAAAGATATTGATTATTGTTTCTTTCTTAGCCATGATACTAAACACTCACCCAAGTAGAACGTTTATCCACTGGTTCTTTGTTGATCATCAATAAAACCTGCCCAATCTGCATCTGTGTAGGAGATAAGTGATAGATCCTTTCCTTTTGGATACCATAATCCAAACTCTTATGTTCCTTTGATATATATGAAAATCCTCTTCACTACTAATACATGTGATTCCTTTGGTGTTGCTTGAAATCTTGTCACCTGTCCAACTGCCTGCATTACATCTGGTCTGGATGTTGTCACATATAGTAGGCTACCAATCATTGACCTATATTTCCTCTGATCTGTAGACTTTGAACCATCATCTTTGCTCAACTTGCAACTGGTGTGCATGGGAGTGATAATTGATTTGCAATCTTCCTTTCCGAACCTCTTTATCATTTCTCTGATATACTTGGTTTGAGAAACACAAATTCCTTGTTTTGTTTGTTGTATCTGAAATCCTAGAAAGAAGGATATTTCTCCAAGTAATGACATTTCAAATTCATTTTTCTTATCCTTTGCAAATTTCTAGCTTAACCTTTCATCATCACTACCAAAAATAATATCATCAACATAAACTTCAATTAATAAAATACTATCTTGACTTACCTTGATGTAGAGGTTGTTGCCTGCACTTTCTTTTTTGAACTGTACTTGTTGTAGAAATTTATCCAATCTAGAGTACCATGCTCTAGGAGCCTGTTTTAGACCATACAATGTCTTCTTTCATTTACACACATAATCTGCATTCTTCGACAACTTAAATCCTTTTGGTTGTTCAATGTATACTTCTTCTTCAAGTTCCCCATTCAAAAAAGTTTATTTTACGTCTATATGATACACTTTAATATTTTTGGAGCATGCATAAGCTAAAAACAATCAGATTGCTTCCATTCTGGCAACTGTGGCAATTGTCTCTTCAAAGTCGATTCCTTCAACCTGTGCATATCCTTTACATACCAATTTATCTTTTTTTCATATAACCTACTCATATTCATTCAAATTATTCCTGTATACCCACTTTGTGCTGATCACATTCTTATCTTTTGGTCTTGGAACCAATTCCCAAGTGTCATTTTTCTCTATTTCATCCAATTCTTCATCCATGGGCTTATTCCAAAATTCATCCTTGTTGGCCTCTTCAAAACAGGTTGGTTCAATCATATATGCGAGTGCTAGGTGAATTTGTTCTAGTGGATGCATTCTTCTTCTAGTCTCAACTACTACATCTTTGTTTTCGATAATCTGATCTGAAGGATGATTCTTCTATACTCATCTGCTAGGTGTCTTTGGAGGCACTTGCTGAAATTGATCTTCTTCTTCTGTCGGATCCTCTTCATGTTCCCTATCTTTTTCATATTTTGTTTCTTCTTCGTAAAGTTGTTCCATTGATTCATTTTCTTTTTCCTTTAATTTGTGTCTACTTGTTTCATCAATTGTTACGTTGATGCTTTCCACAACTTCATTCAATATCAGGTTGTAACACTTGTATGATTTCCTTGTACTTGAGTAACCAACAAGTAATCCTTTGTCCACATGAGATTCAAACTTTCTCATTTTGTCATCTTCTCCTTTGATGTAACATTTGCTTCCAAAAACTCTAAAGTGCTTCACATTTGCTAGTCTTCCTACCATAGCTCGTAGGGATTTTTTTTCAGTGATGTTTCTGAGCATTGCTCTGTTTTGAATGTGAAATTTTGTATGCACTTCTTGTGTCCAAAAAATATATGTCAATTTGGAATCCATTAGCATTGTTAGAGCCATTTCCTGTACTTTCTTGTTCTTTCTTCCAACAACTCCATTCTGTTGAGGTGTCCTAGCAACATAGAATTGTCTTTTTATTCCATTACTGCTGCAGTAGTCCATAAATTCCTTTGAAGTGAATTCTCCTCCATTATAAGATCTCAAGCATTTGATTTTTGAATCCATTTCATTTTCAACCATTTCCTTGTAGAGCTTGAAGTTTTCAAAAGATTCTGACTTATTCTTGACAAAAAAAACTGTAGTCATTCTCGTATATTCATCAACTAATAACATAAATTATTTCTCACCATTTAAACCCTTTGTTGTAGCTGGTCCAACTAGATTAGTATGCACAATTTCCAGTTTTCTTATCATTGAATATTCCTTTGATTTGAACCTGCTATTTGTTTGGTTTCCTTATTGACAATGCTTGCATAAAGTGTTGGTTGGTTTCTCTGACTTCTTCTCTTTTTCTGACTTTGACAAGGTTATCAAAATGTGTGTGAGTCAGTCTTCTATGCCATAGCCAAATTTCATCTTCCTTTCCTAGAAAACAATTTTCATTTCCAATTTCACTTAACACATATATGTTGCTTGAAGTTCTTGTAGTTGTAGCAATCAATTTTCCTAAACCTTCTTTTCTTATCTTGCACTTCTGTGAATCAAAAGTAACTTTATGACCTTGGTCACACATTTGAATTACACTTAGAAGATTATGTTTCATATCTTCTACTAGTAGAACATTTTCTTCCTTGGTATTTTTGTTTCCAATTCTAACTATGCATTTTCCAATGATTTTAGTTGAATCATCATTTCTGAAGGAGACTGATCCATATCTATCATTTCTTAATGTAATAAACATGTCTCTATCACATGTCATGTGTTTTGAACATCCATTGTCAACATACAAAACACATTTCTTCTACTTACCTTGTAGAGTGAGTGTGCATTCTTCATTGCTATACTGATTCTTCTTTCTTATCCTTGTCCATTTATGACGTTCCTTTATGTGACTGTTGTTATTCTTTTGAAGTTATCTAGGAGGGACTATCATTCTGCAATCTTTGGCCATGTGTCCAAAGGTGTTACATAATACATTTGTAACATTCCAATTCAGTGCTCAAAGATTCAAACCTGTTGTAACTTCTTCTCTGTGTTTCACTACGCCTTCTTGGATAACCCTTTTGTGTATGAATTTGAAATCTTTTTATGTTCTTGTTGTTAGCTTTACAATTCATAGCTTTATATCAAAAATTATTACATGCATAACATAAACCAAAAAAGATAGTTTGATACCTGGGAGTTGAAGATCTTCTTAAAGGAGGTACTCTTATGATTTCTTCTTCTTTCGGAGGCCAATCTTTCAGTGGTTGATTCTAAAATCTAAATCTTCTCGGTGGAGGAGTGTTCCTGTAACCTTCCTTGTAGATATTCCCATCCCCTTTGATTGTTTCTGCATATATTTTTGGATATGTTTCTTGCTCTGTTGTTTTGGAGCTTGATCCCTTTTCTGTCTGATTGTATCCAAGTTCAAACTTGTCATGATGAGGTTTTTGACTACTGATAATGTCATCCAAAACTTTTGAGTTGTTCTTCATATATTTCTTTTGAAGATCCTTTCTTAATGTGACAATCTCTACTTCCAAATATCCAATGATCACGTCTTTTTCTTCTAGCCGTTCTTCGAGTGATTCTTCAATTCTTTTATCTTCTTCTATTTGAACCTTCAAATTTGTGATCATTTGTTCTAGTTCTTGAGTGTCTTCTTTTTTGTCTAGTTCCTCTTTAGTTTCTTTTTTTTCTTCTTTTGTCTTCCAATAAATTCTATGGCACACATCAATTCTTCTCGGTAGTCAACTTCTGCCTCCTCATATTCTTCTTCGTCTTGTTCTTATTCTTCTTTGGCCTCTTCATATTCTTCTTTAAAGTCTTCTTTATTAGAGTCTTATATTGCCATGAATATAACTCTTTCTATCTCACTATCACTGGATTCATCTTCATCTGATGATGAGATGTCTTATTTGGTGCATAAGCTTTTCTTGAAAGCTTTCTTTGTGGTTTTTTTGCCTTTATATGTTTGTTTGTTATTTGAGTAACCTTCATCATTTCTCTTTTTCTTATGAGGACATTTGTTAGCAAAATGACCAATACCATCATAATTAAAACAAATCAAAGGAAACTTACCCCTATACCTGTCATTAGTTCCCTTGTTCAATATTTTGACAAAGTTGGCCACTTCTTCATCATATTCCAAGACGTCACTGTTGTTGCTATGTTCTTTTTCTTTTTTCTTTTCCTTTTTCTTTGAATTTTTGGATGCTTTGAGGACTGCTTCTTTTATATCTGGATTTTTCTGTTTAGTTCTCATTTCATATGCTTTGAAGATTCCATGTAATTTGTCCAAGCTTATTGAGTTTAGATATTCTCTTTCTTCTAGTGTTGATATCTTAGGTTGAAATCTCATAGGAAGAGATCTTAGTACTTTCTGAAAAATTACAGATTCTTTGATTTCTTCTCCCAATCCCATGATTGCATTTACTATTTTATCGACTCGTAAAAAGTAAGCTACAATATTCTCATCTTCCTTCATCTTTAGTTTTTCGAACTGACCTCTATAAGTTTGAAGCTTCGTTGATTTGACTTTTGAATCTCCTTCATAAATATTTTGAAGTTTGTCCCAAATCTTTTTAGCGGATTTACAATGTGAAACTTTGGTAAATATGGATTCTCGAAGACCGTTCAAAAGTGCATTAGTGTCTTTGGATTTATTCTGACCAAGTTTTATTGCTTTTCCATTTGTCCGCGGAACTGCTGGTCCTGTGTATCCATCTACAATTGATTGTAAAATTTCAAATACCTATTCCTGTATATATTTTTTCATCATTATGCTCCAAAATGCATACTTTTTTCCATCAAACTGTGGAATTCCATTTTTATACATGTTGTTGCTCTCCATGATCTACCTGTCAGTGGTTAAACTGATTTCTGAAGGAACCTGCTTTGATACCAATTGTTGGATTACTGAGGGGGGGGGGGGCACGGTGAATCAGTAATAGAGAAATTTAATATTTTTTCACCAAACATGCAAGTGTTATATCAATGTAGCATTATCATCCAATAGTTACATAGTAAATAAACATTGAACAAATGAGAAATCACACACATACACATTACACCGGTGTTTTTATGTCGAACCCCAAAGTGGGAGAAAACCATAGAATTTTTTTTCCTATATGTCTTGAAGAATTATATTTTTTGGAAGAACCAACTTCTGTCGTTTTCTAGCTACAACTTGAAGGAGGCTCCAACCCCCTATTTTTTTAGGCTACTACCTGAGGGAAGCTCCAACTCCCCAATTCTCTAGCTACAACTAGAAGGAGGCTACAACCCCCTGTGTTCTCCAGCTACAACCAAAAGGTGGCTACAACCACATGTCTTTGACTCATCCAACCGCCCTTAAATATAAATGTCAAATGTAGACAACCTGCCACTGTCAATAAATCAACCACTACCACTGTCAACCTGTCATTTTCAACATGTACTAATAACCTATAACAACCTGTACCAATCAACCTGCACCAAACAACTTGTACCAATAACCTGAACCAACATGTACCATGCATCAACTGCACATCAACTATGACTCATCAAGATGTACCAACATCATCAACTATACACCTCATGTATGTGCCGACTCATCAACTACTTGTGTCAACCATGTACCGAACATGTACCTCAACCATATACTAAAGACATACACCAATATAACCATAAAAAATTCATCACTCTATCCATAAACGAAATGCCATAAACCCTTACATCAAACCATCTACCACAAACTCACTATTATGTAGCCTCAAGCTAAACCAACAACTTCAACAGCACATCACAACCGAAAGACCAATACCCATATGCCAAATACCAACAAAAAAATGCGATCTGTATCCCTCAACAAATATGATATATGCAGCAATACTGAACATCCAATACCATCTCAAGAGATAAACCCTAGCTCACAAAACATACCTCAAACAAGATGTGTCATATCTCTCATAAATAGACCCCAACCATGTTGCTTCCACGATTTTTCTGCCGCACTTTTTCTATCGTGATTTCTCTGCCGTGATTTTTATGTCACACTTTTTTTGCCATGATTTTTTTGCCGAAATGTTTTTCCCGCAGTTTTATGCCACATTTTTCCTGTGACACTTTTTCTGCCGCACTTTTCTTGCCACACTTTTTCTGTTGCAATTTTTCTCTATCAATAATACCTGCCCAAATAACCTTTCAATAAAATAGATATTCAATCATATTCAAGTGTGATTAAAATGACAGAGCCTTGCCTCTTATTTATACTTTCATGTAGCATCCCACTTTATTTATTTTAGGGATTTATCCATTAACTTTATTATTTAAACAATTTATTTTGCAAACACTTTGACTTTTTGGGGCTTCTAGATGACTCATGAGGGTTCTCCAAATTCACATGGCCATAACTCTCTAACCGAGAGGATTTATGTGACGTTCCACATACCACCGGAAATGGCATGACAAACACTATCCATATAGGATAGTTTCAATAACAAATTCACTGACCTTCATCTCATTAATCCACAATTAAACATGGGTTCTCTAGCCATATGTCTAGGATAAATCAATCCACAAAGCGTCTTCCTGTGAGGGCTTTCACCATAAGGGGACCACTTTAGAGTTCATCCATTTTTACTTTGTATCAACCATGACAAGAAAAAAATGAGTCATCTTTACATCAAACAAACTTGGGTCCATTACACAAACCTTTGTGCTACCGTAATTTTCTACCAGACTTTGTTCAAGGGTTGACATCAATGAAAGTCAACCTTAATCAACAATATCTCCCTTTGGTATTGATGGAAACACTCTGATGAAATACTAAAGTCATATCACTCATGCTCTCCTTGGAACCATGACTCTATCATTTACATCTCTGTGACCTTTTCTCCCCCTGGAATTATGCGTCTATCCTCTACATCTGATAAATATCTCCCCATTTGTCATCAATGGAAAAGGTATATTTCCATCTGGCGTTGCTCCCCCTAACTCAATTGTCATCTTTATGGTGCTTTCTCATGTACATCTAAGACATATAAGATAAGAATTCAAAATTATTCATTTTGGAGTAGAAATAACTCTGAGTCTCTGGCGAAGATACTCAAAGGCTTCCCATGCAAGTGGTTTTGTAAAGATGTTTGGCACTTGTTATTTTGTGCCCACATACTCAACTCTGATGTTCTTTTCTGCAACCTGTTCCCGTAGAAGTGATACTTTATTGGAATGTGCTTCATCTTGGAGTGCATCACAATAGATTTGAATGGTCTCATCATACTCAACCTGTATATCTTTTAGATTTTGTTTCATCCAAATAACCTCTGTACAACATGTTGCTGCCACAATATACTCTTCCTTGTCTATAGATAAAGATATCAATGATTGTTTCTTTATTAGTCATGATACTAAGCACTGACCCAAGCAAAATGCTGCTCCACTAGTGCTTCATCGGTCATCAATACAACCTACCCAATCTTCATTTGTGCAGGCAATAAGTGATAGATCCTTTCCTTGTGGATACAATAATCCAAACTGTTATGTTCCTTTGAGATATCTGAAAATCCTCTTCACTTCTAATACATGTGATTCCTTTGATTCTTCTTGAAATTGTTCCTCCTATCCAACTTCCTGCATTACATCTAGTCTGGATGTTGTCACATATATTAGGCTACCAATCTTGCAACTGGTTTGAATGGGAATCATAATTGGTTTGCAATCTTCCATTCCGAACCTCTTTATCATTTCTATGATATACTTGGTTTGAGAAATAAAATTTCCTTGGTTTCTTTGACATATCTGAAGTCCCAGAAAGAAGGATAGTTCTCCAAGTAATGACATTTCAAATTCATTCTGCATATCCTTTGCGAATTTATGGCTTAACCAATCATCATCACTAGGAAAAATAATATCATCAACATAAACTTTAATTAATAAAATACTATATTGAATTACCTTGATGTAGAGGTTGTTGTCTGCAATTCCTTTTCTGAACCCTACCTATTGTAGACATTTATTCATTCTAGAGTACCATGCTCTAGGATTTTGTTTTAGACCATAAAAGGCCTTCTTTATTTTACACACATAATCTGTGTTCTTTGACAGCTAAATTCCTTTTGGTTGTTCAATGTAGACTTCTTCTTCAAGTTCCACATTTAGAAACATTGATTTTACATCCATCTGATATACTTTAATATTTTTGGAGCATGTATAAGCTAAAAGAAATCAGATTCCTTCCATTCTGGCAACTAGGGAAAATGTCTCTTCAAAGTCGATTCCTTCAACCTGTGCATATCCTTTACATACCAATCTATCTTTTTTCCTTGTAACCTATCCATATTCATTCAATTTATTCATATATACCCACTTTGTGTTGATCACATTCTTATCCTTTGGTCTTGGAACCAATTTCCAAGTGTCATTTTTCTCTATTTGATTCAATTCTTCATCCATGGCCTTAGTCCAAAATTCATCCTTGATAGCCTCTTCAAAACAGGTTGGTTCAATCATAGATGAGAGTGCTAGGTGTGTTTGTTCTGGTGAACGCATTATTATTCTAGTCTCAACTCCTCCATCTTTGTTTCCGATAATTTGATCTGAAGGATGATTCTTCTGTACTTGCTTGCTAGTTGTGTTTGGAGGAACTTGATGAACTTTCTCTTTTTCTTATATTGGATCCTCTTCATCTTCCCCTTCTTTTGTAGCTTTTGTTTCTTCTTCCTAAATTTGTTCCATTGATTCATTTTATTCTTCCTTTAATTCTTGTCTACTTGTTTCATCAATTGTTACATTGATGCTTTCCACAAAATTTTTCAATCTCAGGTTGTAACACTTGTATTCTTTCCTTGTACTTGAGTAACCAACAAGTAATCATTTTTCCACATGAGAGTTAAACTTTCCCATTCTACCATCTTCTCTTTTAATGTAGCATTTTCTTCCAAAATCTCTGAAGTGCTTCACATTCGTTGGTCTTCCTTTCCATAGCTCGTAGGGATTTTTTTCAATGTTGTTTCTGAGCACTACTCTTTTTTGAATCTGAACTATTTTATGCACTGCCTGTGTCCAAAAAATATCTATCAATTTGGAATCCATTAGCATTTTTCGAGCCATTTCCTGTACTATCATGTTCTTTCTTTCAACAACTCCATTTTGTTAAGGTGTCCTAGCAACGAAGAATTGTCTTTTTATTCCATGACTGCTGCAGTAGTCCATAAATTCCTTTGAAGTGAACTATCCTCCATTATCAGATCTCAAGAATTTGATTTTTGAATCCATTTAATTTTCAACCATTTCCTTGTAGATATTGAATTTTTCAAATGCTTCTGACTTATTCTTGAGAAAGCAAACTGCAGTCATTATTGTATAATCATCAACTAATAACATAAACCCTTTGTTTTATTTGGTCCAACTAGATTAGTATGCACAATATTCAATGACCTTTTCATTGAATATTCCTTTGATTTGAACCTGGTCTTTGCTTGTCTTCCTTGTTGACAATGCTTGCATAAAGTGTTGGTTGGTTTCGTACTGATCTGGGGAATTTCTTAGACTTCTTCTCTTTTGTTCACTTTGACAAGGTTATCAAAATGTATGTGACCCATTCTTTTATGCCATAGCTAACTTTCATCTTCCTTTCCTAGACAACACTTTTCATTTCCAATTTAACTTAACAAATATATGCTTCTTGAATTTCTCGCAGTTGTAGCAATCAATTTTCCATAACCTTCTTTTCTTATCTAGCACTTTTGTGAATCAAAAGTAACTTTATGACCTTGGTCACACATTTGACTCACACTTAGAAGATTATATTTCATATCTTATACTAGTAGAATATTTTTTGCCTTTGTATTCGTGTTCCCAATTCTGAATGTGCCTTTTCAAATGATTTTAGTTCAATCATCATTTCCGAAGGAGACTCATCCATCTCTTTCCTTTCTTAATGTAAGAAACTTGTTTGTATCACCTGTCATGTGTTTTGAACTTCCACTGTCAACATACCAACCATGTTTCTTCTACTTAGCTTGTAGAGCGAGTGTGCATTCTTCATTTCTATACTGATTATGCTTTCTTATCCATGTCCTTTTCTAAGGTTCCTGTCTGTGACTATTGTTATTCTATTGCGGTTCTCTAGGAGGGAATTTTATTCCATAATCTTTGGCCATGTGTCCAAAGTTGTTACATTTGTAACATTTCACTTTAGTGATTAAAGATTCAAACTTGTTGTAACTTCTTCTCTGTGTTTCACTAGGCCTTCTTGGATAACCCTTTTGTGTATGACTTTCAAAGTTGTTTATGTTCCTATTGTTAGATCTAAAATTCACAACTTTATGTCCAAAATTATTACATGCATAACATAAACCAAAAAATATAGTTTGATACCTGGGAGTTGAAGATCTTTTGAAAGGAGGCACTCTTATTAATTCTTCTTCTTCATGAGGCCTATCTGTTGATTGTTGATTATGAAATTTGAATCTTCTCGGTGGAGGAGTGTCCCTGTAATCTTTCTTATAGATCTTCCTATCCCCTTTGATTGTTCCTGCATATCTTTTTGGATATGTTTCTTGCTCTGTTGTTTTGGAGCTTGATCCATTTTCTGTTTGATTGTACCCAAGTACGGACTTCTTATGATGACTTTTTTTACTATTGATAATGTCATCCAAAACTTTTGAGCTGTGTTGCATATTTTTCTTTTCAAGATCCTTTCTTAATGTGACAATATCTTCTTCCAAATTTCCAATGATCCTGTCGTTTTCTTCTAGCTGTTCTTTGAGTGCTTCTTCAATTCTTTAATCTTCTTCTATTTGAACCTTCAAATTTGTGAGCATTTGTTCTAGTTCTTGAGTATATTCTTTCTTGTCTAGTTTTGTTTGTAGTTTCTTGTTTTTCTTCTTTTCTCTTCTGATAACTTCTATCGCACACATCAATTCTTCTTTGTAGTCAAATTTTGCATCTTCATATTCTTCTTCGGCTTCTTCATATTCTTCTTCGACCTCTTCATATTCTTCTTCAGAGTCTTCTTTATTAGAGTCTTCTACTGCCATGGATATAACTCTTCACTGTCACTAGCTTCATCTCCATCTGATGACGAGATGTTTTCTTTGGTGCATAAGTTTTTCTTGAAAGCTTTCTTTGTGGTTCTTTTGCCTTTATATTTTTGTTTTCTATTTGAGTAACCTTCATCATTTCTCTTTTTCTTATGTGGACATTTTTTAGCAAAATGACCAATACCATCACAATTAAAACAAATCAAAGAAATCTTACCTGTATACTTGACATTGGTTCCCTTGTTCAATCTTTTGACAAAGTTGGCCACTTCTTCATCACCTTTCGAGACGTCAATGCTGCTGCTATGTTATTTTTCTTTCTTTTTTTCTCTTTTTCTTTGAATTTTTAGATGCTTGGAAGGCTACTTCTGTTATATATATATTTTCCTGTTTAGTTCTCATTTCATATGCTGTGAAGATTCCATGTAATTTATCCATGCTTATTGAGTTCAAATCTTCTCTTTATTCTAGTGTTGATATCTTAGGGTCAAATATCATAGGAAGAGATCTTAGTACCTTTTGAACAATTACAGATTCTTTGATTTCTTCTCCCAATCCCATGATTTCATTTATGGTTTCATCATCTCGTAAAAAGTAAACTACAATATTCTCATCTTCCTTCATAAATATTTTCAAGTTTGTCCAAAATCTCTTTAGCGGATTTACAATGTGCAACTTTGGTGAATATTGATTCTCCAAGACCATTCAAAATTCCATTAGTGGCTTTGGATTTATTCTGACCGAGTTTTATTTCTTTTTCATTTTTCGGTGGAACTACTGGTGTTGTGTATCCATCTACAATTGATTTCCAAATTTTAAATCCCTGTGCCTATATATATGTTTTCATCCTTGTGCTCCAAAATGCATACTTTTATCCATCAAACAGTGGTATTCCATCTTTATAAATGTTGTTGCTCTCCATGATCGACCTTTTAGTGGTTAAAGTGATTTCTGAAGGAACTTGTTATGATACCAATTGTTGGATTACTGAGGGGGGGGTGAATCAGTAATAGAGAAATTCAATCATTTTTCACCCAAAATGCAAGTTTTATATCAATGTAGCACTATAATCCAATAGTTACAGAGTAAATAAACAATGAACAAATGAGCAATCACACACATACACAATACACCAGTGTTTTTACGTGGAAACCCAAAGAGGGATAAAACCAAAGAATTATTTTTCTTATATGTCTTGAACAATTACATTCATTGGAAGCAACAACTTCCTTTGTTTTCTAGCTCCAATTGGAAGGAGGCTCCAACCCCCTATTTTTTTAGGATACTACCTAAGAGAATCTCCAACTCCCCAATTCTCTGGCTACAACTAGAAGGAGGCTACAACCCCCTATGTTCTTCGGCTACAACCAGAAAGTGGCTACAACCACCTGTCCTTGCCCCATCCAACCGCCCTGAAATACAAATGCCAAATGTAGAGAACCTGTCACTATCATTGACTCAAACACTACCACTATCAACCTGTACCAATAACCTATAACAACCTGTACCAATCAACCTGCACCAAACAACTTGTACCAATAACCTGAACCAACATGTACCATTCATCAGCTTCACATCAACTATGACTCATCAATATCATCAAATATACACCTCATGTATGTGCCAACTCATCAACTACTTGTCTCAACCATGTACCCAACATCTACCTCAACCATATACCAAAGACATACACCAATATAACCATAAACAACTCATCATGCTATCCATAAACCAAATACCATAAACCATTACATCAAACCATGTGCCACAACCTCATTGTTATGTAGCCTCAAGTTAAACCAACAACTTCAGCAACACATCACAACTGAAAGACCAATACCCATATGCTAAATACCAACAACAAAATACCAACTATATCCCTCAACAAATCTGATATATGCAACAATACTGAACATCCAATACCATCTCAAGAGATAAACCCTAGCTCACAAAACATACCTCAAACAAGATGTGCCATATCTCTCATAAATCGACCCCAGCCAGGTTGTTGTCGTGATTTTTCTGTCACATGTTTTCTGCCGTGATTTTTCTGACTCACTTTTTCTGCCGTGATTTTTCTGCTGCACTTTTTCTATGGCAATTTTTCTGCCGCAATTTTTCTTCCACACTTTTTTTTCCGCAATTTTTCGTCCGCACTTTTTTTCCACAATTTTTTTGCTGTACTTTTTTTGTCGCACTTTTTCTACAACAGTTTTCTTGCCACACTTTTTCTACCACACTTTTTCTGCTGCAATTTTTTTCTATCAATAATACCTGCCTAAATAACCTTTCACAAAATTATATATTCAATAATATTCAAGTGATTAAAATGAGAGAGACTCGCCTCTTATTTATACTTTCATGTAGCATCCCACTTTCCTTATTTTAGGGAGTTCTGCATTAACTTTATTATTTCAACAATTTCTTTTGCAAACACTTTGACTTTTTGGGGCTTCTAGATGACTCATGAGGGCCCTCCAACTTCACACGGCCATAACTCTCTAACCATGAGACATTATGTGACATTCCACATATCACAGAAAATGGAATGACAAGCACTATCCATATAGTATATTTTCACTGACAAATTCATTGACCTTCATCTCATTATTCCACAGTTAAGAATGGGTTCTCTAACCATACTTCTAGGATAAATCAATCTTTAAAGCGTCTTCCCGTGATGGATTTCACCATAAGGGGACCACTTTGGATTTCATCCATTTGTACTTTTTATCAACCATGACAAGACAATAATGATTCATCTTTACATCAAACAAATGTGGGTCCATTACCCAAACCTTTGTGCTACCAGAATTTTCTACTAGACTTTCTTCAGGGGTTGATATCAATGACAACCAACCTTAATCAATAGTGTGAACCATGACTTCCCTTGGGACCAGAAGTGTTCCATATAAAAATCATCTACATTTCTATGTTGGATCACATCAAGGGAAATTCATAAAACTATCATTCCATGGTGGCATCAAGAGATAGTTGAGATTGTTTTTATGTTTCGGAAGGAACTACCCACAAGTTTTATGGACTTGGAAGTCCATATTATAATTCACCTACATGATAAGGTTGAATTACTTGGGGTTGTCTCATGTCATTGGATGTTCTTCTTAGAGAGGTATATGAACAAATTGAAGGGATTTGTTCAACAAAGGGAAAAACTAGAGGTCTTTATGGTAGATGGGTACATAATATACGAGTCATTCTATTATGTCATCGAGTACATCAAGAAAATTGACAACACAGAAGGGGCAGTAATTTTGGGTGACCATCAAGATGAGGAAAAAAGGGAAGGGGAGATACTTTAGATGAACAAAAAAAGGTGCTTGGTAAATAGTAAGTTAGTTATAATTTTTCAATTTAGCACAGAGAAATTTCTTACATTGAATTTGATAATATATATATATAGATAGATAGATAGATATTGTATTATGTTTTGAATTATTTTATACATCATTGAATTTAGAAATTTTGATACCATTTGTAAAATCGTTCTTT
Source organism: Picea glauca (assembly GCA_000966675.3). Lineage (NCBI taxonomy): Eukaryota > Viridiplantae > Streptophyta > Pinopsida > Pinales > Pinaceae > Picea > Picea glauca. The sequence continues at coordinate 62,673 of JZKD02S1923041.1, forward strand.
ATGTTGATAATATATATTTGATCTCATTCTATTAATTTTTAATGTTTATATACATCAACGAATTTAGAAATGGATTCCATCAATAAACCCGTTCTTTACAATGTGGAGGAAACCCAAACATGGGTCACATTGTATGAAGAGAAAAGAAGGAAATGAGATAGTGACAGGAAATTGTTCATACGGTTGAATGGCAGAAGCATGTCTAATCCCTATCATTTAAAAGAAAATATGCCAAAAATATGTCCTAATAGTTGGGTAACTGACCAGATACAAGAGAAAATGCGGTATCTATTTGCAACCGACGTGGAGAAGATATGGATGCACTAAACACAAGGATTTAGTGAAACAACTCTTTAATAACCCCTCTAAGCACCACAATTTTTAATAATATTGCACATTTGAATTGTAACGCGTATTATGTTTTTATTAATGCTCTAGTTATTAGACATATGACATCTTCCTTTGTTCACTGTAGTGACTGGGATTTCATTAAAACTACCATGAATTAAAACAGAGCGGAAATTTTGAAATTCACTCAATTTTTGCATAATAAATCTGATATTACAATAAATAAAATTTATTAACAATTTCATTCTAAGATTCATAACTAACCTTAATCTGATGTTGCCTCCTTATCTTGAATCTGCTCTTCTGTTGCTCGCTCTTGAAGACACCCCAAAACCAGCCACCCTACCGACCAGTACACCTGGCCCTAGGACATCAATGGACGTCCTAGCCCTCCGAGCCCAAAACCCCTCAGCCCCGGTGTGCACTATAAATCCCATTGTTAATTAACTCTATCACAATGCTCCCCAAAATCTCCTCCCCCGTAGAATGCATGAATGAATCCCCCAAAATGAATAATCCCCCTCTCCATGGTCCTTCTCCCTCCCTTATGCCTCCTTCACCGCCCTCGCACCTTCACTCCCCACCAAACACCTTATCCATTCATTAATGCCTTATCTGTTCATTTATTTCTTATTAATGGTCTTATCCTGTAATAAATATTTCCCTTTTACGTATGGGTTATGTTATCCCTTATGGGATACGTAACCCCATTTAACCTTATTTTATTTTCCCCCATTTTTTTAATACATAATTAATCAATTACTTTAATTAATAATCAATTAATCACTAACCATTAATTTAATACTTAATCAATTAATGACTCACTTAATAATTAATCATTCATTAACCCCTAATTAAAGAGTTAATCATACTTCAGCTAATCATAATCAAAATAATTAATTAAGGTTATATAATAATTAATTATAATTAGCTAATCTTTAGGATTATTTATGAAATTATTCATATTAATAAGAAAAGGGTCATTACATTCACATTTTTACAAGAACATTTGTTCCCATCTATGTGGGTATATGGCCATCATTTTCGCACTGAATATGATGATGATGGACATATCACACAAGATTGAGGAGTGGAGGTCACATTTTACTAATCTAGTCATGTTAGCCACCTTGATAAAAACCTAATAGATGGGAAGTTAGGTTACATTAGAAAGATAGAAGAAATCATGCAAGTGGACTTCTCACCATTTCAACGTGTTATTTTTTTTTTTAAGTGGTGGGATACCTTCGACTATAGAAATGTAAAGGAAGATCCCTATAGTGGGATAATATGCATTAACTCTAAAAAAATGTGGGTTGAATGTAAGGATCCTTATGTTTTCAAAAAACAATGGAACCGATTTTTTTTTTTACCCAGATGTGTTGGATGGGGATTAGTGATTCATATTGAGACATTATTTGAGATATAAATATATTTTTGAGAACAACAATGTTATAATGCCAAGCGAGGAAGATAATCATGGCGATGACAATGATGACTTATTTTTAAATGGTTTGTTTGGACGTTTATATTCTCAATGTGTCATTTTATTATGGGTATCTATAATGGACAATTATGTTTTTTTTCCTTAATTTTATAATTATGTTGGATATGAAAGTTTAACAACCATTTAAAAACACCATATTGAAAATACATTAAATATACCTACAAGCATAAGATGTGGTTTTGATATATTTTTATTGTCATATTTATTGTTTATTATAGAAAATGTATGTTGTATTGTATTAAATTATGTTTATGTTAATGATGCAGGAGCATCTCTCCATACAACCGACTCAGCCACGTCAGCGCACACTCATTCATGTGCTAAAAAGGAGGCGCAGCCTCATTTTGAATTTGTATTGAATGTAATTTAATGTGCTTAGGCTGTTGAGCCAGGAAATCCATGCCTTTGCGCATGCATTAGGTAAGATAGGCATTTATTGTAGATCTGCTGAGATCTAGTTCTGGATAGCAGACTAGACAGCCATTGATTGTAAATCAATAGGGTAGGTAAAATCCTGGAGGGAAGCGCTAAGAGCA
>JZKD02S1923041.1:72398-98235 GCA_000966675.3 Picea glauca
TTCCCCAGGCAAGTTATAAAGGGGAAAGCGTGTGTGAGAGAGATTGTGGGTTGCGAAACCCCGAAAGGGGGAGGAAGAGTGTCAACTCTTCGGGCCGCGGATTTGTGAAGGTCCTAGTGGGGCGACCGTGCTCGCGAGGGGTAGGGTGTCGTCAGTTAACCTTTGAATTACTAAGAATTAATTGAGATATAACAAAGTTGGTGGCGTACAATAGTAAATATTCATTTTAAATTATATTGTATTTAACAAAAAATGAAGATATTAAAAAATATTCAAACCTAAAAAAAAAATTATTGTTTGAGAAAATCAAAATTCAAATAAATATATACTTACTTTGATGGAACTTCTAAGGACAATTCCAACTATATGACTTTGTGCAACATCTATAGAACTTGTGGTGTTAGCATTAGAAACTTTGATGGCATTCCCCACCTTAACTAGTTCAACTATCATGGCCTTTACATATTCCAATCCATCCTTTAGTTTTATAATCATATCAACTTATATTAATCATTATTTTTGCATTCTCTTTGAAATAAGTGTCAATATAGGAAGGACATGGAAATTCTAAGAGAGTCTTTTTCTAGATCCTAATCCTAATTAAGGAAATTTTTAATGATCCATACTCTATAGAAACCTTTGTCAATTTTACTAATTCTCAAAATACTAATTATAAAATGTTGGGTGATATTATTTTTTAATAGAAGAATCATAAAGTCTATATTAGAGTAAACAAATTATGAAACCATTTCATTGAAAGTATATAGATCAAAATGTATTATTATTTTCTATATTTAATATTTTAAATTTAATTTAATAAATTTCAAATGTTATAATAGTTGGATAATATAAATTAATAAAATATTTGGAAAAATTAAATATCTAATAAAATATAATAATTATTATTTTAGTAATCAATTATATTATAACATTCTCTTATAGTTTTTTAATAATTGAAATTAAAAAACTAACAATATTATTACATCATCATCATTATTATTGTTGGACTACACAAATGTAAATAAGCGTGGAATACATATATAATTTATATGATACAGAAATCAATACATGTAAATGACCATTGGATTCATCTTCCAAGGTCTCTTTCACTCCATATGATCATCACAATAACTTGAATATTCATATTGTGTCATGTTCATAACCTCAATGGATTATGTTTCCAGTAGTCTCCCTGTTAATCCCAAGGGGTGTATGTGAGTCCAAGGTGAGAGATGATATCAGAAAGTGGGCAACTGAAATATGGAAGTGTGCAACTATTTATGGATAAATGTGCTATTTTCATATGTTGGTTTTGGGATGACCACAAACGACATGTATAGCAGAAGCAAATGTTTTCTACTAATTAGTGGAGGCAGTTTAAGGAAGATCACAAACCAATATGATGGTTTACATACAACCACAAACTATGGAACTTAGCTCTAGGCTCAATGGTTCCTAAAAAACTTCCTAAGTTAGCTAGAAGTTGGAAGTTGATGTCTTATACTAATTGGAAGTGCTCTAAATTGTTAGTTTAAAGATGACCATAATTTTTTATGTAGTATAAGTTGAAGGTCTTCTACCAAATGTACGTTTAAGGAAAAATACAGACTGTTGTATTGTAGAAGTTGTAAGTCTTCTACTAAGTGGTTATTTAAGGAAAAACACAAACCAATCATGCTCCCTTGTCACGCTCACTTGTTACTGCTGGATTGATGGGACTTCAAAACTTGAATACTAACTCTCAATCACTAATGTTGTTCCCCTTTGTCAACTACAAGGTGAGAAGATGAAAATCCTTTTACTCCAAGATGTGTCAATATAGAGTGAAAGTTATACGGTATGAGTGAAATATCTTCTTGGATACAGATGGCTATCGCTAAGAATTCATCTGCCCACAATGGTTCTTTCCTCTTGCAAATTTCTTGATGTAAGAACATTTTTTTGAAGTATGGTTGTTCTTTCCACAATGCTCACAAGGATGAAGCTCAAAGCACTGATCCTCAATGTGGCCAACTCGATGGAAATGTTGGAATTTATGAATCTGTTTTTGAACTAGAGTAGGTGAATATGAACCTTCTTGAAGTAATCTGATAATTTGGAACTCGATCGGCTTAGTGTAATCTAGAATATGAAAGGTCACTTCATTTTCATATATGATACTAGTTATATGCTTGTTATTTTTGATTTCTTCCAAAGGTCCGATGATCCACTTGGAAAGAGAAAGATGAACATCATCTTTATTCATATATGATGTTGGATCACTGAGTTTATTCTATACTAGTTGTTGATCTGAATCAACATCATCATCTTCTTCACAAATATGATTGTTTTGAGCAAGGACTAGTTCTGAATGTTGTCGAAGATTCTTTCTTTCAAGTGCATTGTGAAGAGGTTGATTATGAGTTTCAAGTAGTGTTACTTTGTCTTGTGAAACTCGCAAGCATGTTACAACAAATTGCAGAGTTGCTTTGTTAGTAGTGACTATATTTTCCACAAAATAGAGTATTAGATTTTTTGGTAACTCTAACACTTCATCAATTTGATTCATAACTCAATCCTCATAGGGTTTCTTGCAACTCCACCCTGACTTTACAATGCAGACTCAACTATGTAGAATGAAAAAATGAAGGGTGACGATTTCTACCAAAAAATGAACCCATTTACAACAAAAATATAAGTAAACATTCAATTGTGTTCTCACTACTACTATTAATGTTACATCTTGTCTCACGGGCTTCAAATAGCTCTCACTGCATAGTAAAGTGGAATCCATAGAGAAGAAGATATATAATTAATATTCTATTCAATAGTTGAGCAACCATTGTGTTCTTATCATCAAGGTGACTAGATTCATCCTTCAACATTATCTCTAAGGTATGCTAGATATTCTTTTTGTTAGCAAGTTCAGATGGAAGATATACTCTAGGAATATTTTTGGGGTGCAACAATTTGGAAAAGTAGAGCAATTTTGCATAACTATCCCAAATGGAAATGACTCTTGAGGCATGCACCAGGAAATGATTAAGAATTATGAGGAATTATTTAAGGAGATAAATATTAAATATCAGATTGTATTAGTTGTCTCTAGTTATTCAAATGATAATGTTGCTAAGAAATATGAATTGGAAACACAGCTTCCTGCATTAAAGACGTACAAAGAGATTGTTTTAGATCTAGAAAGATTTCCACTATTTTGAATTAAAATGTGTGGTGCCAATGACTACCACAAAATCTCTCCAGAAATGTAAATCACCTGTGATGAGAAATATCATTACTACAAACCTTCACATCTTCACTAGGGAACTTGAATATTTTTTGACCTTGCAAAATATCTAGCTCAAAATTCACAGTATGTTCTAGTTATATTAATTCTTTCTAACTTAGAAGGTGATGTCGCTTTTCCCTAGACATTCATTCAATATCAGTTAGCCACTGGTCTAGTCGAACATAGGCTCCCTTATTTTTATTCTTAGTGTATACTAGAACCTTCTTGGGAACCTGTTGATAGGCCACGATCTCAACACCTCTAATTGTTACTGAAAGGAAGTTTCAGTTGAATGCATCACTAAGAGGTTGTGTTAAGAATATCACTACTTAATATTTTACAATCTACAAAACTTTAAAAAAATGGCCATATTTAATTCGATTGAGCATTTGGATTGGTGAATAACAAATTTCAATTGAGCATTCCAACTGGCAAAAAACTAAGACATTGGTTATAACCAAACTCACAATTGAAAAAAAAATGGGAAAAAACGTACAGATATGGACGATTACATTATCTAAATGGGTGATATTCTCAAAAACCCGTGAAAAATAGTTACAGGAGGCATGTTGAGGAATGTGATAATAGTTGGTGCTCGAACATATAGTCCACACTAAGAATTCATGAGGAAATCATAGCTAGGGGTATTTCTTGATCATTGAGGGATGAGGTTGAGGGGTGAGGATCATTGAGCATATAGGCTAGGGTTCACCATTATTGCACCATTCAAGTGTATCAAGTTTTTACTGAAGATTAGAGTTTTGGAGCATGTGGATCATGAGAAAGGATTGAACTATAGGATGGAAAATGAATTGACCTAAGAAGGAAGGATTTTTTCACGGACAGAGGGAAATATAACTAGATATATGGAAATTTTCTTCATCGAGGGGATAGCAAAATCCCAGGAAGAAATATGGAAAAACCTACACACATATGGGCAGAAACTGGGAGGTGAAAAAATGCATTTCTGCTATGGAAAACTACATAACATTATCCAAGCCTAAATACCATAGAATTGAATACCTCTGTTGGACTACACAAATTTAAATAATCATGGAATGCATATATAATTAATATGTTACATAAATAAATACATGTAAATGATTGTTGGATTCATCTTCCAAGGTCTCTTGGTCTCCCTATGATGTTAAAATAACTTGACTCTTCATATTCCATCAATTTCAAAATCTTGTGACACATGAGGAGGAAGAAGAGGAGGAGGGGGACTGGTGGATGATGACAAATGTGGACTAGGAGAAATACAATTATTAGTGGATGGTGACGCAAGAAAAGGAGGAGGGGGAGGATTATTAGAATATTTTGATGCATGTGGATGATAAGCAATAGGAGGAGGAGAAGGGGGAAGAGGAGGGTCAGATGTGGATGCAAGTTCATATGCATGTGAAGGGGAATAGGAGGAGGATGAGGAAGAGTATCAGACATGGATGCATGTTTATAAATATGTTGAAAGGAAGAAAGAGGATCAATAGATGCTACAATGAACTCATGTGGAGGAGAATCAGGAGGAGGAGGAGGAGGACCATGTGGTGGAGTAGAAGATGTGTACATATTTGTTGATGAGTTGGGATCATCAGGACCACCCCTCAATGTATTGATGAGATTGATGACACAAAAAATATAATCCATCAAAATATCCATGTCATGATGTAAAGGTATCCATGTAGTGGAGAGATCCTCTACCTATAATATGTCTCTAATGCATGTGAGTACCACACTATGACTAGTCATGGCATGGAATAACTCACTCACCACCTCTATATGGATTCTCATATTCAACATGGATGGTATGTGGGGTCTCTCTATTACTAAAGGTTGGTCCTCTGTCTCATCCATCACCTCATCCTCAGGGTCGGGAGGTACATCCCCAACATATGTGCCAAAATATTGAAAACAATACATGATAATAATAAAATAATTGAAACAAAATGTTACAATAAATTACATGTAAATTAAATAAGACATAAAAATATGCAAATAGATTGATAAAAAAATAATGATAATATTATATCTCTCATCCTTGGGCTCCTTTGTTGTAAATGAAATGATTAGACATTCTCTATAATCCATCTTCGCATATGGGTACTCTACAATATTGAGGACATGATTGTCTATGCTAGACAATAAATCAAATACATCCCTACCCATCAGATTAATGGGAATCTTGGATTGGCCCCTCTTAGGAATCATATTCCTCCACATGCACATCAAACATCAAACATAGGCCTAGAATGAAAGAGGGGTACCTCTATCCGAGTTGCATTAACCCTCTCAAAAAATAGTGTATACAACTCAGACATGAATGAGAAGAATCTCATCCAGAACAAAATTGTGAGACAATGATCTCATGCATGACAAAATTGTCTAAAAAAAAGATCCACCCACCTAATCAATCAGGGTGCCTACAATAAACTGTCTACATAATGAAACATATAGAAACTAATGTGCTTCCCATCATAGATATACTATGACAATGACAAGAGCATATGACACATGCATATAATGCCATGTCTTTGAAATGAACGTATCCATATCTGACCACCATGAACCTTAAACTTTGAAGATGAATGAATATGCAAACTGACATATCTATGCACATATTCTAGGTGGGTCTCTTCTCCAACACTGGGTGGTAACGCGGGGAAATGAGGAAATTACTCTCCCCTCCTAGACAATCTAGCGATGAAATAGAAATCCTCGTTCATGGGATGTGTCATCCCCAACTCCTAGGGATAGATGAGGAGATGATGTCTGGAGGCCCTCGGGTTGCAAATATGGAGTGTCGAGAGATCACATGACTAGAAATCTCCACTTGCACATACAAAATCACTCTCTATCACTACATTTTGATCCATTGTCAGTGCATCCACCACACCACCTAGCTTCTAGAGGGAAGATGGGTCTTACTCCATGTGGTACAAGTCAGGTATTGTGGTAGGTAATCACCCTAATATTTGACGCATTTAAACATGTTGTATTTAAGCTGCTTTTGATTATAGAATGATTTCTTGGACATTGTGATTTTGACAATGTTTCACCTTGGTGAATTTTATATATTACCTAGTAAATGGCCAACCTTTGGGGAAGGTTTGTGACTAGGGGTCCCTTAAGGAGTTGTCATACCATTCTTGACCATACTTACCACTTTTCACTCATTATATTCCCATCATATTACCCTATTCTAGGCCCTTTGACTTTAGTAACCCAAGAAGGGAATGTACCTCATTTCATGGGAAGAAGGGGTTGAAGGCATAGGGGGATGGTTTTTGGAAAAAGATAACAACCTAAAATAAACCTTCTATATTCTCTCCCAGTTAGCTTCTGAGAATGATGAATTGCTTCTCTTGAAATAATTGAAGACCTGCACAATATCAGGCACACAATAAATATCATACTTGAATATAAGACTAACACAAGTGCATTACAATGCTCTACATGGTTACCCCTATGGAAATTTTTGGACCTCTTTTTTCAAGTGACATTGTTTTGTTCCCCCCCAAGATAATTAATTCATTATTTGGAGTGCACATGTGTTTGGATCAATGATTAATTAATAAATGGCAATAAATGTTCTTGGAAAAAGATTTCATTAAGGAAGAAGGTGCAACACACCCCCTATAAAGGCACCCATGAATTAGACAATACAATCCCTTATATGTCATGAAACTCATTTACATATAAATTCTAATCCCCTATCCACCTCATCATCCAATACATAACCTTGAAATTCCATCCTTCAGAGCATCCCCTACTTTAGGGTTTTGGTCTACCCAATAGGACCTTTATGACACTCCTCACATACCTAAACTTGGTCAAATGTATAGGGTCTTCGAGAATGTTTTTAATTTGATGAAGTATTTGTAATTCACATGTTTAGGTGTATTTCTCATTAGATTTGGTTTACACTTGTCATGATATGTTTGACTTGATATATTTGACTTGATATCTTTCGAGGGCATTCCCTTTTGTTTTGAAGGATCTTACTTGGTGGCCAGTTTTGGGAAAACAAGCCTAGATTGGGATTCCATGGAGAAAGAATCCAATAGGTTGGATTCATAGGTCCCACACATTGGACCATAGAGACATTCATTTGGAGGCTTACATGGCATCATGGAGGATATTACTGAGCCCCTATTACCCAAACGACTTGCCTAGGAGAGGCAAAACATCACTTTTTGAGGCTTAATGTCATGCTTGAGGGGGTTTGATGGTGATGGAGTTATTGTACATTGAAACGTGGCATACTTTTACTGGAGGATACATGGATTGACCCTATCACATGAATATGAGGCTCAAGGAGCCCCAACAACCTCTTTTTTTTTCTCCAACGACTTGGAAAATTATCAAAACGTCCCCTAAAGGGGTGATGTCATCTTGTTTTTAGGGTTCTTATGTGGTAAAGTGAAAATTGAATATTATTATTTCGTTCAAGGGGTGAGATAAGGATTTATTACCCCTTATCTTATGTTTTACCCTTTCTAAGTGGACAAACTATGTTTTAATACTTTTTATAAATATATATATGTGAATCTCATTTCATAACATAACTCTCCCATTGTGAGAAGTACTTGGCTGAAATATGTTCCCTCCTTGGGAAACCTTATTTCTTTTGTGATCTCTTATCTTGGTTTCTTTATGATATTGGTGGAAGAATTAATGTGCTACCCTTCTTGGATATTTTCTTTGTCATGTGTGGTGGATTTATCTTGGTAAGGAGAGGTTTATCTTGTCATTTCTTGAGCTAGGTAAATATTTACCTTGTTGATGATTCATTTCTTAGTCACAAGTTTTATTTCCTAGAGTTATTGGGGATTATAAGGATTTACAACCCCACCATTTATCTATCATCTTGTCTAGAATTTATTAGTTGTGCAAGGTTTTACTAGGAGAATTAAAATGCTTTACACCCTCCTAGTATCTCCTAGCTTAAAATTTACTTTCCTTGGGGACTAATAGGGTTTACACCCCCAAGGAGATAGCATTTTTTAGCTCTTTATTTACTTGACTCTATAACCTAATAGTGAAAGGCACTAGTATAATTGCATTGGAGAAATACAGTATTGCATTGGTTAACGTGAAATGTTATGATTTGAAGGTTGTCTAAGTTGGATTCAATTATTTTCTGTGTAAGATTGATTGAACCACTAGGGCATCATATTTTCTAAATCAATTTTTTATTTTGTTATAAATATTCATCAACAACCATTAGGGCTGCAAAAACCTTAATCAAACTTCTCAAATAACTCTTGAATCAACCACTGAAAGTTGCCTAAATTTTTCCCACATAACCTTCTAGGCCTAGCACACTTTTTGGTAGACTTTGGGAAAGTTTTATTGGATGATATCCTTGTTGTAATAAATTTTTTGTTACAACCATAAGGCTGAAAAGTATTTTGGAAATTATCTTTTGTAAAAGCCTTATTTCATTTCTAAAGTTTAATGCTATCTTACTTGAGTTGATCTAGTTGTTTCTAGTTTATCTGTTTCTCTTTCAGCTATAATTTTTGTAACTTGTTTGCATCATTCATTTTCATTTTCATTGCTCATATGTATTGTTACTAACTATTGAAAATATTGAAAAAAACCTTAACTTGTTTTTCCATCATATACTTGGGCTTGTATTATTGTTTTCCTTATTTCTCAAGGAGGTACAATCAACATTTCCAAGGTCTACTACTTCTTGGAAACCCTTGGCTACCACCAAGACCTTACTCAATCCCTTATCCACACAAAGAAACTTGACTTGTCGTGGAATTAGTTCATAAATAACACTTTCATCCGCATTCCCCCCTAGGTTCATCGATATTCCCGCCTTGAGGTAATCACTTCACTTCTAATGTGAAGGGAAAACATATCTAAGGTGATAGTGGGTAGGTGCTCTCTTAGTTGTCACCATATTGTGGTTTGGGTTGGGATTTTACCAACCTACAACTTGTGTGATAACATTGTGGTGTTATTGATGGAGAGGATTTTGAATCCTCTTCCGAACCCTAATGACACTTTGGAAAGCTATCCCATAGAATTTTCCTTATCTTTCCTAGTGACTCCACCTAAGGGACTTTCCCTTTTTCACCTTTTGATGAGCTCTTCTTGAATATCATCTAACAACTCTACCTTCCCATAACCCTTCCTCTTCTAAATCATTTCCCCCAGGGAGGTTCAAACATTCTAAGATCTACCGAAGAAAGCCTCCACTAAAATATATTGTTGTCAAAACCCTCTTCCAAAATACTCTTCCCCTTGCTCCCATGGATCACCCTTAGGAAAAAAACCTCTACAAACCCCTTAACATGGATACCATCCCGAGATACCCAACACAATGCCAAAAAAGTCAAACAAGTGGTTTCCAAAGTTATCTCGAAATAATGTAGTGATTGTTGAAGATAATCTCTAAAACATAGGCTAAGATATGGATAATGTAAATTTTGAGCATGAGGATGTAGCCATCAAGCTATTGGCTTCATCATTGACTAAAGAATATCTAGGATTGTTCATATTCCCTTTGGATAATTACCTCACATCCTACAAATAATTTTCCAAGTTATTTAAGAATGGATGGTCAACGAAGAAAGACAATGGTATTCTTGTAGCTTAGTTCAATCAGAAAAAGTAAAATGAGAATGAGACTGTGAGTGAATTCAATAATGGATTTGACAGGTTATACAACTAGATTCCGATAGGTTTTCATCCTACAACCACATCAGTCTGTCTCCTTTATATGAATGCTTTTGAAAGGAAATTTATCTTTATTTTGAAGGACAAGAATCCCACTTATTTGGGATAGGAAAAAGAGTACATTGATGAGATTGAAGAAAATCTCCTTGAATCGAGGGTGCATCCTTTTCAGTACCCTCATTCCAAGGCAGAGAAAAATACTAAGGCTTCCAGTAGTAGTACTCCTGATTTGATTTCCCTCTTGACTCAAAAGATAGATCATATGAGTACTCAATTTTCCCAAGTGCAGAACCATATCATGGGTCATTTGACTACTGTGGAAAGAAATCAATCTTATCCCATACCTTAGTTTTCCAAACAATAGAGGGATTGGAAACCAAGTCCTCAATAAGAGGAAAAGGTTCTTGATACCTTGAAACTAGTTGTGATGATTGACACAGAAGATTGGTTCCTTCATGCCAAGAGTCTCGTAAAGAACATGAGTGTCCCCAATAAGATGGATATTATTTATACACTATGAATTTCATAGATATGATCTGTAATTTCAAATAGGAAGAAGTCACACAAAAACAAATCAACGAATCTAGGAGACAAGGGGAAAGGGAGGGGAGCTCCAAGCCTTGAATCAATTGACAGACGATCAAAAAAAGGAGTTAAGGAGGAGGAAATATTTTACGTACACTAGAAGAAATAAATATTTGATCCCTACATCACAACTTGCCACACCTCCTCCATCTATAGAGAAGGTGGTACCACCACCTCCACCTCTAGTACATGGGTTTATTCCTAAGAAAATTCCCACATACACAATTCAATTGAATATAGATGTTTCAACCATGCTTGGAAAGTCAAATATGATGGTCTTGGTGACAGAGATGTAAAATATACCTATGTAAGGAGGGAAGTCTTGAAGTTATTATAGGGATTTACCAAGAAGGAACACCCTCCTATCATTTTGAACACTATGTATCTCTACCGACAAAAGGAAAAAGGTCCTCCCTTCTATGTTTAATTAGGCATGAATGGCCTCCGCTTGAAAAATAGTATGCATGATTATGGGGCTTTTGCGAATGTCATGTCATTGAAGGTGATAGAACATATTGGTTTGAAGACAACCCAAACCTATGGAAATGTGTGTGGCATTGATTCTAAGAGGGTCTAGGTTGATGGGTTATGTGAGGACATTGATTATTTTTTATTGATTTTGCACATATCAGCCTCCTCATGAACATAGTAGTGATTGATGTTCTGGATGCTTGGGGGATGCTCTTATTGAGGAGTTGGTCTGCTACCCTTGGGGATTTCCTTAGCATGCATCTTACCCATGCACACATCCCCATGGGAGATGGAACATCATGTTTATCTCCTTTCCTTTTCATCTTGATTTCTCATGTTAGTTTATATGGATTTCATATTTCATTTTGATCTACTTGCATATTGATTCCATGCTTAGTTCAAAATTTTCTTAAAAAATGCTAAAATTTTATTTTCTAGATTAGTTTCCATTTTGATTTTGATGTCTATGGATGAAGGGTGATAAAAACACCCTATATTTTATGGTTTCATGTTTAAATGTAGGCACATATTTACCAGGATATGTTGCAGTTCTCATGCACTCTACGGTGAGCACATGTCCCCAAGTTGGAGCCAGCTGTTATCCGCAACTCCTAGGGATAACTAAGGAGATGGTGTCTAGAGTCCCTTAAGTTGAAAATATGGATTTCTAAGAGATCACATGACTAGAAGTCTCCACTTTCACATACAAAATCCCACTCTATCACCACATTTTGATCCATTGTCAATGCATCCACCACAACATCTAGCTTCTGGAAGGCAGATTGGTCTTGCTCCATGCCATACAAGTTAGGTATTGTGGCAGAAAATCACCCCAATATTTGAGGCATTTAAACATGTTGTATTTAATATTCTTTTGATTATAGAATGTCTTCTTGGATATTATTATTTTGACCCTGTTTAACCTTGGTGAGTGTCATACATTTCTTAGTAAGTGGCAAATATTTGGGGAAGGTTTGTGACTAGGAGTCCCTTAAGGGGTTGTTGTACCATTCATGACCATAATTACCACTTTATTCTCATTACACTCTCATCATATTACCCTCTTCTAGTCCCTTTAACTTTAGTGACCCAAAAAGGGCATGTACCTCATTTCATGGGAAGAAGGGGTTTAAGGCCCAGGAGGATGGTTGTTGGAAAAATATAAGAGCATATAATGAAAATTCTATATTCTCTACCATTTAAGTATTGAGAATGATGATCTACTTCTCTTGAAAGAATTGAATACCTATACAATATCAAACACACAATAAATATCCTTCTTGAATATAATACTAACATAAGTGCGTTACGATGCTTTGCATCGCTACGCCTATGGAGCTTTGTGGACCTCTTTGTCCAAGAGAAATCGTGTTACTACCCCCAAAGATAATAGATTCACTATTGGGAGTGCACATGCATTTGGATTATTGATTAATTAATAAATGGAAATAAATGGGATTGGAAAAGTGTTTCATTAAGGAAGAAGGTGCAACACACCCCCTACAAAGGAACCCATAAATGAGACAATGTGAGCCATTGTATGTCATGAAAATCATTGACCTATGAAGTCTAAACCCCTTCCCACATCACCATCCACTATATAACCTTCAAAGGCCATACTTGGGAGCATCCCCCGAGAGGGTTTTGGTCTACCCAATATGACCTTTATGACATCCCTCCCATACCTGAACTTGGTCAATTATATAGGGTATTAATGTAGTTTTGATGCACATGTTTAGGTTTATTTCTTATTAGATGTGGTTTACACTTGTAATGATATATTTAACTTGATATATTTGGATGTAATTCCCTTTTGTTTTGTAGGAACTTTCTTGGTGGCCACGTTTGGGAGAGCAAGACTAGCTTGGGCTTCCATGGGGAAATAATCCCATAGGTTGGATTTCTAGGGCCCACACACTATATCGTAGACACATTCCTTTGGAGGCTTACATGGAATCATGGAGGATCTTACCCAGCCCCTATTACCCAAACGAATTTCCTACCAGAGGTAAAACATCACTTTTTGAGGATCAATGTCATGCTTGAGGGGGTTTTATGGTGATGGAGTTATTGTGCATTCATACTTGGAATATTTTGACTAGAGGAGACATGGATTTACCCTATCACACGAAGAGAATCCTCAAGGATCCCCAACAACTTAGAAAAGTGTCAAAATGTCCCCTAGAGGGGTGATGTCATCTTATTTTAGGGTTTCTTATGTGGTAAAGTGAAAATTAAATATTATTGTTTGGTTCAAGGGGTAATATAAGGGTTGTTGATGATATGGATTTATGAGAATAATGAAATAAGTAACAAACTTAATACAATAACAGAGAGATATGGAGAACAACAACAAATATCCAGTTAACAATAACTTCTGTTGAATAAATAAAATAGGTTGAAATTGTAAAACTGTAGAACTGAAAACAACTTGCTCAAATGGTTGTAGCTATCTATGAGAAGAGATGTGGTTGTTATGCACATCTCTCTAAGAAGAATGATTACAATGCGGCTCTAGAGACCTTTTTAACATTACTCACGAATGCCAAAACCCTAGAAATCCAAAAAACTAACCCTAGGATATCAAACACTAAAAGTTATGTGGGCCTCAATGGGTAAGTTGGTACCCCAACTTCTGGTGCATCCCCCCTCCCCTTCGGGGTTTTGTGACCTCCCGCTCGCTAGATCGTTCTCCTTCTTGAGCTAAAATGTCTCTTCGGGTTCCTGTTGGAACCCTTTGAACAAATCCACAGGTCCTTCTGAACTCTGCCCTACGCAAAAAATCACTAAGCGAGAGATCCTTCCCCTCATGACCACTATCCGTGACCACTGACTTAGCCCACAAAGGGCACGTTGTGTTTCATGATTTCGAGAATCCTGTTGTTGAGTACCCTGACTCCTTCAAGTCCCCAAATCTGAAATAGGGCTTAATGGGCTCTAGCTCCTCCCTTAAACCTAAACCATATGACCTCCGCTATGACTCGAGGCCAAACCTCATAGCGTCAGGATTTCGCAACTCGCGAAGTTGCGATGACACTCCAACTTCTCCTCTTAGGAATCCCCGAAGTCTGAAACTCTGAAATCCTCTAACGTGGATCGATGGTCCAGATCCTCCTATGATACGATGGTCCAGATCCTTTTGGGATTTCACAAATTGGGATTTCATGATCCTTGACTTCTCGTCACAATGTTCACCAAACCTCAAACTCCGAAATGCCAAAATCTTGGAGCCTTCCAAATGAACGACTCATGCTTCTCCTGATCTAATGGCTCAGATCGAGTCATGATTTCACACCTTGTGAGTTCTTAAAACTATGTCCATTGACTTCCTCTAACAATGAGTCAGCGAAATGCTACATGTTTTCCACGCATCCTTTACGATGGACGATCCTGATTGTTTCATGAATTCTCCTTTTGCGAGTTTTCTCCGGTCTTCACCCACGTTCTCCCGATGCCCAAATTTCTGACGAGTTTAGATCTCCGACACCTGTCACCCCAGATCCGAAGGCTAGAATGATTTCATAATTTCGGAAATCCTGAATCCTCGTACTTCACCACCCTTATACGCCTAAGTTATGAAACCTTGATGGCTTCCGAATCTTCACCACGTGTCCTCTAATGATGGACGGTCCCAATGAAGTCAGGACTTTGGTGAGTCCACTCTCCAACTTATACGAGGGTTAAACCTCATGCATCTTCTCTTGAATCCAACATTTGTTGTTCCCATGTGCTTGATATAACGGTCCAGATCTAATCTCCTATGAACTCCCTTTCATTGTCTGGACGTGGGCTCCGACGGTCCAGATCTTCGCCTCTGTAGTTTATCTGACGGCTTTTGACCCTCCTCCTCCTGAGCTTACGACTTCTTCCCAGTCTTGGGAGATTTTGACACTTTGAAGGTCTCACCATTCCATCTCCTTCCTGCGAGCCCTGCAACCTTGGTCCCACCTGTGATATTTTGGAATGTTGTCCCTCTTGAGCTTTTCCAACTATGAAACCTCAAGGGGTTTCTCAATATTCTTCTCCTCTCCATTGTTACTCTATGCACAAAGGTACTATTTCTCTTGAGCTTTCATCAATGAAACTTTACCTCAACCCTCTTCTTCCTTAGAAGACTTCTGGTTCCCCTCCTAGCACCTTGTGTGCTCGATCTTCTGAGCTTTCGAGCTAGAAAAAAAATTCTCCCTACGCACACTCCTTGTGTTCTGACTAGCCTTTAAGAGGCTTCCTTTCAACACTTTTTTCAAGTGTTGGCATGGTAAATTCCTTGCACAACTCTTCCTCCAGAGTGTTAAACAACTCTTCTTCCTCCTTGAGATTCAACTGCTCAAACCTCAAAGGTCTATGTCTCTTCTCTCCCTCGAAGAGATTAAAATTCCCTCTTGACAACTTCTGCTCAAGAACGCCTTGCTGAGCTAACAGGGTATTCAACAACTCTATAAGTGTCTTCTCTTGGAAACTTCTCTTGTCTATGAACTCGAAACAAAGTTTCTTCTGTGCACTCTATGCACTCGCTCGATGCCCGCCTGGCAGAGTGTCATGGAACCTTCAGTAGTTTTGTTTTCTATGTGCCTTCCTCCGCACAAGTCCTCCTCCAAAGTGTTCAACAACCTTGAGGCTTCTCCCTTGAGTTACATGATTCTACTGGTGTGCCCTCCTACCACGTCTTCGTTTGAATTCAACACAGAACTCAAATGTGCAGTCTTGCACTAGCTCACAGAGTCCTCAACACTCTGTCATGTAACCACTTTCATGAAGCCACAAAGAACCCAGACCAAAAATCAAATAAACTCACATATAGATAGAGAAGTGTCACATACATATACAACATAAGCATCAATATATAAAGACATTCATTCAAACACACACACAATACAATATGCAAGAAAAACTGCTCTATTTGTATTAAATTCAGAATGCATGTACAAAGGTTACAAAATCTCAGACTACAATAGAGTCTCAGCTCCTCTCTTTTCTCCTCTCTAATCTACCTATTTGCATCTCGCAGAACTCCCTCTATCCAGTACTAACTCATCTAGATACAAAAAGATCTTTTACAAGGAGGATCTCCTCGAGCTCTTACCTCCATCTCACCTACTCTCATTGAATACAATGAATTACATTAAATGGTTGTTTAGTTCAAATCGGATCTAGATATCAGCCTCTCAACCATTAAAGGTGACTCTAACTATATCCTACGTAAAATCATGGCTTGGTTCTACCATCCTTACAAACATTTAATAACAATTTGAATTTTGAAAATGAGAGGGCTTGTGCCTCTTCTCCTTGAATGCGCATTGAATGTGCTAGCTGGTTGGTGCAATGATGACGTGAAGCGATGCTCCTGCATCATACTCCACTGCTACAAAAAAAAATCATGAGCTCCTGCTCATGAGATTCCCCGCTCTATTGAAATCCACCTAGATCCCAAATTGTTCTTTGGATTTGTCCATTTGCTCCATTGCTTCGATGTTCCTGTTGTTGTTGCTTCTTCCCTACTGCTATTGCAGGCTTCTTTCTACTCAGCTTCTCCTTGCTGGCAGATTCTTGTGCTAACCTCAACATCAACCTTCTTATCTTCTCAAGCACCTCGTCCATATACTCCAGTTACTCGTTCTCATTATGCAGTCTCCTTGGATGGACTTCTTCCTTGTCGATGGGTAGAGCAACTCGATCCCCCTTGCGATTTTATCCATCGTTGATGGTCTTGAAGTGCCACTCTACTATAGATTTGAGCTCTGTAGTCTCTTCTTGACTGACCTATTGTTCAGTCACATTCTCTGACAGGTTAGCTTCTACCATTTCTCCTTGCACTGGTTCAACTCCAGCTTCCCCCAGCTGCTCCTCAGACTGGAATTCTGATTCATCTTATGTTGCATGCCTCGGCACTACAATCATCATCTGTTCAGCTCCCTGGCTGAAATTTTCAAGAAATTTCTCTGAATGCTCTTCTTCCAAAATATGCATGACTTTCTTCTCATGGTAGTCAGCTACTGGATTTGGATGGTTCAACAAATCCTCCAGCATATCTAACTCCTTCTCCCATGGAGTTCACATATTATCTGCATGCTCTTATTCTTTTGGGGAAGACATCAGTATCTACTCCTTTTCCTCCTCTATGACAGTCACATCTGGTTGTCCTTCTCCTGTTTCTGTTGCAACTGCAACACAAGCTTTGGCCTCAACTGGGCTATATGGTAGGAATACCTCTATTCCTCCAATGATCAGAACACTCCTGTGATATTCCTCTATCAGCTCTCCTCACTGATCCAAATTGACCCTTGAGCTCATGAGATTGTCAACTAATCTCATCTCACTTCCCTTACCCACCTAGCAAATTCGGATTTCCATCTTGCCCTCCTGGCAACCTATGAGATCCATGAATGATCCCATCTCGTCATCATCACTGAGATTTCTCCCAGCTTCTGGCTCACAAATATGAACCATCTCCTCTTCACCCTTGAGGATTTTAACATAGCTCAGCCACATTCCCAAAAGCCTCTATTGTCCTCTGGTGAACAATTTCTCAACGAGACACTTTACTTTCCTCTTTAGAGGCCATTCATATACCCAATGCATTTTTGCATCCTACTGCATTTTAAATGCAAGCCTCTCCATCCTTGCCCTTATCTCATTGATTTGTTTATCTATCTCATCCTTTCTTTTTTGTTGGCGATCTTCTTTTGGACCACTATCATGGCCTTCAATAGCCATATTATTTCTCTCTAGTTTCAACCCGCCTAAATTTCAAATCTCTATTGCCTTTGTGCAAACAGTCTCCATGTACAAAGAATCAACACCATGTCTTCCTCTTCTTTTCCGCCTGAAATCTACAGAAGAAATTATCCCTCTGATACCACTCTGATGTAGTCCCCCTCTCCTTCAAGGTTCTGCAACCTCCCAATCACTAGAATGTTCTCCTTCTTGAGATGAAATGGCTTTTCGGGCTCCCGTTGGAACCCTCAGAAAAAATCCACAGGTCCTTCTGAACTATACTCGATGCAAACAAGCACTAAGTGCAAGCTCCTTCCTCTCGTGACCACTACCAATGAAAACTAACTTATCCAACAAAGGGCACATCACGTTTCATGATTTCAAAAATCCTACTGATGAGTCCCCTGATTCCTTCAAGTCCTGAAACCCGAAATAGGGCTTAACGGGCTCTAGCTCCTCCCTTAAACCTCAACAATATGACCTCTGCTATGACTCGGGGCTAGGGGACTCAACAACAGGATTCACAAAATTGTGAAACACAATGTGCCCTTTGTGGGCTAAGTCAATGGTCACAAGTAGTGGTCATGAGACGAAGGAGATCGTGCTCAGTGCTTGTTTGCGCGGGGCAAAGTTTAGAAGGACCTATGGATTTGTTCATAGGGTTCCAACATGAGCCCAAAAATCCATTTTGGCTAAAGAAGGAGAACGATCCAGTGAGTGGGAGCTCGAAAAACCCCTAAGGGGAGGGGGGCTACACCAGGGAATCCTCGAAGTCCGAAACCCCGAAATCCTCTAACGCGGACTGACAGTCTAGATCCTCCTATGATCCAATTGTCCAGATCCTTTTGGGATTTCATGAATCAGGATTTCGTGACCCTTGACTTCTCGTCACGATGTTCTCCAAACCTCGAACTCTGAATTTCTGAAATATTGGAGCCTTCCAAATAAATGTCTCATGCTCCTCCTGATCTGACGACTCAGATTGCGTCGTGATTTCATGAATTGCGGGTTCTTAAAAATCTATCCATTGACTTCCTCCAGCAATGAGTCAATGAAATAATACCTTCTCGCCACACGTCCTTTACAATGGATGGTCCTTATTGTTTCCCGAATTCTCCTTTCATGAGTTTTCTCTGGTATTCACCCCCATTCTCCTGGTGTCCAAATTTCTGATGACTATAGATATCCGACACCTGTCACCCTAGATCTGACGGTTGGATTGATTTCACAATTTCGACGATCATGAATCCTCGCACTTCTCCACCCTTATATGCCTAAGTTTTGAAACCCCGATGGCTTCTGGATCTTCGCCACGTGTCCTCTAATGATAGATGGTCCCAATGATGTTGGGACTTTGGTGAGTCCACTCTCCTACTTATACAAGGGTTAAACCTTTTGCATCTTCTCCTAGATCCAACAGTTGTTGGTCCTTTGTGGTAGATCTAACAGTCTAGATCTAATATCCTGTGCTCCCCTTCATTGTCTGGACATGGGCTCTGATGGTCCAGATCTTCACCTCTGCAGTTTATCCGATGGCTACCAATGCTCCTCCTCATGAGCTTACAATTTCTTCCGAGTATTGGGATATTTTGACGCTTCAAAGGTCTCAACCTTTGATCTCCTTCTTGCGAGCCTTTCAACCTTGATCTCGCCGGTGATTTTTTGGAATGCTGTCCCTTCTGAGCTTTGCCAAATTTGAAACCTCGAGGGGTTTCTCAATATTCTTCTCCTCTTGGCTGTTACTCTATGTGCAAAGGCATTGTTTCTCCTGAGATTCCATCAATGAAACTTGACCTCAGCCATATTCTTCCTTATAATACTTCTGGTGGCCCTCCTGACACCTTCTGCGCTCAATCTTCTGAGCTTTCAGACTTCAAAACAAGTTCTCCTTGCGCACACACCTTGTGTTCTGACTAGCCTTTCAAAGGCTTCCTTTCACCACTTCGTTCAAGTGTTGTCCTGGTGCATTCCTTGCACAGGTCTTTCTCCAAAGTGTTCAACAACTCTGTTTCCTCCTTGAGATTCAACCGCTCAAACCTCAAAGGTCTATGTCTCTTCTATCCCTTGAAGAGATAAAAATTCCCTACTAGCAACTTCTTCTCAAGCACGCCTTGATGAGCTAACAGAGTATTCAGCAACTCTGTAAGTGTCTTCTCTTGGACACTTCTCTTTTCTATGAACTCAAAAAAAAGTTTCTTCTGTGCACTCTATGCACTCGCTCAATGCCCGCCTGACAGAGCTTCATAGAACCTTCATTCGTTGTGTCTTCTCTGTGCCTTCCTCTACAAAATTCCTCCTCCAAGGTGTTCAACAACCTTGAGGCTTCTCCCTTGAGTTAAATGATTCCACTGGTGCGCTCTCCTACCATGTCCTCATCTGAATTCGACATAGAACTCAAATGTGCACTCTTACACTGGCTCATAAAGTCCTCAACACTCTGTCATGAAACCTCTCACATGAATCCACAAAGAACCCAGACCAGAAATCAAATAAACTCATAGATAGAAAGAGAAGTCTATCTATTGCCTGCGGATGGAACCTATCACATAAATCTACAGCATAAGTATCAATACATAAAGACATTCATTCAGACACACACACAATACAATATGCAGTAAAAAATGTTATGTTTCTATTAAATTCAGAATGCCTATAAAAAGGTTACAAAATCTCGGACTGCAACAGAGTCTCAACTCCTCTCTTTTCTCCTCTCTAATCTACCTATTTGCCTCTTGCAAAACTCTCTCTATCCAGTACTAACTCATCTAGATACAAAAAGATATATTACAAAGAGGGGCTCCTCAAGCTCTTCCTTCCATCTCACCTACTCTCATTGATTACAATGAATTACATTAAATGGATGTCTAATATGAATCAAATCTAGATCTCATCCTGTCAACCATTAAAGTCAACTCTAACTACAACCTGTGCAAAAGCATGGCTTGGTTCTACCATCCGTACAAACATTTAATAGCAATTTGAATTTTGAAAATGAGAGGGTTGACACCTCTTCTCCTTGAATGCGTGGTGAATATGTTGGCTGGCTGGCACATTACTGACATGAAGTGATGCTCCTGCATCAACTTCCCAAGGTCGTAAATTTTGCATACGAAATCCGTTTTAGGCACGTGATAGCCGGTTGGAAAATTATTTTCAATAACTACACATTATTCTATCAAACTCTAACTCAATCTATAGTTCGACTGTGGCAAGCCAAAAAAACACTATTGAGGGCCCCAAAATGGTCTTGGAAGTACATAACAATGTACTGACATGAAAAATTCCAAAATAAGTTGTGTAGGGCTTCATACAACCCCAAAAATGTAGAACCCACAATTACAAATAATTACAGAAGAACGCGTTGAACTAAAACTTTCAAAAGGAGCCAGTTGGAATCGATGGGTGGCCACTAATATCCACCTTGATTAGTTGACCCCTTATCTTATGTTTTACCCTTTCTAAGTGGATAAACTATGTTTTAAGACTTTTGTATAAATAGAGATCATGTGAATCTCATTTCATAACATAACTCTCCCATTATGAGAATTACTTGGCTGAAATTTGTTCCCTCCTTGGGAAACCTTCTATGTCTTGTGCACACTTATCTTAGTTTCTTTATGCTATTGGTGGAATAAGTAGTGTGCTACCCTTGTTGGATCTTTTCTTTGGCATGTGTGGTAGATTTATGTTTGTAAGGAGAGGTTTATATTGTCATTTCTTGAGCTAGGTAAAGATTTGTCTCATTGATGCTTCATTGCTTAGTCACAAGTTTGATTTGCTAGAGTTCTTGGGGAGTATAAGGATTTACAACCCCTCCATTTACCTATCATCTTGTCTAGAAGTTATTTTTTTCAAAAATATTTATTAAGAGAAGTAAAAGGGTTTACACCCACCTAGTATCTCCTAGATTAACATTTTCTTGTCTTGGGGAGTAAGAGGGTTTACAACCCCAAGGACATAGCATTGTTCAACTCTTTATTTACTTGAATCCATAACTCAATAGTTGAAGGAACTAGTATAATTGCATTGTAGAAATAAAATGTTTCATTGGTTAACATGAAATTTTATGATTTGAAGGTTGTCTAAGTTGTATCCAATTATTTTCTTAATAGGCTTGATTGAGGCACTGGGGCATCATATTTTCTCAAGTAATTCTTGATGTTTTTATAAATATTCATATATAGCCATTAGGGTAGTAGAAACCCTAATCAAACTTCTAAAATAACTCTTGAATCAACCATTGAAAGTTTCCTAAAGTTTTCCCACATAAACTGCTAGGCCTAGTGCACGTTTTTTGTAGAATTTATAGAAGTTTTAGTAGTTCATATCCTTGCTGTAATAACTTGTCTTTTACATCCATAAGGATGAAAAATATTTCTGCAGTTATCTTTTGTAACAAACTTGTTTCATTTCTAAAGTCTAATGCTATCTTAGTTTAGTTGATCTATTTGTTTCTAGTTGATCTCTTTCTCTTTCAACTAGAGTTTTTGCAACTTGTTTGCATAATTAATTGCCAATTTCATTGTTGATATATAGCATTATTGAATGCTGCAATTAGGGTCAACATGATTAAATTTCTTTTCCCTCATACATTTGGGCTTGTATCATTGTTTTCCTTGTGTCTCAGGCAGGTACAATCAACATTTGCAACATCTACTACTTCTTGGCAACCCTTGGCTACCACCGCGAACTTACTCAAGCCCTTATCCACACATAGAAAATTGAACTATAGGGGAATTCATTTATACATCACACTTTCCATCTAATTCCTCCCTAGTGTCACCGAGATCCCCCCCTTGAGGTAATCACTTTACCTATAAAGTGACGAGAACACTTATCTAAGGCGATAGTGGGTAGGTGCTCTCTTAGTTGTCACCATTTTGTGGTTTGGGTTAGGATTTTCCCAACCTACAAATTGTGTGATAACAAGATGATACCACAAATTGAGACTGGCCATGAACCCCTATCTCTCATGATCCCTCAACAAATAAGCTATTGAAAAAATGAATAATTCCCCCTAATGCATGTACCCTTATGATAAAAATTCAAGAGGAAAATGGCCATCAAAACTTCATGTGTTTTTTGTAAAAGAGGGTGAGGGGAAAAATCCCTCTCTCTGGCCTCCCACTCTCGCACAAATGTGTGCATCTCGATCTTTTGTCACTCCTCCTCCTCCTCCTCCTCTCGTCATCCTCATCTCTGATTCACATAAAAATATTTTTAAGAACATATATATAGATAAAACAAATTGAAATTATAAAACAATTACTTATATAAATGAGGTGTATTTAAAAAAGTCCATTTTTTTTGTTTAAAAAAAAAATTAAAAAGAAATCAGTGCACAAAAAATAGAACATATTCTACAAGGATAGTGCATAATCTAAAACAACAACATGGTGTAGTAGTGCATCCCATAGGATGCTCTACAATCACTCAGTTCTTTTAACCATGTTGGTTTAGTGATTTTAACAACACTGATTCTTTTCATTAACAAAGATGCATTGCAATAGTAAAATTTATGGAGCAAACATTCATGGTGCCCTTTGTTAAATCTGAATCACCAGTGTGCCATGTATACCAAATCATCAACATGATATCTACCGGTGCATTGTATTATTAACGTGCCTTACAAAAGAGAAATCATGCTATTCATTTTTCAAAATATGTCACAGTGTGTATGTTTCACATTTATGCACCAGTGCACCACGACTATTGATGCACCTCCATAGATTGTAGTGGTGTGCCTACTAAGTCACACTGTTATAATTGGTTATTAAAAATGTGCCTTATGCCATTGTCTTTACAACACCAGTGCATTTGTTAGATTGATGGGTATCATTAAGATAAACTTCATTATCATAAATGAATAGGTGCAGTGTGCTACTATTAATTCATCAATACCATGGTGATAGTGGAGCACCAACATTGTGTACCACGGTACATTGTAAAGGATAGAACACTTGGTATGAGGTGTCTAATGAGATTGATACGGATTATTTTTGGCACGAAATGAGAGCGGAGATATAATAAAGAAATGTATAGATATATTTCATATATCCAATAATATAACATAAGTGTATATCATACATACAACCATAAACACAGAGATACAATAATACACAATTTATATTAATGAGCGAAATGTACAAAGTTGTAGAAATACAGAGTGAAAGACTTGCTAGAATGGTGGAAGCTTATCTCTAAGAAGAGATGTGAAGGATACTCACATTCACAAGAAGATTATTTTACAATGAGGCTCCAAAATCCTTTTTATCATAAATAATATCCAAAACCCTAACCCCAGAAGATGAAAATCCAATAGTTTTGTGGACCTCGTTTTGGGTAGTTTGGTGTATCAACTTTCCGGGGGAATATCTTTGGCATACAATATCCATTTAGGGCGCATGATATATTGTTGGAAAGGTATCATTGAGGATATTAATTTATGGGGATCAATCAGAGCCTTAGGCTACCATTCAGGTGCTCGATCCTGAAAAACCTTCATTTAGGCCCTCAAAATGGCCCCGGAAATTTAGAAACGGAAAAATTGCTAAAAATAGTAGCTTGCCAGAAAATTGTTTTGAGCCAGTTGGAATAGGTGGGTGGCCACCAATATACACTTGGATCACAGATGCCCTGCTATGAAAAGTCAAGAAAAATATGTCCTCATGCTTTTTTTTTTATACAATACTGATGCGTTGTCTTAAAATTGTAGCACTACTATGTTAAATTTTATAAATAGTTATGTTAGTGGTGTCGTTAGAGAATTGAAGTGTATCGGTGTAGGTAGAAGCCAATTATGCGTTGATTTCAGGGCATTCTGAAGGATGCACCACTTTGTTTCTATAATTTATCGTGGTTCTCTTTCTTGAATGGTACCATTGTGTGTGTGTGTGTGTGTGAAACACCGGTGGTGGTTCTCACTATAAATTCCACACAGTATGCACCACATTTGGACGAATTGAAATATTCAGGAACACTGTGCGAAATTGGAAAAAAATTGAAAAAATGTCCAATTTCAAGCTAAATTCAAATTTTGATAAGATAAAAATGTAAATAGGAAGGTAATAAACAATGTACTTGTCCTTTTATGTCCCAAGGAGGTATGTTTTAATCGTTGAGAAGAAATTAAAATTCATGGTAATTTCCAAAATTTGGAAATGTGTGGAATCTACCAATGGAGCTATCCACATCAATGTAGAGCACTAGAAACATGGCATAATAAGAAGGAAAATGAGAATTGGTGCTTGCTTGAGAGCTTGCAAGCATGGGATGCACTATAAAAATGAAAATTTGTTTGGTAATTAATTTTTATTTACCCTAGGGAGGTGTGCATGACAAGAGGCACATCGATGTGTATTGTTCAACAATACCAACGCGATTTACTCGGTGTCTCTATTTTTTATTATAAAGTATGGAAATTATTTTGACCATTAACACACTGGTGCTTTATGTTTCATGTATGCCCTGGTGCAATTGGTTAAATTGGGATCACCGCTATGATAAATTTTATATATTGTTGAGTTAGTGGTGTTATTGATGAAGTGAAATGTATTGGTGTGGGTGGAATCCAACTATGTGTTGGTCACAGGGAATTCCAAAGGACATAATGATCTATTTTTTAGAATTTATCGTGGTTATCTTGTTTGAATGGTATTGGTGTGCGTTTATATATATATATATATATATATAGGAGACACATCGGTGGTGATGTTCACTATTAATTTAACAAAAGGTATGCGCCACTTCAAAGTGAACCAAAGCGTTCAGGCACATTGCATGAAATTGGAAATTAAAAAAAAAAAAACAGAAAAAATGGAAAATTTCAAGATAAATTCAATTTTTTATTGGATAAAAATGAAAATAGGAAGAAAATAAATAATTTAGCTGGCCTTTTATGTCCCAAGGAGGCATGGTTTCACCATTGAGAAGAATGAAAATTAGTCATAGTTTCAAAAATTTAGAAATGTGTGGAATCTACCAATGGAGCTATCCAAGTCAATGTAGAGAAATGAAAATAGGGTGTCTTAGGAAGGAAAATTGACATCGGTTCTTTCTAGAGAGTTTGGAACCATGGGATGCACTATAAAAATGAAAATTGGTATGGCA
>JZKD02S1923041.1:100357-127915 GCA_000966675.3 Picea glauca
AAATGTATGCATGTGTTTAATGGAATGGAAAGAATACTAATGTTGCAGTGATTCCAATCTATCATGTGTCACTCATGTGTTGTTTGGATATGTGTGTGTATTATTTTTACATAATTATGACAACAAGTTTTCAACTATGGAATGTATGAATGATAACCCATATGGATTTGTGTGTGTTTATTCCTTCATCCCCGACACAAGACCATATGGTCTATGTGATATTCATTGCATATCAGGTTAGACCTTATTTGGCCTTGCCTAAATATTGATATGTTGATGCTTTTGGATTTTTGTTGGTCAACTCTGGAAAAACCATGGGTATAAACTCCCTAGTCTTAAGAAGGATGCATGCATGCATGAAACGACCCAACAAATGGTTTTGTTGTCAGGACCTGAAAGTATTGTATTAAATGATGAAGGAGAGAAATGAGGTGGTATCCATGTCAGGAGGAAATTCAATATTGGTTAACCCCAAAGGAAAATGAGTTTTCTCTATGGGAGACTGAAGGTCTAAGAGTTAATGTTAAGAGATGGACGGGAAAATATCTCTACATTGATATGCATCAAGCATTCTTTTTGTAATTTCCTTATTTGTTGTATGAATGGATGAAAAGAAAAATGTCTACTAATTTTGTTTTATGGCTTCTATAACCAGTGGTTTGGGATCAATTGAAACTTGATAGGATGAAGACATTTGACAATAAGTGGACTTGAGCAATTTATTTATGGTTCTCTTGAGTGAGGAGGGATATATTATTGAATTTATTGTGGAGTACACTGATTCTTTCAGTAGGGTTGAAAGAAAGTTCATGGAAGGTGCAAGAAAATTAATATGGAATAAAATCCACTCTAGATCAAGATGTTGTTCATGGAGAGAGGGATTGTGTGCATGGATCTTGACAGGATGGTTGATTAAAATCCCATAAATTTTTGGGGGTTGAAAATAATGGGGGAAACAAGGAAGGAGATGGATCCATTGATAAGGATCCAAAAGTTGTTGAAATCGAGTAAGGAATGGAATGGACCCAAAGAATCAGAAGAGAGAGAGAGAGAGAGAGAGAGAGAGAGAGAGAGAGAGAGAGAGAGAGAGAGAGAGATACTAAAGAAGAGTTTTGTTGAGAAGGAAATAAAATCATAAACTTGGTAGTAGGGTATCAAGTGACTTGTGATGAAGTTTTAGTCCTAGGATGAAGAGAAAAAAGACCACACCCAGTTGAAGTGAGGAAGAGTGTCATGTTCCAAAGAGGACCAGAGGTGAAGGTAGGCCTGCAAAGAGGTGTGGTGTTGAAGATAGCGTGTCTAGTGGAGATACTAGTAGTAGTAGGAGGAGGAAGAGGAGGAGGAGGAAGAGTAGTGGTCCCATGGGCCTAGGAGATGAATTTTAATCCCCTTAGTTGTTTCACAATGCCACAATGTCAAAGGAGGATGAGGTGCAAAGAAGATGTGTAAAAAAATCAAGGAAGACAGAGGATCCCCTAGTGGTGGGGGAGAATAATTGGATATTGTGCATGGTCTTGACTGGTTGCAGGTAGGAAATTATCTAGGTCAACTTACAAGAAACGTTATAAAAATATGGAATTACCCTCCTTTTGAATCATCCCTTTTGCATGTTTGTAATCAAGAAGAAAAAAAAATTCATAGTGAATCGATTGGAATAGGAGAAAGAGGAGAAGAAAGAGTAGAATAATATATAGGAGAAGAGACAAATGAAGAAGAAAGAGAAGTTAGTGCTACTTTACCCAGGAGGGTATGAGTTTTGAGAATCTTGACACCTAGTACCTATATAGGAGGAATTAGTTCGAGGTTTTGGATGGAGAATCAGGATAGCACCCTAAGGCTACCCATGTTCCAAAAAATGGGTAAGGATGATGTGGAACAATATTGGTTCATGTGTTAAGAAATATGTTCTATGAAGAGGATCATAGACAAAGAAACACAGGTTGCATAGATGGAAACCATGTTCAAGGACATAGCCTTGATGTGGTACATGAAGTACAAGGCCACTGCATTGGTGGGACAAGTGAGGTCCCTAATAGATATCAAACAAGATCTGGTTAGGGAATTCCAGAAGCCTAAGCCAGAGTCTCAATGTATTACTGAGATCAAGGAGATCAAACAAAAATAAGGAGAAATGGTGTGGGACTATGACCATAGGTTCAAAATGTTATTGGACATGTTGACATTTCAAATCCAAGATATACAACATAGAGAGTGGTTTATAGTGGGTTTACTCATGGATATCTGAGTCTCTCTCACACAATAGAAGGTGAATAAACAAGAAGAATTCATGGAGATTTCCATGGAGTTGGAGGCTACACTAAGAGGGGTAGAGACATCGACAAGATTGGTGCACATATAGTCACAACTAGCCAATGTGACAATGTAATTGCAGGACATGGTTAAGATAAAAGTCATGTGTGAGCACATATGGTGTACCACATGTCGATACGAGGGCCATCGAAAGGAGGAGTTCCCTGTAATTACGAATTATGTGGTGACAAGAGTTTTGAGTCCATTTCCAACTGGGCCTCATGCAGAGTGATGTGAGATATGCAGACAGTGGGGTCATGTACCACCCCACTTCCCAACTTTGGAGAAGTATCAAAAGACACACCGCACTTTGTTTTGTGTTTTGTAAATTCATGGGACATAATGTCAATAATTATCGGTCACTCCAGATAATGCAAGACAATATTTAAATTCATGGGACATGATGTCAATAATTGTTGGTCACTAGAACTGATGTAAGACAATAACTATGATGAATTTTGGGTACAAGAAGAACAAAATGGTGGTGATCGTGGAAGCACTAAGAGAGGAGGACATGAAGGATGTCCCCAAGGAGGATATAGATGTTTTCATGGAGGAGGATATGGAGGAGGGGGAGGTAGACCCCACACTTGTTTCAATTTCATATAAAGTGGTCATGTATCAATGTGTTGAGCACTCAATACACCCTAAAAAGCCTATGCCAATTTTTAATTTTTGGGTACCACCTGATCTTTTACACTGTCTGATTCTACTTCAATCTAAAAAATGTTTCCTTTGGTTACCATTTTGATTCTCGTTAAGTCCTTAAAAGTTTTCTTGAACATGTGAAAATCACCATAACTTAAAAGAATAACATTTAGTTCAAGAATAGACAGCTGAAATATTCCCCCGATGCTCTAAAGAATTCGACAATAGAAATATTTATATATGAAAGGAAATCATGTGAGAAAACCGAGGTAGTCGAGTGTCGATCTTCATCGGTGTCGTCAGACGGGATTTTTTATTTCCCGACAAGCATCACCAAAGAATACCACCGATGATCGATCCCTTCAGCATGACAAAAGGAATAAAGAGTAAGCATTTAATGAAGAATGAAATGATATGATTGATCGTCGACTTTCGAAACATTTTCGGTATCGGGGGATTTCAAAGACACTAACCCACAAGGAAATTACACAATAGGTTTATTTCTGAAGATCGATCCCCGATACCTCTTCGACATCGACAGTCCTAAGTTTCTCCTAAAGCACTCAGCTTTAACAACATCCCAAGCTCGACCATTACCCGTGAGCTAAGTTCTCGGTCTTCAGTACCATGTATCCCAAGTCAGCGGTACCATGTCAACATCGTACGATGGAATCGATCGGCGTCGGAAGTGTTTTTAGAAGGATATCCATGAAAATACAAAACAACTCGGAGAAACACATAAAATCATAGCTAACTCATAAGAATATTTCAACAAACAATACATTATATACACATGTAAGGAGAAGAAATGATTCATTTAATCGCTACAACCATAATCCATTCATTGAAGTTTCAAAGCCTTATATAGTATATTTATATCGAGCTTAGGTTACATATAGTAGACACTATCTACATCATTTGGCCAACCAACCTGTTTACATTCAGAACATGAAATTTTTCAAAAAAAGAAGAAACTATCAAAATTTTGTGTCACGTCTGAGAATACAAAACAGATTTTGCCAATCATGCCTCTTATGCGCACAGACTCTCTCCCCAGTTACTTCGTGATCCCTAAGTTTTTTTCATTCTCTATTCTTATGACACCCTTTGTGCTTCACGCAACTACACGATCATATATTGTGCTTCCCGAATATGCCTCTTGATCCAGGTTGTATTCCCTTCACGACCTTGCAGTGCTGACACCTCAAGGTTCTTCGCCCCCAACTGTCGTCACAATTCTCTATTCTCCTAGTAAATTTTAGCTATGGTGAGTTGTGCCTGCTCTATATGTTGATTAGGTCCTCAAACATGAGAACTTAAGGATTGTTTCCTTCTCGTTCGGCTCCCGCTTCCTCGACTTATGGTTCCGACAAGTTCTATCCATATGACACGCATTAGGAACTCCTCAGCAGTTGATCGTGCACATGACTCAATCGGGATTTGGCTTTCCCCTCCTACTTCCTTATTCTTCTTGGGCCTCCCTCTCCTCCGTAGTATCTACTGTTGAGGAAGCATGGCTTCCAACTTGTGCCATTATGACGTAACTTCTTCCACTTTGGCCTCCGCACAGGGTGACACCATTGTTTACATGCAAAGTTAGGAATCTTCCTTTGAAGCCTTGGGAATGCCCGCTGCAAATAAGAATGAGTCCTAGGAATTTTGTGGCTCAATCCTAGCACTTCAACTGCCTCGCAGGCCCCATCTTTCATTTTGAATAGTTCCCTTGGTACGTCAATGTATCTACCTTATGTGTGGATGACTTGACAGGGGCCCAAAGAAAAGAATTTGTTTGAATTGGGCTCATGATATGAGTCATCAATGGTGCATAAGCTCATCTGGTGAGTAGAAAACAGACAAAACATCTAGAATTTATAACGAAGCAGTGAAATGAGCTGAAACGTCCCAGGGAACACTGAATTCCTTGCAACAAGATGTTTTAAAGAATTACTGTGTCACATCCGCACGACAGGGATGATCTGGGGCATGTGAGGTGCAACCGATAGGATTTGTAGAGGATACGTGGTATGATCATCTCGATTTCTCTTAAAATTACCTAGCCTCCATAATGAGCTGATGATGGTTGATGCACTTGCTGATGCGACTTCGGCTTGACCAACTTGCCTCGACCTGAATCATTTAACGACTTCCCTTATGACAATATCTAACCTTTTTGGAACTTACTCATACTTTCGACACATGTTTGGCTCTGACATCCTTTCCCTACCCCAAGGGCCAACCGACCACTAGCATGACTTTGACTCTCATGTTTTCCATACCTTATCTATCATTCTATGGTGCGTGGATGTAACCCACCCTAACTGAAGAAAAATGGTAGCTATAATAGAGATGGTGTAGGTAATTTGAAAGGTCACAAAGATCACGTAAGTATCAAACAACCATGTTAGTGAATTTTACATGTATGCATCAGTTTGGTTTCTTCCTGTTTACATTTTTCATGTATTTTGTTGAGTATTGTCCTATAAGCAATTACTAAACGATTTCAATTCCGATTGCAGGAAAGATCCCTCTGACTATCGAGTGAAATTGGCTCTATAACTTCACCGAGGAATCTGAGAGAAACTGGGTCCAAATACCAACAAGGTGATGAAGGATATCAAGCTCCCCGATTTCGACACACCTGACGACGTCATCGACTTATGTGACATAGTCGAATCACACACCAAGAATGATTCATTATGGGCCGAAGAGTTAGCGAAGGTGACCGAAACAACACTAGGACAAGTGCAATAATTTATGGAACACTCGATCAGAGCTCGGGCTGTGCTACAGTAGTTAAACACTAGTCTAGTTAAATATTGAGTGCATGAGATGGAGATCAAAGGAATTTACGTTGCCCCAATGGAACATCATAGATTTCCATACACCCAAACCTACGAAGATTTGTTCATCAGTTGGTCAAAGTATGAGAAAAGTCACCCTTTCAAGTGATATCTTGAGTTGACTATTATAGAAACTGTTAGAAGAAAACGCCACGTGGTGAATTTTGTTTACTTATATGCACTTAGCCATTATTTTCAGTTGAATTTTATACTATAAATAAGAACATCGACCAATTAGTTAACGGTCGATGGTTGTTGCAAGAAACTCTCTTTTCTGGTTTGTTAAGAATTATTTTGAAGCTATCCTTAATTGAGAAGTCCTTTTGGACGAAAGAGAAAGTTATATTTTCATCAAATGCATGTGTGATTGGATGTGGAGAAGAACTATTTTCTATCTCATTTCATGAGTGGATGTTGTAATGAGTAAGAGAAATTAAACTTGTTGTCAAGTTATTTGGTGAAATGTTTTGTTGTTATTTTCTTTATGATGAAGATGAATCGTTGTGTTATTATGTGATGGATGATTAGATTAGGTAAATTATTTTTCTTTCCCTTATCTTATCGCATATTTGTTTTCTTTCTGATAATTAGTATCTCAGACAGTAATTGGATGCTCACATGTTTATTGTATCAGTACTAGGCCTATGGTATACAATTGTCGTCTACTTGCTTGAGTAGCGGGTTATCCCAAGCTCAACCTCTTCCCCAATAGTTAAAATTAATTTTGTTTGTTGCCAAGTTGGTTTATACCGTGTTACATCTTGTATCAGTCCCACCTAAGAGAAAATACAAAAAGAGAGAGTCCAAATTGAAGGAAGAGCCTTCACAAGAAAATGTAAAACCCATCGATACATTGGCCAGATTGCAAGATCTTGAGAACTATTCCACTATCAAATGCTGTAGAGTCTAACTGGGCCTCAGTGGCAGGTTTGGTTCTTACTATTGAATTAAAGGGATCTAGGACCCATCAACAAAAATGGCGCTAGAAGGAGGGCCTGAGAATGAATGGTTGAATATATATTTCACATAGTATTCAAACAACCTATAGATTCAAAACAACCGACATGCATGGCTAGTCATTCCTAAGACTTCCCACACACGTTGAGTACTCCTGAAATGAGTAACTCACCCCAACCTAAAGAAGGACATTTGTTCCCTGATATACCCTACGCTCTTCCTCATAAGGAATTAAATCAATTCGGAAGAATCACAAGGGCATACACCCGACAGATTGGTGCATTACCCTTAGTTCCGATACTTCCTCGAAGAAAACAATGAAGTAGATCGGTGGTCAATACTCCTGACAAGGAGTTTTTTCATACAGTAGAATACCTAATATATTTCACAATCACCGAAATCGAACATCATCTTAATCTGATCCCTGAAAATTCAGTCGACAATGTATCTGAGACAAAAGATTTTTTGGAAGAAGAAGAGTTTAACTCAGAATCCAAAGATATGCAAGATAACAATGACCATGATGAAAAAAGTGGTATCCCACCTCATAACAACCAACCTTGGTTGGCCAGAGAAGATTTGGCCATGCCAGGACTAGTACATAATCTTCCCTGACACCTGGAGAAGTTGCTTCCTAAATTCGACCCTGAGACTTCAGGATTTCCTGAAGATCATATTAAGAAATTCATATTAGCGATCAGACTTATGAAGGTCCAACACGAAGATGTAGTATGTAGGATTTTCCCCTATACATTTGAGAATTCAACTTCCACGTGGTATTTTAATCTGCTGATAGGATCTATCACTAGCTGGATGAAGTTCCAGAAATATTTTCTAGATAAATTTGCAGACGAGAATACTATGGGAGATCTAACAAGTGATTTTTTTGTCGCCACCATGAGTTTGAAGGAAAGGGTCAAATATTTCAATCAATGATTCACAACCATCTTAAACAAGTTTCATCCTGAAGATAAACCAACTCAGGAGATGCAAATCAAAGTTTATGCTAATGCCCTCCCAACTTCTATTTCCATGTTCATGAAGAGGTCTGCCAAGCGAACCCTAGCTAAAATTTTTGAAGAAGCCAAAATGATAGAATTCCAGATGAAAGGGTGTAAAGAAGTCTAGGTATCTTTAGTTAAGAAAGAAATCCAACCCCCTCCCAGGAGTGGACTCTTTTGACTAGACTTCTAGGGAAACAAGCAGAACAAGCTCCTGAGAAGGTTAATGGAGACGTAGAAGACCTACAACACATACTTAAGAAATAATCAAATGAGATCATAGAAATGAAGAGAAATGCAGGGGAAGGAAACCAAGGCCCAAGGCCCTATAATCCTTTCTTTAAAAGAAACCTTCCTTTCAAAGTAATTGAACCTCCCCCAACTAACTTAAATATCGATCTGGGAAATGTAGCATCTGAGTCTTTCCGTACTTATCATCAAGAAAACCACTCTGAAAGAGACTGGCCTCAATGGGTGCATGCCATGAATTTGATGGCCAATCGATTTCTAGACGAAGTCTCCCTAACCGAGAAACCAAGCAGTTCAATTATGAATGTTGCTGACTAGGAAGAGATTGATCCACCAGAAAATAAAACCATGCTGATATGGGATCCTAACCTGATCATGCCTTCCGAAGACCTATTTGAGTTTCAAGAACCACCCACAGAGGTATCAATTGTACAAACAAGAAGTAAAGGTCCTCCTATCTCAAAGGATCCTACTACCACTCAAATGTCAGGGGAAAGGTCTACTCCTGATCACCCGAAAACACATTTTTCTCCCTGTAAGAACCCGATAAACATCCATACTCGAGAATTTCCCAAACTGGACTACAACATAGTTGAAGATTTGAAGAAGCTGAAGGCTAATATATCAGTGATGGACATATGTAGAATCCCTCAATAAAGATATGTCTTACTGCAGGCCTTGAGATCAGTATAACACCCTACGACAAGCAATGAGCAACAAAGAAATCTAACTTCCACAGATCTAGAAAATAAGCCAACTTTGAATACCTTCTCAGAAGATAATAAGGCAAAAACTCTTGTCCCACCATTTCTCTTAATGTTTGAAGTCTTCAACAGTAAACTCCACAATTTTTTGGTAGATTCAGGAGCATCTTCCAACGTTATGCCCTTGTATATTTGCAAAAAATTAAATGTCGTTCCACTCAAGAGCGATAAACATGTAATGCAACTAGACACAACCCAAGTCAAGGTAATGGGGGAACTCAAAGATGTAATGATTAGAATAGCGACACCTCCCAAGTTTGTGAAAGTGATTGACATAATTGTAGTAGATATCCCAAAGGCTTATGGGTTATTACTAAGTCGATATTGGTCTGAGAAGCTAAATGGATACTTTAGTACAGACTGGGCACGCCTTTGGCTACCACTGAAGGGATACAAAAATATGATCAGAATCAATAGGGAAAGGTATCTGAAACATATCGTCATTGATCTAGAAACCTTGAATGAACCCTCATCCATAGATTTACCAGTGCTAGGAAATTACTCATGTGATTCCTACTTCGGAAACATCTCCCCTCTTTCATCCAATGTCCCTCTCACTCAGAACTCCGAAAGAATTTTCCAAGAGGAGGTATTGAAAACAATAGAGGAAACCTTCTTTTGCCAAGAACCTGCATTAGAAAGCTCAGAGATGGAAATAGGAAGAGAGGAAAGTAACAAGGAATGGGAAGCCGACACACTTTGCCCACGATTTTTGACCCTATATTTTGATGGATATAAATGGAAAGAAGGGTCAAGAGCAGGGTGCATCCTCATTAATCTGAAAGGAAAATGACATTTCCTGTCTTGTAGACTAGAATTCGAATGCACAAATAACATTTTTGAATATGAGGCTCTGGTACAAGGATTAAAGAAATCCGTAGACTTAGATGTCAAAGAATTAAAGGTTCTCGGGGATTCTGAAATCATTGTTTGATAGATAAGGAATACTCTACATTTCAAGTCCCCACACCTAAATAATTATCAACAAGAAGTTCATAGGTTAATAGAGCATTTTGAAGCTTTCAATATTACAGCGATCCCCAGAGAAAAGAAAAATCTTGTTGATTCTCTGGCTACTATTGCCTCAAGGATATCACCTCTATAAGATTATGAAGCTTCCCGATTCATTGTGGAACTACTCTACAAACCATCTGTGCCCAACAATATTTCTAATTGGAAATTCTTTGAAGGGGGTGAATAGATCGTAAACTTTTTGACTAACTAAGACAATTTCAAAGACTTGGATATTGACTATGAATTATTCCAGGAACAATCAATAGGAATTGATCGTCGGATAGGTCAACCTATTGGAAAATCCAAGTCTCACATGATCTCAAAAGGGATAGATAATTTGGAAAATCATTTTGACCTGAAAGAACGATTTAAGGGGCCTAAAAATGAAAAGACCGGTAGATCATGTCCCCTGCATGGAACTATAAATTTCAGGACCCTGAAAAACCCAAAGAATATAAATCTCAGCATGAATATATCTAAGGAAGAAAGGAAGGGCTATCTCAAAATATTAAGAAAATATCAAAATGTCATTGCATGGTCCTATTGAGATTTGAAAACTTATGATACCCGCATCATTCAACACACTAAACTGTTAAAAACCGAAGTGAAACCCTTCCAACAAAAGGTTCAAAAGTACCACACATTCTTGGAACCTCTCATGCATCAGGAATTGAAGAAACTTTTAGATTCCAAAATCATCTTCCAAGTTAGGCATTCAGCATGGGTAGCAAACCTGGTTTTTGTGAGGAAAAAGTCTGGAGAAATCTGCTTATGCGTAGATTTTAGGAACCTCAATAGAGCTTTCGAAAAGGACAATTACCCAGTCCTACCAATGGAGAAACTCGTGAAGATCGTGTCCATTTTGAACATCTTCTCTCTACTGGACGATTTCTTAGGTTACAACCAAGTTCTGGTCTCAGAGGAAGATCATTTGAAAACCACCTTCTAGACCAAGTGGGGAACCTTCTCTTATAAACTCATGCCTTTTGGGTTAATTAATGTAGGAGAGACCTTCCAAAGGGCCATGGACGTAGAATTTTAGGGACTAATCAACAAGTGTGTGGTAGTGTAACTAGATGATGTAACTGTTTATTCAAAGACCAGAGAAGAGAACATCCAACACTTAACTTAGATTTTATAAAGGTGTAGGAAATATGGTATATCTTTAAATCCTAAGAAAACTATTTTCGGTGTTGAGGAAGGTAATATGATAGGTCACATTATATATCAAGTAGGCATTCACATAGACCCAGAAAGGATTAAATCCATAGCTCAACTCCCACTGCCTCACAACAAAAACATTGTGGAGTCTTTTTTCAGGCAAATCAATTTCGTGAGGAAATTCACTCTCAATTTTGTAAACACTATCAAACCCTTGCATCATGGGACTTGACTGAAAAATCTCAACCCTAGGGAAAGGAATATAGCTCTTAGGTTAAAATCCGCACAATATCTCCTCATAAATTTGATACTCTTTAGGGTTAATTATGATGGGGTACTCTTAAGATGTCTCAAACGTGAAGATGCAGAAAAAGTTCTAAAGGAACTCCATGATGGCCCTGTCGGTGGAAATTTTGCAGGAAACACTACCGCTCATAAGATACTGAGAGATGGTTATTATTGGCCCACCTTTTTCAAATACGCTCACACCTACACTAGAAACTATAAAACATTTCAAGTAAGCATTGGGAGGGAGAAGAGAGAGGTAGTCTCACTCCAACTAGTGATTGTCTCTAGGACTTTTGAGCAATGGGGGTTGGATATCATAGGAGAAATCAGACCCATTTCTTCAAAAAAACACAAGTACATTCTTACTGCCACCGATTACTTCACTAAATGTGTAGAGGCCATCCCTCTGGCTCATGTAAACAAGAAGGTGGTGATCCAATTCATAGAGAAACAACTAATCACAAGGTTTGGTGTCCCTTCTATCCTCGTTTTTGATAACGCAACTTTTTTTTTTTCCACCCTATTGATAGAGTTTTGTCTAGACAAAGGAATCATAATTCGATACTCTGCAAATTATTATTCACAGGGAAATAGGGTGGAAGAATCAACTAATAATAACCTAGTGAGAATATTAAAAAATACGGTTGCAGAAAACCAAAGGAATTGGCATAATCTGCTCCAAAACACTCTATGGGCCAATAGGGTCATACCTAAGGAAGCTATAGGTAATGCCCCATACTTTCTAGTATACGAACATGAAGCTATTCTCCCAAATGGGATTTATCCTCCATCTCTTCAACTGGCCTAGGATTCTGAAGAAC
This sequence comes from Picea glauca, assembly GCA_000966675.3. NCBI lineage: Eukaryota > Viridiplantae > Streptophyta > Pinopsida > Pinales > Pinaceae > Picea > Picea glauca. The sequence continues at coordinate 112,411 of JZKD02S1923041.1, forward strand.
AACCTTCCTTAGTCATGCAACAAAGAATTGACACATTTCTCATGTTAGAAGAGGAGAGGGAGAAAGATAAATCAAAATTCATATCCCAACAAAAGATGGTTAAAATATGGTTTGACAAGCACACGGCTAAAGAGAAGATTTTTGAAGTAGGAGACCTAGTTCTAAAATGGGAGAGAGCAAACGAGCCTAAAGGAAAGCATTCTAAGTTTCAGAATTTGTGGCTTGGACCTTTCCAGGTGGCTGAGAAGATTGGGGCAGGTACTTATCTGTTGCATAATCTAAGGGGAGAACTTGACACCCTCCCAGTAATGGCCAAGCCCAATGTTTCCAATAAAAAATATATAAACACACACACACACACACACACACACAGATATATATATATATATATATATATATATATATGTGTGTGTGTGTGTGTGTGTGTGTGTGTGTGTGTGTGTGTGTGTGTGTGTTTTATGTGTTGTATAAGTGTTTTCAAGAATGTGAAATGCTTTTTTTGTCGTTTTCCTTTTCTTTCTGGACTTCTGCGCTTTTGAAGGTTCTATTTAGTAAGACAATGGTTGACCTCAGGTCATGCGACATAGTGAACTCTGTTTCTAACTCATTGTTCACTTACAACACAAGAAGCATTGGGGAACTTGTGGTTACTTTGAGGAGTTGATGCAGGAGCATCGCCCAAGACAAGCGAGCCAGCACATTGAGAGGAAACAGCTGGACAAGGCCAGCATGCATTTTGAAATACTTTGGAAGTATTGCGCTGTCATTTAAATGAAGTCATTTATAAAGAAGTGCACTTGTATTGTAAAGGGGACCTTGAGCCTTTAAGCTCTCGTCCTTAGTAGGTAGGAAGGCATTTAATAGATTTAATGCAGGTAGATAGATGTTTAAGTCTAGATTAGATAGTTTCAGTTTCGAGAGGGAAAACGGATATAGACACCCTCCTTTATACATTGTAACATTATTCAGAATCATTCATTCAGGAGCAAGAAGAAAGAGCAACAGAGAATTTGTGGAGAACACCCATGTACAGATGTTTTTGAATTAATAGAAGAGAATCTTTGATTCAATTTCAGGGCTAGTGTTGTTTCTTTGTGTATGATGTTTATGTGTTCATGAATGTTTGTTTTCTGGTCATGCAATTTCTTTGAATATGTTGTGCATGTGATTTCATAGGTTTTAACTAAAGTCTAAGAGAGAAGAGAATAAGTTTCAATTGTTTCTCTGTCTGAGCCAGGAGATTCTTGCATAGAGTGCAAATGAATTCATCCGCATAGAGTGCGTTGATGAGGCTCAACAGTAAAACCCTTATTCTCATTCACCCAGAAGTTGATGTGGGTTGGTTGAGCCGTGCAGGAGAAGTGCAGGCTGAACTTGAAGTCTCAGTGGCTAATCTGAACGAACGAAGGCAGAGACTACTGTTTCCATAGGTGCACAGAGTCTGAAAGACTCAACACTTTGAGAGTTGTTGAAGGTCGAGAACAAGAAGTGTGCACAAAGTCTTTGAAGGAGTCAGATTTGACAAGATCAGGAGGGATAGTTCCTTCATGATACTGTGGAGACGGACCCAGGAAAAGGTTCGAATGGAATGGAACTTTAGAGCGAAAGAATTCCTCAAGGAGGAGGAATCGACGGCCAGGTCTCACAGGGGGAGATTCGTGAAGTCTCGTCTACCGTCAAATCTTGGAGAAGTTGTGCAGGATTTATCCCATAGGCGCAGGAGGATTCCAAGAGACATCGGAACTTCAGCTCATCGGGATATCGGAAGTTCTGTGGTCGTGGGACTTTTGAAACTCGAAATCACGATTTGTGATTTCCCGAAGAGATCAGGACCGTGGATCCCAAGCTGGACACGTGTCTACAATCCAGAGAAATGAGGGTTCGACATTCAGGATTTTCTAGTGAAAGGGGATTGCGACCTTTGAAATCGCGATCACGTGATTCCCAATAGAATGGAGAGGGAAGGTGACGTGGCAAGGAGAAAGCGCACGTGCATATCAGAGTTCAGGGTTTGGGGATTCGTGGTGCTAGTGAACTGCGACATCGTATGTACCGATTTCCCGATAGGGAAATCCCCGACAGGAACGGGAAGTGATTGCATTGAGACCCATCAGGGTTCAGGGTTTTGGTTAACATGAGAACTGTGTACATAGGTTTCGCGATAACATGAAACCCGATTTCCCGATAACACGAAACCCGATTTCCCGACAAAGCAAAGGGGAGATCGCCAGGAGGAGATTTTTGTGGGTATTAAGAACTCCCATAAGGAGTTGGAAGAGTTATTTAACTCTTCGGGCCTGAGTGTAAGAAGGTCCTAGTGGAAGCGGTTTGCCTACGAGGGCACAACTGTGCTAGAGTGGTATCAGAGCGAGAACATCTTTTCTTTCTGAAGCAGAGGGGAACAATTTTACCATGCCACCCAGAAGAGAATGACAATCACCTGGTCCAGAGGACAAGGATGCGAGAAGAAGAGGTAGGCCGACAGGAAATCTAGAAATGGAGCGGCAGATGAGAAATCTTCGAGCAAGGCTTGAAGAGATGGAAACAACGCAGTGACGTAGAGTTGGTACAGGGGATCTTAGTGATTCTAAAGTTGAAGAAGAAGCTGGATATGAAGAAGAGGTCACAGCAGAGGATGAATCAACCGAGCGGTTGATTAAATCTATTGCCAGGATGAGTTCCAAGACTAAATGGATATTCCAGCTTACGAAGGAAGCCTGGATGCTGAAGAGTTGCTGGACTGGATCCGAGCTCTTGACACCTACTTCGATTATGAAGATATCAAAAAGGACAAGAAGGTAAGGCATGTTGTCACTAAGTTGAAAGGACATGTAGCATTATGGTGGGACGAGCTACAGGCAGATAGGCGTTCCAAAGGCAAACAGAAGATTAAAAGCTGGGATCGAATGATTTCTAAGTTGAAGGCGAAGTTCATCCCAAGGGATTATCAGATCATGCTTCGGGAGAATGCAGAACCTGAGACAGAAGTTGATGACGGTGAAGGAATACACCGAAGAGTTTTACAAGCTCAATATCAGAGCAGGTCATTGGGAGAGCGATGATGAAAAAGTGGCCAGGTATATGAATGGCCCGAGGTATTAAATTCAATATGAATTAAGTATGGCAACCATCCGAACAGTTGAGGATGCTTACCAGATGGCTCTGAAAGCCGAGGAGAAGTTGAGCCGAAGGCAAGGACAATGATGGCGAGGCAAAAGTCATCCCAGAGGCAAAGCAGTTTCCCAAGAGAAATTTCAGAAGCCCAAAGAGGAATGGAAGAAACCTCAGGGTCAGATTGAGAGAGGTGGAACCTCACAACGAGGACAGCAATATGCTGAGCCGAGGAGACAGCATACAGAGTAGGGTGGCGGGTATGCTGACGCAAACACTTTTCCTCATACCATAGGAAGAGGAAGAGGCCGAGGTGGAATCATCAGATGTTTTACATGTGGGAAGGATGGACATAAAGCCGTTGATTGTCCAGACAGGAAAAAGGAAAGAGGAGAAGCTCACATCGCCGAGGCACAGAGGCAAGCAGCTGAAGCAGAAGGTGCTGAAAGCAGAAGCTCACTTCTGATGCGAAAATTCCTTTTAACACCTGAGAAAGAGGTGCAGGAAAGTTCAAATTAGAGGACCAGATTGTTCAGGACAGCCTGCAAAACCAAGGATAAGAAATGCAAGGTTATCATGGATAGCGGAAGCACCGACAATCTCGTTTCAACCGAGATCGTGGAAAAATTGGAGCTGGAGACAACTGATCACCCGAGTCCATACAAAGTCTCATGGCTATAGAAGGGACATCAGGTGAGTGTTACTAAAAAATGTTTGGTTGACATCAAGATAGGAGGATATAATGATAAAATTCTCTGTGATGTTATTCCCATGGATGTATGTCATTTGTTATTGGGTAGACCATGGCAATATGACCGAAATGTGGTTCATGATGGGAGGATGAACACATACACTTTGGAGAAGGACAGGAGAACACACATGTTGCTTCCGATAAAGGATAAAGAAGTGAAACCAGAAGTAAGCAACACCATACTTCTCATGAGTGGGAAGGAACTTCTCATAGAGATGGAGAAGAAGGAAGATCCACAATTCTTTGTGGTCAGGAAACCGAGAATTGTCCTGACTAGCACAAGAGTGGATGGTCTACCAAATGAGATTCAGGAACTGCTGGGAGAGTTCGCTGACATCATCATGGACGAATTACCTCATTCGTTGCCACTGATGAGGAGTGTGAGTCATCACATCGACCTCATACCAGGAGCCAGTTTTCCGAATAAGGCAGCGTATAGGTTGACACCGCATGAGAATGAGGAATTCAAGAGGCAGGTGCAGGAGCTGCTGGATAAAGGACTGGTCAGAGAAAGTTTAAGTCCATGTGTTGTTCCGACAGTACTAAGTCCAAAGAAGGATGGAGGTTGGAGAATGTGTATTGATTCTAGAACGATTAACAAAATCACCATCAGGTACAGATTTCCACTGCCGAGAATGGATGATCTGATGGATTGCTTGAGTGGGGCAAATTATTTTTCAAAGATTGATCTGAAGAGCGGATATCACCAGATTCGCATGAGGGAGGGTGATGAGTGGAAGACAACATTCAAGACAAACGAAGGTTTGTATGAATGGCTGGTCATGCCGTTTGGCTTGACAAACACGCCGAGCACATTCATGAGGCTGATGAATGAAGTCCTGAGGGAATTCATCGGGAAGTTTGTAGTTGTATATCTGGATGATATATTGATCTACAGTAAAACGAAGGCTGAACATTTGAAACATTTGGCCATTGTGATGAGAAATCTACAGCAGGAGAAGTTGTTGATAAAAATGAAGAAATATCCGTTCATGAAGATAGATCTCATTTAGTTAGGTTTTGTTATTTCAACAAATGAGTTGAAGATGGATCCGAGTAAAGTGGAAGTGATTAAGAATTGTCCATCACCAAGAAATGTTTTTGAGGTGAGAAGTTTCCATTGACTGGCTAGTTTCTACAGGAAGTTCATTAGAAATTTTAGTGGAATTAGCACAGCGATGATGGATATGGTGAAAAAGCGACACAAGCCTTTTCATTGGACAACAGAGGCTGAGAAAAGCTTCAATCTGTTGAATCGGAAGATCACAGAGAAACCAGTGTTAGTGTTGCCAGACTTTCAGAAGACATTTCAGGTGAAATGTGATGCAAGCGGATATGCCATAGGAGCGGTCTTGAGTTAGGAGGACAGGCCAGTTGCATATTTCAGCGAGAAGCTGGATGAAGCAAAGATGAAATACTCCACGTATGATAAAGAGTTTTATGCCATCATACAGGCATTAAAGAAGTGGAGGCATTACTTGATCCCGAAAAAATTTGTATTGTACAGCAATAATCATGCATTGCATTATGTGAGTCAACAGGAGAAGTTGAACCAGAAGCATGCAAAACGGGTAGAGTACATGCATAATTTCACGTTCGTGATCAAACACATTTCAGGAACTGCTAACAAAGTGGTTGATGCTTTGAGCAGAAAATGTTTGTTGCTGCAGGAGTTCCGAGTCAAGACATTGGGTTTTGAAAACCTGAGGGACATGTACGCAGGTGATGCAGATTTTGCAGAAGCATATGAAGCAGCTGAGAATCCAGTTCTCAGGGATCGGAGCCCATGGATAGATTACATGATCCAGAATGGACTGTTGTTCAGAGGCAACCAATTATGCATTCCAAATTTCTCCATGAGGGAGAATCTGCTAAAGGAAAAGCATAGTGGAGGCTTAGCAGGTCACTTTGGTCACGACAAAACATTCACGAAGCTAAGTGAATCATATTTTTGGCCAGGAATGTGAGAAGATGTCAAAATATTTGTTGACAGATGCAGGATTTGTCAACATTCGAAGGGTCGGAAACAGAATGTAGGTCTTTACCAGCCATTGCCCATACCAGAGAGGTCGTGGGAGGCGATCAGCATGGATTTTGTATTAGGACTGTCGAGGACGCAGAGAGGGGTCGATTCCATCATTGTGGTGGTTGACAGGTTTTCAAAGATGGAAGATTTTATTTCGTGTCAGAAGACCAGTGATGCGATGCACATCGTAAACTTGTTTTTCAAAGAGGTTGTTAGACTTCATGGATTGTCAAGAAGCATAGTCTCGGACAGGGATACAAAATTCATAGGTCATTTTTGGAGGATGTTATGGAAAAAGATAGGGACTAACTTAGCATTTAGTTCAGCTTACCATCCGCAGACAGATGGGAAGACAGAGGTGGTCAATAGAAGCCTTGGAGATTTGTTGAGGATCCTGGTGAGAGAACACCATGGTAGCTGGGACAACATATTGCCACAGGCAGAGTTTGCGTATACTGATTCACTGAATCGGAGTACAGGCAAAAGCCCATTCCAGATTGTGTATGGGACACAACCGAGGGGAGTTTCTGAACTCAGGGAGTCAGAACAGGCTACGACTAGTAGTGCAAGCACAGAGGAGTTCGTTGAGGTGATGAAGGAACTTTACAGTAGGGTGAAGCAACGACTGATGGATTCAAATCAAGAGTACAAGCGCAGAGCCAATCAGTGGAAGAGATAACTTCAGTTTGAAGTTGGGGATCTTGTTCTGGAACACCTGAGGAAGGAAAGGTTCCCAAGGGGAACATATAAAAAATTGAAGATGAAGAAAATTCGGCCATGCAGAGTCCTGAAGAAATTTGGTGAGAATGCTTATGAAATTGAGTTGTCGGATGGCATCGCGATATCTCCGATATTTAATGTTTCGGATTTATACCCATACAGGGCTGGAGAAGTAGAGACTGGAACTAAGGAACCAGTAATACAGTGGCAGAAGCAATTACTAGTTGTAGAGAAGCCGCAGATGGAGTGCATACTGGACAAACGAGTGGGAAAGAAGACCAGGCGAAAGCAGTACTTCGAGTACCTGGTGAAGTGGAAGAATCACCCAGTGGAGGATGCCAGCTGGGAAAATGTGGCAGTGATACACAAGCATGGACAAACAGTGCAGGAGCTCATGGACAGGAGCCCATGAAATTTTTCAAGCCGAGGAATATGATGCAGGAGCATCACCCAAGACAAGCGAGCCAGCACATTGAGAGGAAACAGTTGGACAACGCCAGCATGCATTTTGAAATACTTTGGAATTATTGCGCTGTCCTTTAAATAAATTCATTTATAAAGAAGCGCACTTGTATTGTAAAGGGGACCTTGAGCCTTTAAGCTCTCGTCCTTAGTAGGTAGGAAGGCATTTAATAGATTTAATGCAGGTAGATAGATGTTTAAGTCTAGATTAGACAGTTTCATTTTCGAGAGGGAAAACAGATATAGACACCCTCCTTTGTACATTGTAACATTATTCAGAATCATTCATTCAGAAGCAAGAAGAAAGAGCAGCAGAGAATTTTTGGAGAACACCCATGTACAAATGTTTTTGAATTAATAGAAGAGAATCTTTGATTCAATTTCAGGGCTGGTGTTGTTTCTCTGTGTATGATGTTTATGTGTTCATGAATGTTTGTTTTCTGGTCATGCAATTGCTTTGAATATGTTGTGCATGTGATTTCATAGGTTTTAATTGAATTCTGAGAGAGAAGAGAATAAGTTTCAATTGTTTCTATGTCTGAGCTAGGAGATTCCTACATAGAGTGCAGTTGAATTCATCCGCATAGAGTGCGTTGATGAGGCTCAACAGTTAAACCCTTATTCTCATTCACCCATAAGTTGATGTGGGTTGGTTGAGCCGTGTAGGAGAAGTGCAGGCTGAACTTGAAGTCTCAGTGGCTAATCTGAACGAACGAAGGCAGAGACTTCTGTTGCCGGAGGTGCACAGAGTCTGAAAGACTCAACACTTTGAGAGTTGTTGAAGGTCGAGAACAAGAAGTGTGCGCAAAGTCTCTGAAGGAGTCAGAGTTGACAAGCTCAGGAGGGATAGTTCCTTCGTGATACTGTGGAGACGGACCCAGGAAAAGGTTTGAATTGGATGGAACTTTAGAGTGAAATAATTCCTCAAGGAGGAGGAATCAACGGCCAGGTCTCGCAAGGGGAGATTTGCAAAGTCCCGTCTACCATCACATCTTGGAGAAGTTGCGCGGGATTTAGCCCATAGGTGCAAGAGGAGTCCAAGAGACATCAGAACTTCATCTCATCGGGATATTGAAAGTTCCATGGTCATAGGACTTTTGAAACTCGAAATCACGATTTGTGATTTCCCAAAGAGATCAGGACTGTGGATCCCGAGCTGGACACGTGTCTACAATCCAGGGAAATCGGGGTTCGGCATTCGGGACTTTCCAGTGAAAGGGGATTGTGACCTTTGAAATCGCGATCATGTGATTCCTGATAGAATGGAGAGGGAAGGTGACGTGGCAAGGAGAAAGCGCACGTGCGTATCATAGTTCTGGGTTCGGGGATTCGTGGTGCTAGTGAACCGTGACATCGTATGTACTAATTTCCCGATAGGTAAATCCCCGACAAGAACGGGAAGTGATTGCATTGAGACCCATCGGGGTTCAGGGTTTTGGTTAACACAAGAACCGTGTACACAGGTTTCACGATAATGCGAAACCCCATTTCCCGACAAAGAAAAGGGGAGATCGCCAGGAGGATATTTCTGTGGGTATTAAGAACTCCCATAAGGAGTTGGAAGAGTTCTTTAACTCTTCAGGCCTAAGTGTAAGACGGTCCTGGTGGAAGCGGTTTGCCTACAAGGGCACGACTGCGCCATGAGTCCTCCATCTAACCAGTGCAGATGAACAACTTTGGAGAAATGTCAGAAGTGATTTCTTAGTGGTTGGGTAATACCTTAAGGAAAAGAAGGAAATATGGAAAGGACAACATACACCTCAAGGAAAGAGCTAGTAAGTTTCACCTTAAACCATCTCATCTTACAAAATAACAGATGTCATCCTCTCCCACTAGCTCAAGGCGTTCTTCCGAAATAAATTGACTCCATCAAACAAGTGAACAGCAGAAGAGGGTATGCATATATCTTTTTCAGGGCTATGGATTCTCACTGGCAGCAGAGAAAAGTCTGTGATGTCGAGGTGACTTCGTCGGGGCTATGGACTCTTGTTGGAAGTGGAGAAACACTATAGCAAGTGAATAAGGGTAACTAAAGGCTCCATGCCAATGAATACTTTACTAGACTTGGTAAAAGAGGGCATGAGTTAGGGTTACAGAAAATGAAGGAGGAATAAATGTTAAAAACCTGCACGGACAGGTCCAAAATCATTAACTGGGGGACTTCAAATGCAAGGGTAAATGAAGCTCCGATTTAAAACCAGTAAGGTTCTCCATAATATTTCGTATCAGTCAAGCATGAAGGAGGAACACATATTTTTCTTTCACCTAGTAAGTCGACATTTGTTGAGAAATCAACACACCCTAAAAAGACTATGCCAATTTTTACTTTTTGGGTACCACCTGATCTTTTGCATTGTCTGATTCTACTTCAGTATAAAAAAATGTTTCCTTTGGTTATATTTTTTATTCTCGTTAAGTCGTTAAACATTTTCTTGAACATGTGAAAATCACTATAACTTAAAAGACTAGCATTTAATTAAAGAATCAACAGTCAAAACATTTCCCCGATGTGCTAAGGAATTCGACATCGGAATGATTTAAAGATGCAAGGAAATCATGTGAGAAAACCGAGGTAGTCGAGGGTCGATCTTCATCGGTGTTCGGAGATGGGATTTTTTATTGCGCGACAAGAATCACCAAAGAATATCGTCAATGACCGATCCCTTCGACATCGGAAAAAAGTGGAAAGAGTAAGCATTGAACGAAGAATGAAATGATATTGCTGATCTCTGACTTCCAAAATGTTTTCGGTATCGGTGGATTTCGAAGATGATAACCCATGAGGAAATTACACGATAGGTTTATTTCTGAAGGCCAATCCCCAATACCTTTTCGGCATCGACAATCCTAATTTTCGCCTAAAGCGCTCGTCTTGAACAGTGTCCCGAGCCCGACCATTACCTGTGAGATAAGTTCTCGGTCTTCAATACCATGTATCCCAAGTCAACGATGCCATGTCAGTGATGTACGATGGAATCTATCGGTGTTGGAAGCGTTTGTAGAAGGATATCCATGAAAATACAAAACAACTCAGAGCAACACTAAGTATAAAATCGAAGCTAACTCATAAGAATATTTCGATAAAGAATACGTTGAATACACACGTAGAGAGAAGAGATGATGCATTTAATCGCTACAACCAGAATCCATTCATCGAAGTTTTGAAACCTTATTTATTATATTTATATCGAGCTTAGGTTACATATAGTAGACACTATCTACATTGTTTGGCCAACAAACCCAATTACATTAAGAACATGAATTTTTTCACAAAAAGAAGAAGCTATCAAAATTTTGTGTCACGTCTGAGAATACAAAACAGATTTTTCCATTCATGCCTTTTTTGCACACAGACTCTCTCCCTGGCTGTGTCGTTCTCCCTGAGGGGTTATAATTATTTGTTCTTCCAACACCCTTTGCGCTTCGTGCAACTACACGATCATACCTTGTGCTTCCCGAAGCTGCCTCTTGATCCAGGTTGCATTCCCTTCATGACCTTGCAGTGCTGACACCTCAAGGTTGTTCACTGCCAACTGTCATTGTAATTTGCTATTCTCCTAGTAAAGTTAATCTATTGAGCGTTGTGCCTAATCCAACTGTTGATTAGGTCCTAGAACATTAGAACCTGAGGCTCATATCCTTCTCGTTCGGCTCCCACTTCCTTGACTTATGGTTTCGACGAGTTATAGCCAGATAGCATGCATTAGGAACTCCTCATCGGTTGATCATGCACATGAATCAATCGAGATTTGTATTTCCCCTCCTACTTCCTTATTGTTCCTGGGCCTCCCTCTCCTCTGCGGTATCTGTTTTTGAGGAAGCATGGCTTCCAAATTTTTCCCTTTCGACATAAATTCTTCCAAGTCGTCCTCTGCACAGGGAGACACCATCGTTTCCATGCGAAGGTAGGAATCTTTCTTTGAAGCCTCGGGAAATCCCATTGCAAATAAGAAGGAGTCCCAGGCATTTTTTGTCTCAAGCCTGGAACTTCGACTGCCTCACAGGCCTCGTCTTGCATTTTGAGGAGTTCCCATGGTGCGACAACATATCTACCTTATGCATGCATGACTTGACAGGGGCCCAAAGAAAATAATCTGATTGAATTGGGCTCACGAGATGAGTCCCCAATGCTGCATAAGTGCGGTTGGTGAGTAGAACACATACAAAACATCTAGAATTTATAACGAAGTAGGTTGATGAGCCAAAATGTGCCAGGGAACATTGAATGCCTTGCGACGCGATGTTTTAAAGAATTAATGTGTCACATCCGCACGATGGGTATGATCTGGGGCGTGTGATATGGAGCTGATAGGAGTTGTAGAGGATATGAGGTACGGTCATCTCGATTTATTTCAAAATTCCCCAGCCTCCATAATGAGTTGATGATGGTTGATGCACTTGTTGATGTGACTTCGTCTTGAGAAACTTGCCTTGACCTAAAGAATTTAATGACTTCTAGTAAGACAGTATCCAAACTTTTTGGAACTTACTTGTACATTCAGCACATGTTCGGCTTTGACATCCTTTCCCAACCCCAAGGGCCAACCATCCACTGGTGTGACTTTGAATCTCATGTTTTTCATACCGGATCACTCATGCTATGGTGCACGGATGTAACTCACCCTAAATAAATATAAATGGCGGCGCTAATAGAGACGGTTCATGTAATTCGAAAGTTCACAAAGATCATGGAATTATCAAACAACCATGCTTAGCAAGCTTTACATGTATGCATCAGTCTGGTTTCTTCTCATTTACATTTTTCATGTATTTTGTCGAGTATTGTCCTGTAAGCAATTTCTAAATGATTTCAATTATGATTGCAAGAAATATCCCTCTGACTATCGATCGAAATTGGCTCCATAACTTCGCTGAGGAATCCAAGAGAAACTAGGTCCGAAGTCCAACGAGGTGATGAAAGATATCAAGATCCCTGAGTTTGGCACACCTGAAGACTTCATCGACTTGCATGACATAGTCGAATCGCACACCAAACGAAGGTGATCGACACAACGCTGGGACAAGTGCAACAATTTATGGAACACCCGATCGGAGCTCGGGATGTGCTACAACAGTTAAACACCAGTTTGGTGAAATATCGAGCGCATGCGGTGGAGATCAGAGGAATTTACAAGACCTCGATGGAAAAACACAGATTTCCATACACCCAAACTTGCAAAGATTTGTTCATCAGTTGGTCAGAGTATGAGAAAAGTCACCCTTTCAAGTGATATTTTGAATTGATTGTTATAGAAAATGTTAGAAGAAAACACCACATGGCGAATTTTTTTTACTTATCTTCACTTAGCCATTATTTTCAGTTGAATTTTATGCTATCAATAAGAACATCGACCAATTAGTTAAGGGTCGATGGCTGTTGCAAGAAACTCTCTTTTCTAGTTTGTTAAGAATTATTTTGAAGCTATCCTTAATTGAGAAGTCCTTCTAGACCAAAGACAAAGTTATATTTTCATCAATTTCATGTGTGATTGGACATGGAGAAGAACTATTTCCTATCTAGTTTCATGAGTGGATGTTGTAATGAGCAAGAGCAATTAAATATGTTGTCAAGTTATCTGGTGCAATGTTTTTCTATTCTTTTCTTTATGATGAAGATGAATCATTATGTTATTATGTGATGGATGATTAGAGTAGGTGAATTATTTTGCTTTCCCTTATCTTATCGCATATGTGTTTTCTTTATGATAATTACTATCGTAGAAAGTAATTGGATTCTCACATGTTTAATGTATTAGTACTAGGCCTATGGTATAAAATTTGTGTTTTCATGCTTGAGTAGCGGGACATCCCAAGCTCAGCCTCTTCCCCAGTAGTTAAACTTAATCTTGTTTGTTTCCAAGTTGGTTTATACCGGGTTACATCTCATATTGGTCCCACCTAAGAGAAAATACAAAAAGAGAGAGTCCAAACTGAAGGAAGATCCTTCACAAGAAAACGTAAACCCCATCCATACATTGGCCAGATCACAAGATCTGGAGAACCATTCTAATATCAAATGCAACAGAGTCTAATTGGGCCTCGGTGGCGGGTTTGGTTCCTACTGTTAAATTAAAGGGATCTAGGACCCATCAACACAATGTTCTACACCAAATAGCACTTACTTATGCATACTATTATAGTCCTAAGCATGTCATAGAGGATTGTCCCAACTTACTGAAGAAGTAGGAAGAAATGAGTACACATTGGAACATGGTGCATGTGGATCCACGCAAGAATAAGAACAAGGATTAGGAAGTTGAAGTATGAGTGATAACCTAAGGTGGAGAGAATACAAGGAGAGACTTTGAGAAGTTTGAGAGATTGGGTCAAAATCCAAAGGGGATAATAAAAAAGGAAGCACAACTCTCTCCCAAGATTGATGTTGCCCAGTAAAATATATTTATGCACGATGCATAGAGAGCCATGGAATAAGAAATATTTCACGACACAAATATCACTTGAGGAAGCTCAGATCTGTGAAGAAGTTCAACGAGAAACAAAAAGGTTGCTTGAAGAGGCCCATATCCATGCAAAAGTGCAGAGGGTGACACATTAGCCACTAGAAGAATCTCACTCTCAGGAGGAGCTGCAGTGTGTGACAAAAAAATAATTGGATGAATATTTTATGCATGAAGAGATTCAATGTGCAACACAGAGGTCAATGGAAGAAGTGTGCATAAAAGATGAGGTATGATGTGTTGAGAAAAGAACAATTGAGTAACATATGCTTGAGGAGTTGAAGTGTGTAGGGCATAGAGAAGAATTGTGTGACTTGGGTCATGAGACAGACATTGAAGATCATGTAATTAATTTCTTATGTTGTTGTTTGAGTTTTCTTAAGGATCTGATGTTGCGAGGAATTTAACATAGATGTTAGACACTTTCATTGTGAAGGATCCAATATATAGAAATATATCAAGTAACCTACTAGAAAGGGAGGTGTGCCATCTCAGCAAGTAGAAGCGCATTGAAAGAGAGTTCAAAATAATAGTTGATCCTGGTGGCTTTGATATGGATGAATTCATGTTGGATCTATGTTTTGATGTGAATATTATACAAAATAATTCATACGAGTTGATGGGAAAATCAAGTCTGATATGGTCAATCATCCAGCTATGGTTAGAAAATAAGTACATGATATACCATATATTCTGACTAGAGAATGTTGAGGTGAATATAGAAGGGGTGAAAACAAAATCTGACTTCAAGGTCATATAAATTATGGATGACTTGGACCCATACCCTGCATTACTAGGAATTTATTGGACCTTTGAAAACAATGCAATGGTGAATCTGAAAAAGACGTAGATGTCATTTGAGACAAACACCCTATTTGTGATCACACCTCTAGATCAAAATGAAGGAGACACATAAAATGAGCTAGTTGATGACGATGCGTAGAGATCGATAATTGATTACATTTATAAGATCATAGGGTGGAGGGAAGATTATATAAATCCCACCGTATATGAAGAATTAAGTTGGTGGAAATTCAAGTCTTATAACACCGACTCTGAAGATGTTGTGGAAAGGTGCCAGCAGAAACTATATGAACTGTTGACAAGGAGGTGTGTGCATATCCCCATTGTGAAGAAGTATTTGGTTTCTATAAGTATGATGGGTCAGATCTAGTGGATGCTTTCATTTCTTAGATATGGAACATTATTGAATCCCACCAAACTCGCACTTTTGATATAGTGCTCGTAGGATTTCCTTCACGATGGTGGGTCCAACATCGGGAACCTTATTTTGAATGAGAAGTTGTAGAAGCATCTACACAGAAAAGGTTCATACTAGATATGGATGTTCACTACTACATGTGTTGATTAAGGTTGGTTGTCATTGATATCAACCCTTGAAGAAAACCCTGTAGCACAAAGGTTTGGGTAATGGACCCAAGATTGTTTGATGTAAATATGAATCATTATTGTTTTTTCATGGTTTATAAGAAGTAAATATGGATGAACTCCAAAGTGTTCCCCTTATGGTGAAATCCCCCACAGGAAGACGCTTTGCGAAGTAAGAGAACCCATGCTTAATTATGGAATAATGAGCTGAAGGACAGTGATTTTTTTAGGGAAACTATCCTAGATGGATATTTCTTGTCATTCCATTTCCATTGGTATGTAGAACGTCACATAACTCCTCACGGTTAGAGAGTTATGACCATGTGAAGTTGGAGAACCCAGGTTTGAGTAATGGACCCAAGTTTGTTTGATGGATAAAGGTATGTTTTTTTCTATATTTAAAGGTAATACTATTATATATGGATAGTACATCTCATTCCATTTCCAGTGGTATGTGGAATGCCACATAACTACTCACGGTTTGAGAGTTATGGACTTACGAAGTTGGAGGACCCTCATATGTCATCTAGAAGCCCCAAAAGGTCAAAGTAGTCAAAGTGGTTTAAGAGATTTTAAAAGGTAAATAAT
>JZKD02S1923041.1:134183-144728 GCA_000966675.3 Picea glauca
ATAATAAAGTGAAGTGATGAGTGTATTATAATCCAAAGTGAATACAAAATAAATTATTTCAATAATAAATTTAATGGAGAAATTAGAAGTGGGTTAACCCTAAAATAAGGAAAGTTGGCCAAGTGACCTAGAAGATGTTTTTAATGAAGCTACTTGGAGAGTATAAATAAGAGGCGAAGCTCTCTCATTTTAATTACACTTGAGCATATTGAATATCTATAGGTGTCTAAGGTAACCAAGGATATCTAAGCCAAATTTCTGAGGGAAGGTGAAGAAAGAAAGGCTGAAATGCAAGGAAGGATAAATTATTTTGATGGTGCTTTCTAAGGTATGTTATTTACAGGTCATCTCACCATTTTTGCTATAACTTTTTTTATATAATGATTCAGACCGTGAAATTGATATGCCATTGAGAAAACATACCCAAATGTTGGCACAGGGGCATACCCAGGGTTCAACTCCAGGAGTGAACCAACAAGCCCTAACTACTGGCCCTTTCGGCAGCACCTTCAAAGCAGATGAAATCTCACTCGAAGTAGTTAAGAGGGGGTTGTAGGACAGATATTTCTACAACCAAGGGGAATATCAAGTGGATCTACCATAGAATAAAACAACATACATATATCACTTATCCAACAAGATCTACTTCACACCACTATAGATCTAATCTACCACAGCAATGCAAAGAACAATATAACAATGACAAAGATCAAAGAATCAATCACACATTCGACACAAGATATATGTGGTTCACCCTCTCATTAGGGCTACGTCCACAAAACTGTTCTATAATATATTTGAGGTAAAGCATATAGTTCTTGTCTGTGCCCTTAGCTGGCAGATCTTCTTTCTTCTCCTCTCTTTCCCTTCCCTCCCTACGCACCCAGGTTCCGGGTTGATCTTGGCACCTAGCTGAAGATATTACAATACCAAAAGGCTCTCTCACTTGGCACTTCTCTTTCACAATACAATAATATCTCAGACACAATACAACTATATCAACAACAATATCGTACCCCCCTCGACCCAGGTCCTCTCGACCTTTATTTATACATCACAATCACTCACTGACAACCTTAGGTCGAAACCGAGGAGGCAAAACCCTAGATACCAAAACCCTAGGTGTCTAAAACCCTAGGTCAATTTGACTCATGTTTTCTGGGTTTATCTAGCTTGTATTTCCTTCCTTCTCGCGTGATGCTCCAAAGCATCCAATGGTGGATTTTTTTGCTTGCTGACTTGTCCACAGTCCTTCTTCCTTGTTGATCTGTCATCCTTGATCTGCTTGTCCAACAACTTACTTTTCCGCACTTCGCTCTGTCTTTTCTTCTCGTTTGCTTACTTCGACCCAATGAATGTCATTGTGTCTTCCACGAAGTTTGCATTTTACCTCTTCTTCCTTGATCTTCACTTCTTTCCCTAGCCAAGGGAAAACAGGCCCCCAACACTCACCTGTGACTCATCCCAAGGCACTTCATATATGATCCTTTTGTTTTACTTCGACTTTGGGTTGCATAGTGTAGCCTTTGATTTTTGTTGTGTGACTCCTCTCTATCCTTGTGAAGACTATATTTTATGTGTCTGGTACCCAGTTTCAACTGCACTTGGTACCTAGACCCTTTTATGCTTTTTTTCGAGAGTTGGGAGGCATCTAGTTTTCATAGTACAACTTCAGTTGACTCCCATTCACCAAACCTTCCTTCCAGTCTCCCTTCAATGTCTTCAAGTGCGTAGCTCCTCCTTCTGTAACATAGGTGATCTCATATGACTCAAGACAATGTGTTCTAAACTTCCTAGAATGTTTTAGGAACTTACTATCATACACTAGTACCAAATCCCCTTGCTTAAATGCCTTCTTCTTGATGTGCCTATCATGATAGGAATTTTATCTTTCCTTCTGAACTTGCTAGTGGAAACCTGCAATAAATTTGTCTTCTTCAAGTTCAACTAACTGTGCTAGCCTCTCCTGAACAATGCCAATATCACCCATACCTGTAAAGGTAGTGATTCTTAAGTTTGGCACCAAGTATTCCATCGGGACAATAGCTTCAATACCATAGACCAACTTAAAAGGGGTCTGCATGGTCAACTTTTTGCAAGTAGTTCTATAGGCCCACACTACCATTGATACTTTTAAATCCTAGTGATCCTTGTTCACACTACAAATATTTGTTAGTGTTGTCTCCAAGATTTTGTTGAATGCTTCAACTATCCCATTTGCTTGTGGATGGTAAGGTGTTCTCTTCTAATGATGTACTGCAAATTCCTCAGTCAGGGATTCAACTATCTTATTGATGAAGTGTGTACATCGATCACTCATAAGGATCTTGGGGCATCCAAACCTGGTTATAATATCATCAAATATGAAGCACGCAACTGTAGTTGCACTGCAGTCCTTAACTGCTCTTGCTTCAACCCATCTAGTCAAGTATTATGTCGTCGCAATGATGTACCTTGCTCCTATGTGATTTCCTGGTGGGTTTATAGGTCCCACGAAGTTAATGGACCATTTCTCAAATTCTTGTAGGGTCAATTGCAGTGCTAATGGAATTTCATCTCTTTTGGATGGTTTCTCAACTCTTTGGCATATGTCATAGGCTCTAGCATAATATTTAGCATCTCTGTGTAAGGTAGGCCACCAAAGCCCAGCTCTCAGAATCTTTTGCGCAGTCGCTTTCCCTGCATAATGTCCTCATGCGATGCCTTCATGAGCTTCTGCGAGGATCATTGGTCACTCTGCTTCCATAACACACCTCCTTAATATCTCATCAGGTCCCATATTGTATAGTTGTTCAACTATAAGTGAAAAGTCTACAGCACGCACCACTAGTTGTTTCTTCTGGGGAATTGTATACTCACTCAGTTCCATTCCTGTTGACAGGAACTGGACGATGTCTGCGAAGTGGTCATCAATCATTCTAACAGCTAGTAGTTGTGCATTTGATAGTGTTTCCTCCAAATTGGTTTGCTCTTCTCCATGTTCCAGCCTTGATAAGTGGTGAGGACCTTTGTTCATTCTTCCTGGCTGAACCATGAACTCAAATTCATATTCCTGAAATAACAACAGACATCTGCATATTCTCCCCCCCAACACTGGCTTGTTGACTAGGTACTTCAATGTAGAGTGATCAGTAAACATTTTAAAGTGTCCTCCCAACAAGTAGTGGCAGAGTCTCTGTAGTGCATACACCATGGCTAATCCTTCTCTTTCTGTAGTGGTGTAATTAATTTCAGTTGTAGATAGCTGCCTGCTAGTGAAAGCTAATGGGTGGTTGATATCCCCTTCTCCAAGTTGTACTAATACTGCTCCTAGGGCAATAGAAGACACATCGACATGTACAAGAAACTCCTTGCTCCAATCTAGGAAAACCAGGATGGGCGTAGTAACCATCTTTTGCTTCAATGTATCTAGGCTCTTCTGTCATTATTTTGTACAGATAAATTGACAGTATTTCTTCAAAATATTCTCCATTGGCGCGGTGATCTGGGCATACCCTTCGATGATTTTTTTGTAATATCCGGTATAGCCTAGTGTAGTGCACAGTGGTTTGACTGAAGTGAGTGGTGGTAAATCAACTATAATTGCAATTTTAGATGGGTCAACCAGCAAGCGCTGTTTGCATACAATATGACCTAATAGAAATCCAAATGGTGAGAAGAATCTGCACTTCTTCAGGTTCAAAGAAATTTGAAACTGCCTCCATTTTTCCAACATTAGACTTAGACATTCAATATGATTTTTCAACAAACTAAAAACAGTCCAGTCATCAAAATATTCTTCTAGAAATTTATGCAAAAACTCTTTGAATGCTTCAACCACCACCCTAGAAAAGATGGTTGGGGATTCTTCAATCCAAATGGTATTACTGTATACAGGTAGGATCCCCATTCTGTGGAAAACAAGGTCTTGTGGTGATCTTCCTTGGCAATGCGTATCTGATGGTATCCTGAAAATCCATCTATAATAGAATATACCTCCTAGCCTTCCACGTTATCTAACACTTCGTCTGTGAATGGTGTAGGAAAAGGGTCATGCAGACAAGCATTATTCAGCTTCTTGAGATCTATGCAGATCCTAATCTCACCTGTCTTCTTGTATTGTACCACCATAGGTCTGATCCACTTCAACTCTTTGACAGGTTCTATAGTTCCTACTTCTAGCATTCTGTCGAGCTCAATATTCACCTTTTCCTTATATTTCGGGTTCAATTTGTAGGGTCTTTGCTTGACTGGCTTCGCATCTGGTTTCAAAGGTATTCTCATCTCTCCCATAGGTCCTTTAATACCCTTCATATCTGTGAAATTGGTTAGGAACAAGTCCTGATACTCGTGCAACAACTCTGTAATCTTGTCAATGGTAGTACCATCCCAATAATCTTTGACATTGGCAAGCTTCGGTGTCTCCTCTATTCCAATATTGAATATTTTAATCTTGATTGGTTGTCCGATAAATGGTAGCTCAAATCCTGGTCCTTCCACATCTCTTTGGCCTTCTGTCTCTACGATGTTCATCTTCCTTGGATCATCGTCTTCATCAACATTGATGGTGTAACAGCTCTGCAGTTTCTGGAGGGGCATAGTCCATTTGTCCTTTTTTTGTTCCAAAGGGAGGCTAGATGCCTCTTCAAATACTTTCTATCTCACAATCTGTAATGCTTGGTATACTGAAGGATATTCACTTTCAAGTAAAAAGGTGGTTACAAAATTCTGAATCACATCTTCCCAGTCTGCAGTGATGAGGCGCAGCTCCGCTTGAAGGTACTAATTGATAGGTGTAGTGTCCAGCGTGTTAATGAATTTGTGAACCCACTTTTCTTGAGGGACATTGCTCCAGGCTTCTTCGTAGCTTCACACATGGTCCTTTGGGTAGCTTTTACCTATGTACCTTACTTCACATCTTTCTGCTTGTGCCGAGAACTGCGTTGTCATCAAAGTATGATATTGTATCCAGTCTATGATATTACTTTTATGTGTCCCCCACCATCTTGCTAGTGTGGATTTCAGGGCCTCATCCATGGCCAACAACCTTTGATGTGTTGGTACACTTTCTTCAAAGTCTGATAGGAAGGCTTCTAATGGATTCAGACCATCAAATGTGGGTAATTTACTTACTGTTGTGTCAATCCAGCGAACATCTCTGGTTAATCTAGTACAT
Source organism: Picea glauca (assembly GCA_000966675.3). Taxonomy (NCBI): domain Eukaryota; kingdom Viridiplantae; phylum Streptophyta; class Pinopsida; order Pinales; family Pinaceae; genus Picea; species Picea glauca. Next base: position 139,339 of record JZKD02S1923041.1, read on the forward strand.
CTCCTAGTAGATACTTCATACATCTAGTTATGCCAGTTCTCTAGTGCTTCTTCTGAACATGATGAACACGTGTTGTCACTTCACTAGCTTAAGTTCCCATCAGCTATAGGATTAATGTAATCTTTTTGTCTGGTTGTTAGCTTGTATATGTTTTCTAGTGCGTATGTGTAGTCTTTGTCTCTGATGGGCTCTGTGTATCGCTGACCTTCATCTGGATCTAAAGGTGCGATGACGCTAAGTCCATCTCCTTCAAAAGTCATACATCTTTTCTTTAAGTCAACAAAAGTAGATTTATTGAAGGCCCAATCAATTCCTAATAGTGCAGGGTTTGGGCAATTGTCATCTACTATTTCAATTACCTCAAAATCTACAAATGTTCTTACTCCATCAATGTCCACAGGGACATGTTCCAATCATCCAAATGGGATGGCAGCTTGTTGGTTAGCCATCCTAAGCCTAATAAGGGAATAGATCAACTTCATCTTTCCCATCTGTGCCCATGTTTTCTTTGTCATGACATTGACCTCCGACCCTAAATCGAGGACCACATAGTCTATCTTGTACTCTCCTATTTGAGCATTCAAATGTAATTCCTTATTTTTCCTTCTCTTCTTACCAATTTGGTGTATTTCCCTATTCAGCAAGGGGCCTATCTTTCATAGCTCATATTGTCTGATTATATTTTTTAGCTCTTGTACAATGTTTTCATCCTGAATCAATTTAATACAAGTGTATAGAAATTCCATGAGCTTGCTCACCTCTTTTCCCTCTCCTGGTAAAGAAGACTGATCAAATGCCAGAGGCATTCTATATTCTCTCACTTTTGGTCTTGTCCTTGATGCAGAGCCTTGGTTTCCTCTAAATTATTTCCTAGCTTCCTTGAACATCTGTCTTTCTTTATTTGCATCAAGAGTTTGGGTCTTCTCTGTAGCTTTCTGGATTCCTGAATCTTCTGTAGTATTCCCTTGTGTCAATCTGTCTTCTCCTGTAATAGAACCTCCTCTAGTTATAACAATGAATCTAGGGTATTCTTCATGAGGTTCAACTAAAGGACAATCTTCTATAACACGGTTAAACGAGCTGCAGTAGCTACAAGTGGTACAAGGGTTCTGACAATCCCTTGCGAGGTGTCCTAGCTGTGCAAAGTTATAACAGATGATCTTTCCTTGGCCTTGACTCATTCCTCCTCATCTTCCTCTTCCTCTGAATCCACTCCGAGGATTGAAGTTTCCTCTTCCTGGAGAGTTGTATTGCATAGTGTTTCCTTCTTGCTTTACTTCACCTTGGATCTTATATATGTCTCTTGAACTTTCATGCATGAGATCATAAGCCCTGCAATCCCTATCATCATGTCCTATAGACTTACAGAATGTACAATACAAATTTTTAGGTATCTGAACATAATTTTTGATATAATAGCACTCACCAGTATGATGTCTGTTTCTGCATACCTCGCACTAGGGTAAGGTGACTTTCTTCAAGGGGCTTGTAGCTCCAGAAGCCAAATATTCATTGAATAAAGGGAAGTGTTCCTTGTCATGACCTTTTGAACTCCATATGACACACCAGATGTCTTCTCTTTTATCTTCTCCCTTGTCTTTCTTCATATCTTCGACCTGCAGAGACAAGCTAGTTAGCTGACTTGGGATCTAACTCATACCTGAACTGGATTCTCCCATAGGGGATGATTCAAGATTCATGGCAATCTCCAATGCTTCTACCTGTGAAGAAATCTTATGCTGCATCAGAGGAACTCTGATGTGTGGTAGAAGGGCATCAATGAACCATTCCTTGTTTTTCTCATCTGGGATATGAAAAGTTAATCATCCTATTAAGGTATTGAATCTCTAATTGAATTCCCAAACATGTTCAGCTACCTTCTGCTTGATCTCTTTTAGCTCTACGATACATTGGGATTCTGACTTGGGTTTCTTGAATTATTCAATCAACGCATTATTTATCTGATTCAATGGCTTAGGATGTGCAATTCCTTGGACAAGTTTCATGTACCAACTCAATGTGCAATCTCTAAGAGTTGTATTGAACTGGGTTCCTTTGATAGCTTCATCAGTGACATTCTTAATGTTCCAAAAGGCTTCACATAGGAACCAATGATGATCAGGATCTTCATATCCATCTCCCCTAAAGATAGGACGTCTCATCTCATCTTCCATGGATCTTCCTAGGGTTCTTGATTGAATATGTGGTGGGATACTATGGGAAGTGCTTTGGACCCTCTCGTGACTGGGATTACTCTGGTTTCTTAAGATTGAATCAATGGGAAGGATGACAATACTTACTTTGATGGTCTGTTTGGTTTCTGAGTTTTCAGGTTCTCCTCGACGAATCTCTTCAGCTTGTCCTTCCTCTGTCCCAACGGGTTCTAAATGTTCTTCGTCTGATAGATATTCTTCTTCTCCATTCTAGAAACCCTCCTCCCCGTAGTTCTTCTTAAACATGTTCGCAAGGTGGACCTCTTGGAACACTCTCCCACTACGCGTATGTCCAAATTCTGTGTCATTGTCTCTATTTGAATTCTTGATCATTATCTTTCCTCGACCTGACCAGTCTACTGTATCTTCAAGATGTTCTTTTCATGCAATAGCATCTCGAGTCTCAACTTCAGGAATTGTAGAAATTTTCCTCTGGGTCCCTTGAAGAAATATCTTTCATCTTCGTTGTATGAATCTACTCTGTCAACAAAAAACTCTGTGATGTACCCTCCAATGGTACTATCAAACCAGTGATCTATTGCCTGTGATACGGTGTTATCAACTTTCTTGACCTTCTTGATCAAATTCGACATCCAAACCATAGGAAGTATAGATTGGATCTCTAATTGGGTATCAGCTAATCTAGCTAGCCACTCATATAGCTCCTGATGGATCCCTCCAAAGAAGATCTTGTGTATGTCGGTGAATATGTATGTTTGTAGAAAATCTTCAGTACTTAGCTTGGGGCTTTTGTTCTAGGCTTCAACAAAATCCCTCTCTTGATCTTCTATCCACTTCTGAATCTTTGTCTTCGATGCGAACCACTTTGACATTCCCTCATGAAGATTCTTGTCCCAACAATTGAACCATTTGTTGGCATAGGGGTAGACCTAGGGTTCAACTCTAGGAGCACACCAACAAGACCTAACTATTGGCCCTTTCAACAACACCTACGAAGTAGATGCAGTCTCACCCGAAGTAGTTAAGAGGGGGTTGCAGGACAGAGATGTCTACAACCAAGGGGAATATCAAGTGGATCTACTATAGAATAACACAACATACATATATCACTTATCTAGCCAGATCTACTTCATACCACTATAGATCCAATCTACCACAGCAATGGAAAGAATAGTATAACAATGATAAAGATCAAAGCATAAATCGCACATTCGACACAAGATATACGTGGTTCGCCCTCTCTCTAGGACTACATCCACAAAACTGTGCTATAATATATTTGAGGTAAAGCATATAGTTCTTGTTTGTGCTCTTAGATATAAGATCTTATTTCTTCTCCTCTCTTTCTCTTCCCTCCCTGCACACCCATCTACTAGGTTGATCTTCGTACCCAGCTGAAGATCTTACAATACCAAAAGGCTCTCTCACTCGTCACTTCTCTCTCACAATACAATAATATCTCAGACACAATACAACTAGATCAACAACAATATCATACCCCCCTCGACCCAGGTCCTCTTGAGCTTTATTTATACATTACAATCACTCACCAAGAGCCTTAGGTCTAAAAATAGGTGTCAAAACCCTAGATACCAAAACCCTAGGTGTCTAAAACCTTAGGTCAATTTGACCTGCGTTTTTTGGGCTTCGCCAGCCTGTATTTCCTTCCTTCTCATGCGGTGCTCCAAAGCATCCAACGGTGGATTTTTATTCTTGCTGACTTGTCCACAATCCTTTTTCCTTTTTGATCTGTCATCCTTCGTCTCCTTTTCCAACGAATTTCTTTTTCACACTTTGCTCCGTCTTTTCTACTCTTTTTCTCACTTCAACCTAGTGACAATCACTGTGTCTTCCGTGAAGTTCGCATTTTACCTCTTCTTCCTTAATATTCACTTTCTTCCCTAGCCAACGGCCAACAACAAGTATATGTGGTAAAAAATTCATCTTTTGGGTCATTGTATTTTGGGAGTTACACTTTGTGGAAAATAGGGTTTGTGGCTAGTCCTGATTCCAGTCAAAAACAAGTGTTTCGGGTAAAAACGTCATAACTTCTTCATAACATATCCAAATTCAATGAGATCAAATGTGTTGGTTAGGGTACCATATTTAGCATTTTTTGTAATAGTTTCATATCAATTCAATAGATATTTCGTGTGGGTCACTCTCTACAAGGTCGCTCTCTAGAATAAGCCAGAATTCAGCAAGATATTGCATTTTTTCTCTAACTCATTTTCTGAGAGGTTCCAAGTAGTGACACCTAGAGGAATTGCACAAAACACATGAAAGAACATTGTGTATCATTTTGATATATTTATACATTACAGGTTCAATGTTATGATTACTTCAAGTTAGGGTTGTTGACTAATCCAAAACTAGGCATGTGAGACTAAAGAAAAGTTTAATGAAAATGCTAGTCTCTTGTTGTTAAAGTTAAGGAAGGTTTGTAGAATGTGATCATATACACCAGGTCTATTACATAGCTACAAATCAGATTTGGATGATGAAATTGATGAGGAATTTTTGTTGAGGTACATGTTGAGTACATTATTGAGACAAGTAGTTGATGATTTGGCACATACATGAGGTGTATAGTTGATGATGTTGGTACATATTGATGAGTATTTGACACATGATTGCTACATACTTGGTACATTGTTGGATTCAATTGTTTATGGTACAGGTTGATTACAGGTTGTTTGGTACAAGTTGGTGCATGGTCGATGTACTTATTTATGGTACAAGTTGATAACAGGTTAAGGTATAGGTTGATGCATGGTTCAGATTTATTGGTACAAGTTTATAGTGGTATATCTCACAGTGATAGCGTTACAGTGGTTCCATCATTCTAATTCTACTTCAGGGTGGAAGGACGAGGCAAGGACAGGTGGTTGTAGCCACCTTCTAGTTGTAGTCGGAGAACATAGGGGGGTTGTAGCCTCCTTTTGGTTGTAGCCAGAGAATTGAGGAGTTGGAGCATCCCTCAGGTTGTAGCTTGAGAAACTAGGGGGTTGGATCCTTCTTCCAATTGCAGATGGAAAACAAAGGAGGTTGGTGCTTCCAATGAATGTAATTCTTCAAGAGATATAACAAAAAACATTATTTGGTTTTCTCCTGATTTGGGTTTCCACGTAAAACACTGGTGTACTGTGTATGTGTGTGATTGTTTATTTCTTACTGCTCATTATTGGATAATAATTCTACATTGATATAACATTT
>JZKD02S1923041.1:144738-169394 GCA_000966675.3 Picea glauca
TTTTCTAGTATTCCTTTTTCTGCAGAGATTTATTGTTGTGTGGGGCTATTTGTAACCCTCCTCTTTTTCCAATGTTTCAAGGATTTCATTATATTCATTTCCATAGGTGTCCAAATTAATTTGAAGAGAGATAAATTACCTATTTTCAAGCCTTGACATTACCTCCTATGTTTTATCCAAAACTCTATCCAGGACTGTCATAAAACTGCAGAAGTATTCCACTTTCAATGGTGATTAAAGTGTTGATGTCTTGCAATGTTCTTATGACACCTTGTTTTCCACATCCCAAAGAAGCCAAAATATGTTAAGGAATTCCAAAGGACCTTGTAATTAGTCCAATCATTGCCTCCTTTCACTATTGTATGAAGGTTTGTTACCCATATTTTGTTGTGGTGTTTGCATGTCTTTTGGCTTGGCTGGTTGACCACGATACATTCCTACCCTAACCACCCCAAATAATCTACCCAAACAGTGAAACATTTATATTGTTTGCTAGTTGAGAGGGTTGATTCATGCGACGATCATGGTTCCAAAGAATTGATCTATATTGTATGATGAGAAACAGATTAATTTCTGAGTGTTGATGAATGAATGATAAGTTTGGTTAATGATATAATTTTTTTTCCTTGACATATAATAATGAAATTTGCTAATCTGGTAGCATTGTATTTCTTCTAAAGTTATTACATTGAGCTCGTTGCCTTATTCTCTCTTTAAAATAGTGACACTTCATGTGTTTCATGTCATATACTTATTGAATGGATGCAAACTTATATTGGTTATGAACTTGTTACAATGATGCTATATTTCAGTGCTATCATAACGACCCAATTTCATGCTTAAATGTTTCATAAGTACTTGTTCATGCTTCACTTCTTGCACATATGAAATTTGCTAAATGAAAACTATCTTGTGAATGAATATGTACTTTTTACTTTGAAAGTTTCACCTTGAACATTGCATATTGTTTCATCACTAATTATGAGTAATGGTGCATTGGTGTGTTGTGTTTAATAAAGTAAGTCTTTTCCTTTCAAGCATTCATTGAGAATTCTATTCTCTTACTTTTATTGAAGCATCAGTTTAGAGAAGTCAACCCAAGTCAAACAAATTCCTTGTCCTCACCTGTCTAGAAATTAAATGATAGGACTTAGCATTATCCCCCTAGGAAAATGCTCCTTATGTTAGAAACCATGGCCTAGAAATGTAGAGGCAAGGGCAGTAATTCAAAGAAGGTATTTAATGGCACCATATTAAAATGTATAACCCATGAGTAAATATAAAAAAAGAATATAAAATCATATATAAGGCCATCAGAGTTTATTTGAACAACAAAGCAATAATTTCTTTGGAAGGTTTAAGTATTTATTTTTCCTCACCTTTTTAGGACAAAGAAGGATTTGAGGCCATGAAGATGTTAAATATGTAAATCTAAGTTAGAGTATTGTTTTTTGATATAATTGTGTAACTGTTTTAAAAAGATAGTTAGTTAGAAAAGTTGGGTTAGTCAACTGACTCAGCCAACCAACAACTTCACTTGGATGACCTCTTTAGTGTGCAATCATAGCACCTTCTATAATTAGCTCAAAATTTTTTTTTTTTTTTTTGCTAAAAAATAAAATTTTGTTTTTATTTTAAATAAATTATTGTCATCACAAGAGTGATGCCCTATACAAATCTTGCAACGAACTTGCTATACAAATTACGAAAATTGTATAGCAACTTTGTCACAATATACCCTCTTCTCATCGCAATTGTGACAACATGTACAAATATTGTGAGGAACTTGTTATACAAATTATGAAAATTGTATTGCAACGTCATCGCAATATACCTTGTGTCCATCACAATTGTGACGACCCCTTCATCACAAACTTTTCCATTAGCGACGAAATTTCTATACAAATTACGAAAATTGTATAGCAACTTCGTCGCAATATACCCTGCCCCCATAGCAATTGCGACGACCCCTTCATCACAAACGTTTCCTCTTCTTTTCCAATATTGTCGAGGATGCGACGAGCTCTCTTTATGGTCTCTATTGCGACAATTTCCCTAGTTGGTCGCTCTTTTGACAATTTCTTTACTTAGTCATTCTGGCGATAGTATATCTTTTTTGTCGCAATCATGACAACTTCCCTATTGTTGTTGCAATTGCGACATTAATCCAGGTTCATTGCATGTTCCATGTCACGTGAAGCGATGTTTGGGATACTCAAGATTCGTCATGATATCCACAACATAACGTCGTAAGAGTGTCGAAATAGTTGTCACAAAATGACCCAAATTTTCTAGTGAAACATGCACCAGTCAAAGTTTTTTGAATCACACCAGAAAGAAAGAAGGTGCATTCCAAAATCAAGAAAGGAATCACCAAGAAATATCCTTGAATGATTACAACAAGCATAAAAAGAGAACATGGAGAAAAAAAAAACATGAGTTGGCGATGCAATTAATATTTCCTCGATTCCAAAAAGGATACATGGAGTGTAAGAAGATGGATACGTGTGAGAGGATGTTATTCACTAGATAAAGTGGAGAAAAATTGATCGAGACAGAGCTTCTAATGCAGAGAAAGCTATAAAAGGGAGAAATGACAACATAAATAAAGTTATCCATTCAGTGCATTCACTAAGTTGTTGTTGTTTTCCATCATCATAGAGCTCGCTCTTAGACTCTGTAGTGTTGTAATTCTGTAATGCTTTAGATTGTAATTGTGAGTGTGTCATATGTCTAAAGTCTGAAAGGGTGCACATATCCCAATGTATTGTAATTGTTGGAAATTCTTAATGGAATATGAAACTCTGTTTCTTTCAAGTATGTTTTAATAAATGTATGCATGTGTTTAATGGAATGGAAAGAATAATAACACTTCAGTGATTTTGATCTATCATCTGCCACCCATGTGTTATTTGGATATGTGTGTGTATTGTTTATACATAATGATGATAGTAGGTTGCCATCTATGGAATGTATGAATGATAGCCTAAATGGATCTGTGTATGTTTAGTTTTTCATCCATGACACAAGACAAAATGGTCTCTACCATCCTCATTGTGTCTAAGATGATACCTTATTTGGCCTTGGATGAATATTGATATACCGATGCTTTGGGTTTAATTTTTGGGCAAGTCTTGACAAACCCTGGGTCTAAACTAAACTCCCCAATGTTAAGAAGGTGTCACACAAGTGTGAAATGACCCAACAAATGGTTTTTTTGCCAACACCTGAAAGTCTTGTATTAAACAATGAAGGATATAAATGAGGTAGTATCCATCTCAAGAGGAAATTAAAGATTGATTAACTGCAAAGGAACATGCATTTTCTATGTGGGAGACTCAAGGTCTGAGAGTCAATGTTAAGATATTGAAGGACCAATATCTCTGCATTGATATACATCAAACATTCTTTGCATAATTTCATTATTTTTTGTATGGATGGATGAAAAGGAAAATTGCTACCATTTATACTCTGTGGCCTATAGAACCAATGGATTGGGATATAGCCACACTTGATAGGATGAAGACATTGGACAATAAGTGGACTTGAACCATTTATTTTTTGTTTGCTTGAGTAAAGGATGGATATATTATTGAATTTATTGTGGAGTACATTGACTCTTCCAGCATGGCTAAAATAAAGTTTGCGGAAGGTCCATAAAACAAATGTTTGAAGAAATCCCACTCTGGATCAAGATGTTGTAAGTGGAGAAAGGGATAATGTGACTAGATTCCGACAAGATGGCTAAGTAAACTCTCATAGCTTTAGGGGGGGTCAAAATATGGGGGGAAATGAGGAAGGATTTGGATCCATTGAGAAGGATATAGAATTTGATGAAATCAGGTAAGAAATTGAATGGACCCAACGAAGTAGAAGAGAGAGAGGGTCGAGAGATATGCAATAAAAGTTGATTTGAGAAGGAAAGTGGATGAGATACTTGGTAGGAAGGTAAGAAGCGATTTGTAATGAAGGTTCGAGCCCGGGATGAAGAGAAAAGAGGCCACACTCGGAGGAAGTGTGAAAGCGTGTGTTGTTCTAGAGAGGAGAATAGGTGAAGGTAGGCCTGCAAAGAGGTGCAGTGTTGAGGATAGGGTGTTCAGTGGGGATACCAGTATCAGAAACAACTGTAGTGGTGGTAGTAGTAGTAGTAGTAGTAGTAGTAGTAGTAGAAGTAGGAATAGTAGTAGCAATAGTAGTAGTGGGAGTAGTAGTGGTCCCGAGGGAACAGGAGGTGAATTTTGAACCCCTTGTTTGTTTCAGAGTGTCACAACCTAAAAGGAAGATGAGATGGAGAGAAGAGGTGTAGAAGAAAGGAAGGAAGACAGTGGATATCCTAGTGGTGGGGGAGAAAAATTGTTAGATTGTAGATGTTCTTGCATAAATGCACATAGGAACTTGTCTGGGTCACCTTACAAGAAACATTATAAGAAGATGGACTTACCCCCCCATTGAACCACCCTTATTGAGTGTTTGTAATTAATAAAAAAGAACAATAGATATTGAATAAATTGGAATAGGAGAAAGAAGAGAAAAAGGAGTAGAAGAAGATAAAGGAGAGGATATGAGTGAAGAAGGAAAATTCAGTGCTACTTCACTGAGGAGGGTATTATTGTTGAGAATATTGACACCCAATATTCATATAGGAGGATTTAGTTCAAGGTTGAAGATGGTGAAATAGGATAGCACGTAGTAGTAGTAGTAGTAGTAGTAGTAGAAGTAGTAATAGTAGTAGCAATAGTAGTAGTGGGAGTAGTAGTGGTCCCAAGAGCATAGGAGGTGAATTTTGAACCCCTTGTTTGTTTCAGAGTGTCACAAACTCAAAGGAAGATGAGATGGAGAGAAGAGGTGTAGAAGAAAGAAAGGAAGACAGTGGATATCCTAGTGGTGGGGGAGAAAAATTGGTGGATTGTAGATGTTCTTGCATAAATGCACATAGGAACTTGTCTGGGTCACCTTACAAGAAACGTTATAAGAAGATGGACTTACCCCCCCATTGAACCACCCTTATTGAGTGTTTGTAATAAATAAGAAAGAACAATAGATATTGAATAAATTGGAATAGGAGAAAGAAGAGAAAAAGGAGTAGAAGAAGATAAAGGAGAGGATATGAGTGAAGAAGGAAAATTCAGTGCTACTTCACTGAGGAGGGTATTACTATTGAGAATATTGACACCCAATATTCATATAGGAGGATTTAGTTCAAGGTTGAAGATGGTGAAATAGGATAGCACCTCAAGGCTACCCATGTTACATGGAATGGGTAATGATGATGTAGAACAACATTAGTTAACATGTGAAGCAATATGGTATATGAAAAGGATCCTAGATGAAGCATAAAAGGTTGTGCAACTAGAAAATACATTGAGGGATAGAGCCTTCATGTGGTACATGAAGTTCAAGGCCACTTTGTTGGTGAGATAAGTGAGGTCCCTAACAAAGATCAAGTAATATATTCTTAGGGAATTCCAGAAAACTAAGTCATATTATCTATGTATTACTAAGTTCAAGGAGATAAAAAAGAAACAAGGAGAAACCATGTGGGACTAAGATCAATGGTTCAAAATATTATTGGATAAGATCACATTCCAAATCTAATACATACAACATAGAGAGTGGTTTATTACAGGGTTACTCCTACATATCTGAGTCTCTCTCACCCAGCAGAATTTCACGACTCAAGAAGAATCTGTGATGATTTCCATGCATTTGGAGGCTACACTAGAAGGGGAAGAGACATCGAGAAGATTGGAATAGGTTCCATCTCAACTAGCCAATCTAATGATGTAGTTGTAGGACATGGTGAAGACAAAAGTCATGTGTGAGAACATATGGTGTATAACTACATGTCGATATGAGGGGTGATGTAGGAGCATCGCTCCACCTCATCACGCATCAGTTGATTGGCACACATGGTGCACATTCAAGAAAGGGAGAAGTTTCACCCTCTTATTTTTCCTCGAGAATCAAAAGTGTGATCCAGGAATTTAATCATGACAAGATGGAAGAGCCAAGTTGTGACTTCGCACAAGCTGGAGATAAGGTCGTCATTAAGTGGTTGATGGTGCGAGGGGTCTGCATCTGATTTGGAGAAGATTTTCATCATTGTAATTTGCCCATTAGATAGGCATTTTGAATGGTGATTTGACACCACTAGTTTAGCTTGGAGGGAAGCTTGTTGAGCCCCTCTTTTACAAGTCTTTGTATTGTTGCAAAGTAGAGGTAGGGTTGGAGGGGTTAGCTAAGATAGATATGGCTAGGAGGAAAAATTCATAGGAGATAGGGAGAAAAATACATAGAGTCGAGACTCAGTTGTAGCTCGAAATCTACTATTGTAATCAACATTCAACCATTAATAGAAAATGACCGTTTTTCCTATTATCAATTTATGTGTAATGGATGTTATGTTATGAATTTCATTTGTATGCATTTGAGTTGTAGATGAATGATAGAAATTGTCTACAAGGATAGAGATACAATTTTCCATCCGTAAGTGTGTTGAATTAAGTATGTTTCTCTAGGCTAAGTGAAAGGAGTGCGCGACAGAGTGCGAAAACTCTGTGAGACAATGCAAAGAGTATGTGTCTAGACTCAGTGGATTCAGAAGAGAAGCTTCCGAGAGGGCACACTAGGATAATTCAAAGACTTGGGAGGAAATTTCAAGGTGGTTGGGTACCTTGGAAAGAAAGGTTGTGTAAGGGGAAACACAGTCTAGAGTTACTGAACACTCTGAAACAATTTTCTAGGAGGGCATAAAGAATGTACGAGAGCGTACAAGGGAAACAATACTAGAAGTGTTGTAATCCTTAAGAGAACCCCAGGGTTCTTGAACACTCTGAGGAAGGAAGGCTTTGCAAGAGTGCATCGACAAAGGAAAGGAGATGCCTTAATATGCTTAGATAGGCCAAGGGAGAAGTCGTCAATAAAATTATCCGAGCATAAGGAGTGTGCCAAGGAGACGATAAGTCCATCTTACAAGCTCAGGAGGAAGAGCGATACACTACCAGGAGGGAAAGAGAAGGTTCATAGAGGAACGGGGAAGTGTGAAGGTTTTCAAGATGAGCAAAATCGCAATAGAGTCTGCGCAGAACTCTGCAAGGAGTGTAGAAGGAGATCGAGAATAGCCTAAGTCTCGAAAGATAAATTTGTGCTAAGTGTGCAAAGGTGTCATGGAATTTCCGAAATCTGAAAGACAATGAAATTGTCCATTGTCGGAGGAGACAAGTGGTAGAATATCGAGAGGTTCAGGAGCAAGAACTTTGGGAGGTTTCCCGAGAGAAAACAAGGATCTTCGTGAAGTCTCCAAGAGATATTTGAATGCAGGACATTGGATCTAGAAGGGCACGTGACAAATATCTACGTACTTTGGAGGAGGAACCCTTCATAGAAAATTCAAGAGGAGAGAGTACCCAAAGAGCTGAGAGTCGAAGAAATCTTGGTCGTCCATAGAGATAGGACAAGTGGAAAGAAATCAACACTTCAAATATTTGCAAATCAGGAGGAGAAGAGTGGGAGAAAGAAGGACTCACAAAGTCTGAAATCGCTATTTGATCTCAACCGTTGATCATGAAAGGAAAGTGGACCATATATTTGGTCCCGAAGAATTCATTGATTCAGAAATCGGGGAAAGGGGAGTAAGAAGCTCGTGAAAGTTTCTGAAGAACAAAGTCATGAAGGGAGCTAGCCCAAGTTCATAAATTAGTGGTCACATCAAGGACAGATCCTAGCATGGAGAGCTAGTGTCCATTGGCGTTAAGGTTTGAAAAGTGCTAAGGAGAGGGTTTGCGGGTGCCACACAACCTATGCTAAGAAAGTAAAGGGCTTGTGTCAAGTTAAATTGGTTCCATCAAGAGCCCGATGGACCATTCGGTTCGGTGACTTGAATGATCCTATACCAGGAGGTCAAGAATTCCCTCAGGAGGAGAGAGAGAGAGGGGGGGGTGGATGCACCGTCAAAGTGGTATCAGAGATAATGTATAATTGATTTATGTAATAAAGGGAGGCAGAGTGTGGTACTTTGTTGAAGCAGTTGCAAGGTGTGTAGTAGATGAGAAACAACCAGGTGGGTTGTAGATGAAGAAATATGGTCATTGGAAGTTATGAATGTTTTCGAGGAGAATTCCATTCATAGAGGAGAAAAGTAGAGATGGACAAGGAACTCAGTGAAATCTGGGTGGATATGGAGAAGCTAGCATTCAAGATGCAAGAGGAAGCATAGGTGCATTGGAGGTATGAATGGCCTTTGAAGAGGACAGATAAATGACCTATTCATAAGTTGTTGTCTAGAGGGAAGAAATAGGTGGTAAGAAGGTGGATGACGTATGTTGAAATCCTCAGTGATGAGGGAAAGAGATCTGGAAGAGGTCCCATAGGTTTCCAGGTGGGAAATGAGAGGGGATCAGTGGATCTCATAGATTGTCAGGTGGGTAGAGGAGACATCATGAATTTCCAAGTGGGAAAGTGAGAAGAGACGAGCTCAGCTGAGAGTTCACATCATAAGGTGTTGATAGATGAGGAGGAAGAAGAATAAAGACCTCACTCAAATGGAGATTCACGCGAAACTGTGAACCATTTGAATGAAGATGATGGGAAGTTGAAAACTTCCACCATCGAAGAGAAGGATCAGAGGACCGTTCTTATCATTGGAGGAGTTGAGATATTCCTACCAAGAGGTCAAGGAGAGGCTAGCACAGATATTGTAGATGTGACAAAAAGACAACAACCCGAGACTTTCATGGAGAAGGAATAGATATGGAAGCCTGTCCCAACAAAAGGAGAATGTCCAGTTGGATCACTCACCCAATGGGAGATGGAGCTAAAGGAACTGGAGGATTGGTTAAAGAGTATGGAACCAGAAAGTGGCTTCCATAATATATCCATGCTAGAGGAAATACACCGGCATGAGTTGCAGTTGGAGGAAGTTGGAAAGGAACCAATTGAAGAACTGACAGAAGTCAATCTGTCAGAAGTAATAGTTGAGCATAAGCCCAATGATAACGCAATTGCAGAAGTGGAGGTTGCAACAGAGTGGAAAGTTAATGCCACAAGAGATGAAGAAAACAACATGGGATATCGGTGTGATTTACCCATGGACAAGGAAGAAATGTAGCAAGCTAGTTTGAAAAAGAAGAGCCAACCAATGAGCAGTTGGACAAGGTGGTTGAGGAGATAATGAATTTTATGTTGGGGTCAAAAGAGGAAGCAGTCAACACGAGGAAGATGGACAAAAGGAAACCTGCATGAGCAGCAGGGATGATGCAGGAGCAGAAGCAATGAGGCAGAGGAGCAGAGAGATAGCTCCAGGAAAACATTTGGGATCCAGGATGATTTCAACCATGCTGTAAATCTCATGAGAAGGAGCTCGTGATTTCTATAGCCGTGGAGTATGATGAAGAAGCATTGCTCCACCTCAGCACACGCTAGTCGATTAGCATGCATGGTGTGCATTCCAGAAAGGGAGAGGCATCACCCTCTCATTTTTCCTCAAGAATCAAAAGCGTGATCCAGGCATTTAATGATGATACAATGAAAGAGCCAATCTTTGCCTTCGCACAAGCTCGAGATAAGGTTTCCATTAATTGGTTCACGATAGGAGGGATCTACATCTAATTTGGAGCAGATTTTTGTCATTTTAATTCACCCATTAGACAGGAGTTTTGAATGGTGATTTCAGACCATTAGTTTATCTTGGAGGGAAGCGCATTGAGCCCATCTTGTACACATATTTGTATTGTTGCAAAGTAGAGGTAGGGTTGGAGGGGTTAGCTAAGATAGAGTTGGCCAAGAGGAAAAATGCATAGGAGATAGGGATAAAAATACAAAGAGTCGATTTCAAACAGGTATAAGGTGTTGGAATTTAATTTGGAGGAAATTCAAGAGGGGACCAACTAGTAGGGGGTTTTCACATGATTTTAGCCATAGGAATGATATTCTGAACTGTTGGTACCAAAATTTAGTTGAGTTTGGAAAATAACTTGGAAAAAAAAATATAGGCACAAGAAGACTTAGAACTACTTTACTAGCACATGTTTATCATATACAAAACTAGTTGGAAATGAAATAATAGATACATTAGCATACTTAGAATTATATAAGATAGGAAATGAAAAAAAAAAACATGTCATCACTTGCTTTAATTTATGATTATCTAGTGGAAACAACCTCGATTCCATTTTCACAATAATCCAATAGTTCAACAAACATAGTTTCAGTGTTGGGGATTGTAGTTCAATCTTAGATCTAAAATGACCATTACTTAGTGAGAAAATGCACCGGGATTTGGCATTATAAAAACATTTACCTAGGATCTCTTGTTCTCCTCTACAAATATTGCTACTTAGATAATTTTTTTGTCAGAATGAGAATGAAGGAGCTTAGAAGTGGAAGGAAGAGAAAGCCTCTTGCTATTGTGAAATTGTCATGCTCTAGGTTGATCTTCATTTTCTGATGGATTTCATGTGTATTTTTCTCTCTCCAATTGCAATAAATTAATATTTTGAATGAAAAAACCCCAATGTACTGAAAAATTTAATATCTAAAAAAATATTAAAGACTTGAAACATTTTTCCAAACAATACACACTTTTTCCAATGCTCCACAATCCCTTTCATTTGGAATATGCATAAAGTGAAACAACATTAAAAAGATTGAATTGGACATGAATAAAAAAAATGCATCATAAAAAATATTGTTAATTATGTGAAAACAAATAGTAGGATAATGTTGGTTCAATACATAAGGTAAAAATACCACCACTATACATACATCTTAACTTTAGATTTAGTAATAGTCTTTATGTCATTTATGATTAAAATAAATATATGCTAGTTTATTTTTTTCAATTTAGTTTAGTGCAATAATTATGAGCATTACAACTTTTATTATAATTACATGCTACAAAGTTGAGAGTTGTGATTGTAATATATTGAAAATAAACTTTGATTTGTTACTTTATGAAATGTTCATCCTAACTTAGATTCATGTCAAGCATCGATCTATTATTAAAACAAACTGGTTAAACATCATTACAGATACATTTTATCTCTAAATGATTAAACATCGAGAGGGATCAGATCCCTAGGATACAAATTTTTACTTCTATTTTGCATTCTAAAAATACTTTGCACTTCAAAAGATCTAATCCCTCTTAATGCTAGATAGATTAAAACTAACATAAATATATATTCGTTTATTCTATTATAATTATTATTTTATTTTTTTTAAATAGTAAAGTGTTTATTATTACAAATTATTTTTTAAATTTACTTTATTAATAATATAATAAATTTTATAGTGGCTTTAGATGCACCTAATTCTTTGTATCGATGGAAGCTAATTGACTTTCACCGAAACTTTAAAAA
Organism: Picea glauca; assembly: GCA_000966675.3. Lineage (NCBI taxonomy): Eukaryota > Viridiplantae > Streptophyta > Pinopsida > Pinales > Pinaceae > Picea > Picea glauca. Next base: position 156,096 of record JZKD02S1923041.1, read on the forward strand.
GAAAATTTGATCCATGTCTTAGGGAGAGCCAAGCATGGGATGATAAAATATATATTTCAAGCTCTAGGTCCTTGTTTATAAATTAATCAGACATATAACTTCCCTCTAATAACTACGTTCTTCAACATTATTTATTTAATATATATATCTATGTCTATGTCTTATCATGATTAAAGATACAAGGAATAAGATTTAGAGAAGAACAATTATTTGTATCTTTAATCATGACAAGATATAGATATTAAATAAATAAAATATTTAAGAATGTAGTTATTAGAGGGACCTTATATGTGTAATTTCGTGTTTATAAACAAGGGCATGGAGCATAAAGTATACATTTTATCATCCCATGCTTGTCTCTCCCTAAGACGATAATTTATTTTTAAAAGTTTTGTTCAAATTCAAGGAGCTTCCTTAGGTGTATTTGATCCATTTTTAAGTATAAGTTTATATTAATATTAATATAGTAAATTAAAACAATAACTTATAATAATGAAAAAATTAAAAAACAACTTGCAATAAAAATAAGAAAAATGAAAGAGAATCACTATAATATAATACATTAACATAGATTCATGTACGTTATTCTATCTATCAATAAGAGGATCAAATTTTTTAAAGTATAAATCATTTTTAAAGAAAAATGGGAGGAAAAATATACATCCTAAGGGATTTTATCCCCCTTATACTTAATCATATAAAGATTAGATGTATATATGGTGATGTGCAATAAGTTTTTTTCAATAATAGATTGATGCTTGGGATGGATCAAGGCTAGGATGAACATTCCATAAAGAATAAATCAAGGTTTATTTTGAATGTATTACAATAACAGCTCTTGACTTTGTAGCCTTCAATTATAATAGGAGTTGCAATGCTCACAATTATTACACCAAGATAAAGGAGGTGCATCTGCAACTATAGATTTGACATCTCCTCCAATATACGTGTTAGATTTTTAATGTGATTAAACTAAATTGAAAAAAAAATAAACTAGCATATATGTAGATTTTAACCTTATAGAATAATTTAGTACCAATGGATTCTTAATAAAAAAACAAAATATATAATGACACACACACATATTAGACAAATATTTTACCTTGGAAACCCAAACCGAGAAAACCAACAACTTGTTTAGAGATGAGCCTCTAATATTTTATTCATCATCTATCTTCATTATTTACAGTAAGATATATATAGGATCCCACGGACTAAAAAACCACTAATCCATTGACCTAGACTATTCAACAATCCTAATTACCTAATCAAAATTAGAAAACATCGACGAAAACCATGTATCAAAAACCGCTAAACAAATGCAAAAAATGACTTTTTTTCCTGGGGTTATTGCCCCCCAACCCTCACACATAGGGGCTCACGGCCCCCTACAATCTCTCTGCACACCCAATGCAACAAAAACACTAGGTTTGGTTGTGCAAACAATATAACAAATACCCAACATTCTCCCACTTGTTTTTTTCTTTGCAGATAGGGGGTGAGAGGGTTACATAGTCAACAATCGAGGGCAACAATTCCCATAGATCCTCTACACCAAGAGAAATTCTCAATGCTCATGGATTTTGTTAATGAATCTACAACATTCTTCAAAGTTTACCCCTTCATCAACAACACCTTCATTTCTTCAACCATGTCTCTCACAAAGTGATACTAAACATCAATATACTTTGTCTTTGAATGATAAGGTCATTTTCTCACCAGGAATATTGCACTTTGATTATGAATTCTAATTAAAGACCTTTTAATGTTTTGAGGCTAGAGCCATTGTAAACAATCCAGGAAGATTCCAATTTCTTTAAATGCCTAAGGGATTGTACATATTTCGAGCATCGACTCATATCTATATTGTAAATGCTCATTTAATTGTAATAGGCTTAGTAGGAGAATGTCTTAATTGTGATATGATAGATCTAAGATAGGCTAGAGGGAAGTCTCGAGATGCCCCTCATGTATAAATGTATGCAATATTTGTCGAAATAGGTTGTTGAATTTATTATTATTGTTGTTGAAGAAATTTTGGGGGAGAGTTGTAGAGAAGAAGATGAGAGTTGTAAGAACCTATGTAAATATTTTTTGAATGAATATAATAGAGAAGAATTGCTTTCAGATATCTGCACATGTTTTCCTTTGAGTAACAGAGTAATGTTTTGTTATTTTCTTTCTATGTTTTATATGCTTGTGTGTGCATTTCATGGTTAAATGAATGAACCTTTGATGTTCTATAATTTTAAATTGTTTCTCTTATAAAATCTTGGTGCAAACAATGAATAGTGCCCACGCAAGGAGTGCAAAGGCATAGTCATTGTCGAACTCAATAGCTCAAGAGATATAGTGTGAAGTATTTCTGAGTGAGTGCAAGGAGTGAACATATACTCACTGAGTATACAATTTCAAAGAAGACCCATGCAAGGTGTGCACAGGGCCAACACTTAGTCAAGTGTTGAAAAAGTTTCAAGAAAGATGAACACAAGGAGTGTGGAAGAGGATTTTCCATAAATATTCAAGTATCAAATTTCCAAGGAAAGAAGCACAAGGCATTCGACAAAGGTTTGAATCAATGGCGTAGGCAATTATTGTTCATGTTTAAATGGCGTAGGCAATTCCAAAGAAGTTAATGCATATACTATAGATAGATTATAATGAAATTTTGATATGTTAGACAAATTTATTATTTTCTTATTAAATTTATAATCTAAAAATATTAGTTAATTACAAATTAGTTTAGGGGTTGGTTAAATGTTTTGTCTCTTTGGTTTTTACAAAATCGTTATTTTTTATTGTTTAAATTGCATTTTTTAATTTATAAATGGATTCAACATGAAAAACCTCTAAAGAACTTGGATTATAAAAACTTAGCCACTCAAATGTGCAGATCCAACCATTCCTCACCGGATTTCTAAGCAAAATCAAATGAAAAAAATGTCCAAAAAACTACCAAAAAATAAAACATTTAAACTAAATTAATAATTTATCCCATATTTTATTGAAAATTAAAAATACAAAGTTTGTTCCATATTTTATTGAATAATAAAAATACATAAAACATGAAATGTTTTTATGGTTAACAAAATTTTTTCATATATTAATATAAATCTTAATTATATTTTAAAATTTTAATTTATTTTACTAAATTTATGTTGATATTATTAATATGAAATTAAATTAAATATTAAATTAAATTAAATAATATATAATTTAAAAATAAAGTCATTTTACTACAAATTAACATATCCCATTTTTATTGATTACTAACTGATGTAAACATTAAATTATATTTTTAATGTTTTCATTTTTATTATAAACTTTGATATTTTAAGAAGTTTAGATAATTTCAAAATTAGACAAATTCCTTAAAAAAACATAACTTCATTATATTATTAGCTTTTATCTTATGTGAAAATTTTAGATAATTTTTATTAAATTTGTGTTAATTACTTTAAGAAGTAATGAATTTATTAAATTTGTTCTCTTAATCAGATCTGGCCACTCTAACAAAGTGATTTTTAAAAGCTCACCTCCATACATATTACCATGAAGCTTCATAAGTCTATTTAAAGACTTCATTACATACAATCCATGAGCATAATACCACTAGTTACCAAAACCATAAATCTTAAAATCACCACTATTTATCTAAAATGGATTTAACATATTCACTATTTTACCAAATCAAATTTAGACTAAACTATTAGTTTATCCCATATTTTATTGAAAATTAAAAATACATAATTTGTCCCATAATTATTGAATATTAAAAATAACATTGACTGATATCTGAATGCTTTTATCATTAACACAAAATTTTCATATATCAATATAAATTTTAATTATATTTTAAAATTTTAATTATTTTTATTAAATTTATGTTCATATTATTAATATAAAATAAACTTAAATATAAAATTAAATTAAATAATATATAATTTAAAAATAAAGTTATTTTACTACAAATTAACTTATCTTATTTTTATTGATTATTAGAGAGGGTAAATATTGATTATTAGAGAGGGTAAACATTAAATTATATTTTTAATTCTTTCATTCTTATTAATACTTTGATGCTTTCATTTTTATTATAAACTTTGATATTTTAAGAAGTTTAGATAATTTCAAAATTAGACAAATTCCTTAAAACACATCACTTCACTATATTATAGAATAGCTTTTATTCAATGTGAAAATTTTAGATAATTCTTATTAAATTTGTGTTAATTACTTTAAGGAGTAATGTATTTACTAAATTTGTTATCTTTATAAGATTTGACTACTTTAGACAAGTGATTTTTCATGGTTCACCTTCATACAAGTGATTTTTCATGGTTCACCTTCATACACATTACAATGAAGTTTCATAAGTGTATTTAAACTCTTCATTAGATGTTATTTATGGGCAAAATACTATTGGCTACCAAAACCATGGATCCTAAAACCATATTATTTATCTAAAATGGACTTAACTTATTCACTGTTTTACTAGATCAAGTTTAATCGAACAAAATTGAAATTTTTCATTGTTTAAATTACAGTTTTGAATGTACAGATAAATCCAGTTCCCTATAAAACCTCTAATCAATACTGATTATGCAATTTCAACAATTAATATATGCAATTTCATCCATTTTTTCAAATTTTTGACTAGTCTCTAGACAAGACAACTGATCAGAAAACCAACCCAAAAAATTTGGGAAAATCTAATTGGATAACCCATCATCAACGATTCATCCACTGGTTATTTTTCCAACAGGTCTCTCAGCAGGTCATTTTTAAATTTTTGGTCAATCCAGAATTTCAATGGATTTTCTGAGTATCTAAGTTGACTTACAATGGGACAAAAACCCTAAATAAGATTTTGAAATACATAAAACTTTGATCCATACAAAACTTAAATTACCCCTGAAAATCTATCCAAATTCAGAACCCAAAATTTGTGTAAAAAACGAATTTGTTTGTTTGTTACTGAGTTAGCCTACTCCATCTAATAATATTAATAATATTGAAACTTTTGAGTGGATATTGGAGAAGAAAACTCTTTATTATATGGGCATTGCATATTCGGTTTGGAGGTTCCACGTACTGGAAGGTGTCGTACTCTTGGAGGTTCATGTGCTGACCTGCAGAGATTATAAAAACTAGCCACTCAAATGTGCAGATCCAACTATTTCTCACTGGATTTCTAGCAAAATCAAATGGAAAAATCTCCAAAAAACTACAAAAAATAAAACATTTAGACTAAACTATTAATTTATCCCATATTTTATTAAAAATTAAAAATACAAAATGTATCCCATATTTTATTAAATAATAAAAATACATAAAACATGGAATGCTTTTATGGTTAACATAATTTTTTCATATATTAATATATAAATCTTAGTTATATTTTAAAATTTTAATTAATTTTCTTAAATTTATGTTCATATTATTAATATGAAATTAAATTAAATACGAAATTAAATTAAATAATATATAATTTAAAAATAAAATTATTTTACTACAAATTAACTTATCCCATTTTTATTGAGTACTAAATGGTGTGTAAACATTAAATTATTTTTTAATGTTTTCATTTTTATTATAAACTTTAATATTTTAAAAAGTTTAGATAATTTCAAACTTGGACAAATTTCTTAAAAAAATATCACTTTCCTTTAAAAAACATCACTTCACTATATTATAGAACAGCTTTTATTCTATGTCAAAATTTTAGATAATTCTTATTAAATTTGTGTTAATTACTTTAAGGAATAATGTATTTACTAAATTTGTTCTCTTTATCAAATTTGGCTACTTTAGACAAGTGATTTTTCATGGTTCACCTTCATACAAATGATTTTTATGGTTCATCTTCATACACATTACAATGAAGTTTCATAAGTAAATAAACTTTTCATTAGATGTTATTCATGAGCATAATATTATTGGCTACCATGGATCCTAAAATTATACTAGTTATTTAAAATGGATTTAATTTATTTACTGTTTTACCAAATCAAGTTTAATTCAACAAAATTGAAATTTTTCATTATTAAAAATTGCATTTTTGAATGTACAGATGGATCCAGTTCCTGTAAAACCTCTAATCAATATTGATTATGCAATTTCATCCATTTTTTCAAATTTTTGACTAGTCTCTAAACAAAACAAGACAACTGATCAGAAAACCAGCCCAAAAAATTTGGGAAAATCTAATTGGATAACCCATCATCAAGAATTCATCCCCTGGTTATTTTTCCAACAGGTTTCTCAGCCGTCCGTTTTTTAATTTTTAGTCAATCCAAAATTTCAATGAATTTTCTGAGTATCTAAGTTAGTTTAAAATGGAACAAAAACCCTAAATAAGATTTTGAAATACATACAACTTGATCCATGTAAAACTTAGATTACCCCTAAAAATCTATTCAAAATCAGGCCCCAAAATTTGTTTAAAAACGAATCTGTTTGTTACTGAGTTAGCCTACTCCATCTAATAATATTGAAACTTTTGAGTAGATATTGGAGAAGAAAACTCTTTATTATATGGGCATTGCGTATGGGGTTTGGAGGTTCCACGTACTGGAAGGTGTCGTACTCTTGGAGGTTCATGTGCTGACCTGCAGAGATTTTTATGAGGCCGGACTTGACAGGAATGTCACGCCGATGACCAGGTTTAATGTTTCTCCCAACAAAATTAATGGGCTCCTCCAATGCAGTGGTGACGCATCACAAAAGGTAATGTTACGATTGTTGTCAGCATATAACGAAATATTTGGTTGAATCGTTTTGCGCCAACAACACTGAATGTCGTATCTGGTGGGATGCGCCAACAACTCCTTCTTGCCCGTAGAAAGTGGTCCAGTCTCTCTTCATTGCAATCTGTCGGTTGGAACTCTCACATCAAGCGAGAGATTCGCTGCAGGATCGAGTGCTGATTTTTCACCTCAGAGATTTACGGTCTCACTCAGTGCTCCAGAGTTACAACTTACAACCACTGCCAATGGCTCTTAGTGTTTTATCAAAACGATCCAGCAGATTGACGTACTTCAATCTAAAATGACAATATATCTGGGAAGCTGCTCTGTTTTGCCATGGAATCTACCGCTTTTGCAGATCAACCTACTTTATAAGTTTATCTCTCTGAAGCTGCCATGATTTTCAATCTAATGAGAGTAACGGGTACCAAGATTCCATTAGTCTGGCTTCTAATTTGTGAATGGCTGTAAATTCTATCATTCGTATAAATATATAAAGAATCAAGAGGTGGGGCGTGTACGATACCTCACACCACGCTTTAGAATACTTAGATGATTTCATCGATCTAATTGGTGTGGTCTTTTTAGTTTCTTAGTTTAAACGACCTAATTGGTGTGGTATTTTTAGTTTATTAGTTTAAATGTTATATTAAATTAACTTTTTCCAGTGATATATTTTGGAATATTTTTCAATCCTGTGAGAAATTGTTAGATCAGTGGATTTGAGTGATTATTTTTATATAATCTTAATGCCTGATAAAATTTTCAACATGCTAAATCCATTTCTACATTTCAAAATGAATTTTAAGAAACAAAAAATAATGATTTCTTGTAAATTTATATAACTTAATTTATGTAAAAACAATATTTAGTAGAACAATTAAACAACATCCTTTTATTTTGGTTAAGAAGTAAAATATGATTAATATTCATTATATGAGAAATTGGAAGGGAGGAGGAATATGACCTCCCTCCTCTTGCAAACTTAAAAAAATGTTTTAGATATGAGACCAAAGCTCTCATACGAGAGTAAGTCTAGGATTTGGAGAGTGCATCATCTTAATTTGGAAGTAGTGTTTCAAATTATGGAAGTAATTTACAAGTTTTTATTAAACTATAAGGTTGTTGGTAGGAGGGGTGAGTGGGAGATCATGGCTCATGGTGGAGATGGGGTTTATTAACACTGAAGCAATATTCAATCGAAAGTTTCTCATGGGGTGTTGTATAAAGTTCTGCATTGGTTCTGCTCACTCATTTTGTCATGGTAATTCTCAACATTTTCTTTAGGTGTTTCCTTTCTTAGGTTATCTCTCGACTCTTCATAATGCAGGGGTGAAATATGATGTTATTGACATTTTTGTTCTATATATGTAGTGGGGTCAAAGGATCCATTTTACAAGTGACTTTGCAAATTTAATGTAACCCCAGATGATGTGGTCTCAATGTCTTTAGATCTAAACAATGCTAACAGGCCTTCATGCAAACAATAATCCACTATGACTAAAGTATTTGATGAATCCTTCCATTCTTTCTCACATCCACTTTTCCTAAGAGAATGGAGATGAGAGGAGGTTAACCAATAGTTTAGAAGTCATCATGCTACATTTTGGCTTGGATGCATCAAGTAAGGCATCTAGATTTAACGAATCCCTTTCTTTAAGGTATAGTGAAACATAAGAAATTTGGGCCATAGTATAAAGAAACATGGCAAAAATTTTTGAAGCCCTAAAATTCTCATGGATTCCATGATAAGACATGAGGAACCTACTACTAAATGTTGTTTCATCTTTCAGGTCATTGTTCCTTAGAAAATTAAATTTTGTTAAAGATACAAATGCTCCTTTCTCTTTCCCCACCGACATACGAAATGATCATGCAACTACCCGAAAGTGGATATGGAGTTGGTTGTCAAGTTCCTAAACCAATATATAACATCTCCTTCCAAGTATTGTATAAAGAAATATTTGAAAACCTCTTCATGCTCAACAAGGAAGATATTAGTGAAATGTTCAAATGTTGTGATGTGTTCATTACCATCTCTAGAGTCACTTCGACAAAACTTTGGAAGGGTTTTCAATATCCATTAGGAAAAGGTTGAAGGGTTGTCAAAAAGATTAGGGGCTAATGTTTAGTAGCAAGGAAAGGATTGACATAGCTAGGCTATTTTCTAACCATGACGAAGACTAATGAAAAGGATGAATCATGGTTTTCGGTGTTAGTGGTCTTTGAGCTTAATATTTTAGGGCCAGCAAATGAAGAAATAGAATCCTATCTTAAGAAAGATTGGTAGAGTATAGATTTCATTAAAAATGTAGCTATAAGAATGATGCTCTCCAACATTTTTTTTAATAAAAGAGGTACCGAGGACTTTTAGGATGAGATTTAACAAAATATGCAAGACACTATTAAAATCCCAACATGAATAGATGGAGTCAATGCAAATTTGGCCATTGAAGAGATATGCACTAATTTGAGCTTGGTCCAACATTATTAGTTAGATATGGAGTGGCGAGGGGAAATATTTTTTCCTCCACTACTTGCTCACCACAAGAAATAGATAATTAATAGTATGAGAATATGCTTCATCCCCTCATGGAGTCACTAATAACTTTCCGACAAGCTACAAATCTTCAATAATACAATATGTTGGGTATCATTATTTACTAGGTTAGAAACCTAGTAAATAGATGAATAGTGGATTTTCCAATCAATTTGTCATTCCATCGAAGGGAGAAACTTGTCCCTAGCAACAATGTTGGTTCCTATGTTGTCCCCTAGGTTGTCCTCAATTTCTCACAAAGGGGGGAAATGCCAGGGTATAGTGTCCAGAAGGCACCATTCTATGCCATTGTAGGCCTTTGAGCCAGTTCTCATGCTAGAGGGGGGTCATCCTCAACATTTTGTAATGAAAGAGTCCTTGTTTGTCATTCAAGGACAACATATTTACTGGATGAATCTTTGAGTGGAATTATAACAAAGAAAATGGTGCATGGATTCAATCTCTACTATGGATTTCAAACATGTATAAGGTGTTGGAATTTAATTTGGAGGAAATTCAAGAGGGGACCAACTAGTAGGGGGTTTTCACATGATTTTAGCCATAGGAATGATATTCTAAACCGTTGGTACCAAAATTTAGTTGAGTTTGGAAAATGACTTAGAAAAAAAATATATGGGCACAAGAAGACGTAGAACTACTTTACTAGCACATATTTATCATATAGAAAACTAGTTGGAAATGAAATAATAGATACATTAGCATACTTAGAATTATATAAGATAGGAAATGAAAAAGAAAAACATGTCATCACTTGCTTTAATTTATTTGTATCTAGAGGAAACAACCTCGATTCCATTTTCACAATAATCCAATAGTTCAACAAACATAGTTTCAATGTTGGGGATTGTAGTTCAATCTTAAATCTAAAATGACCATTACTTAGTGAGAAAATGCACCAGGATTTCGGATTACAAAAACATTTACCTAGGATCTCTTGTTCTCCTCTGCAAATATTGCTACTTAGATAATTTTTTTGTCAAAATGAGAATGAAGGAGTTCAGAAGTGAAAGGAAGAGAAAGCCTCTTGCTATTGTGAAATTGTCATGCTCTAGGTTGATCTTCATTTTCTAATGGCTTTTATGTGTATTTTTCCCTCTCCAATTGCAATAAAGTAATATTTTGAATGAAAAAATCCCAATGTAAAAGAGAAAATTCTCTTACTTATATGACATTAGGGAAAGGTCTTCCATATATTCAGTTCTTAAAACATATTTTGGACCACCACTCTCTCTTATTTCTTTAATCGTGTAGGCTACTAGACAAAAAAAAATTGACGCATACTTTGTAACCACCTCTCTCTCTTAATCCCATGATATTAGAGCCATGGGTGGGAGTTCCATCTTGAAAGTGGTTATGCTAGCCACATGGATGTTTCCTACTAGGTATCTCCTCTTCATAGTGCTACATATTTCTTCAAAGTATGGTCCTTCATTTTCCTTTGAACTTGGATGCATTTGAATAGATTTGGACATCGATGATTTGGAATTAAGTAAGAAATTAAAATTGATCTTCAAAACATCCAAAGAGGTAGTTTTAACAATGAGATGGGGTCCAATTGAGGATTGGACCCAATATCGAAATTGGATAAGTTAGCAATTCAAACAGTGAGAAGGGGGATTGATTGAGGAATTGAGAATGATCTTGGAATTGGCCAAGCAAGTAGTTCTAACAATGAGAACGAGGTCTAATTGAGGAATTTGACCCAATCTTGGAATCAACTAAGGTAGTAGTTTGAATTGTAATAAGGGGTGTCTGATGTGGAAATTGAGTTGATTTATAAATTGGGATGAAAGAAAATTTCTAACAAGGAAGAAAATGCCAATGTTTTAGATATTGGAAAAGGGTTCCAAACACTGAAAAGTTAAAGAAAAATTGGTTAAGTGTAAAGGAATCCTTCAATATGCGAAAACTATAAAAACAAGGCTTAGTTTTGAATGTAATTGAATAAATAAATTATTCGGGATCAAGAAGGTGATAACATATACTGAAAAATTTAATATCTAAAAAAATATTAAAGACTTGAAACATTTTTCCAAACAATACACACTTTTTCCAATGCTCCACAATCCCTTTCATTTGGAATATGCATAAAGTGAAACAACATTAAAAAGATTGAACTGGACATGAATAAGAAAAATGCATCATAAAAAATATTGTTAATTATGTGAAAACAAATAGTAGGATAATGTTGGTTCAATACAGAAGGTAAAAATACCACCACTATACATACATCTTAACTTTAGATCTAGTAATAGTCTTTAAGTCATCTACGATTAAAATCAATATATGCTATTTTATTTTTTTCAATTTAGTTTAGTGCAATAATTGTGAGCATTACAACTCCTATTATAATTACATGTTACAAAGTTGAGAGTTGTGATTGTAATATATTGAAAATAAACCTTGATTTGTTATTTTATGAAATGTTTATCCTAACCTAGATTCATCTCAAGCATCGATCTATTATTAAAACAAACTTGTTAAACATCATTACAGATACATTTCATCTCTAGATGATTAAGCATCGAGAATGATCAGATCCCCTAGGATGCAAATTTTTACTTCCATTTTGCATTCTAAAAATACTTTGCACTTCAAAAGATCTAATCCCTCTTAGTGCTAGATAGATAAATATATAGCCTGAGTGGGCCTAATGGTTAAGAATATGTGTTTCTTCTTAAGAGGTCACAGGTTCAAATCCAGAGGGGGGTAGGGTATGTATACCTTCGTAGACTTTACCAGTCAAATCGCTGGGCGGAGGGGGGTCCCTTATCTCTTGTCCCACAAACAAGGGGGTCTCATACACCAAATTGGTGTGTTGGCTTGGCCGTGACCTTAAAAATAGATTATTATTATTAGTAGTATTATATTGTTTTATTCTATTATAGTTATTCCTTTTCTCACTTTTTTTTTTTTTTTTTTATGATAAAGTGTTTATTATTACAAATTATTTTTTAAATTTACTTTATTAATAATATAATAAACTTTATAGTGGTTTTAGATGCACCTAATTCTTTGTATCGATGGAAGCTAATTGCCTCTCACCGAAACTTTAAAAAGAAAATTTGATCCATGTCTTAGGGAGAGCCAAGCATGGGATGATAAAATATATACTTTAAGCTCTAGGTCCTTGTTTATAAATTAATCAGACATATAACTTCCTTCTAATAACTACGTTCTTAAACTTTATTTATTTAATATTTATATCTATATCTATGTCTTATCATGATTAAAGATACAAGGAATAAGATTTAGATAAGAACAATTATTTGTATCTTTAATCATGACAAGATATAGATATTAAATAAATCAAATATTTAAGAATGTAGTTATTAGAGGGACCTTATATGTGTAATTCCTTGATTATAAACAAGGGCATGGAGCATAAAGTATACATTTTATCATCCCATGCTTGTCTCTCCCTTAAGGCACAGATAATTTATTTTTAAAAGTTTTGTTCAAATTCAAGGAGCTTCCTTAGGTGTATTTGATCCATTTTCAAGTATAAGTTTATATTAGTATTAATATAGTGAATTAAAACAATAACTTATAATAATGAAAAAATTAAAAACAACTTATAATAAAAATAAAAAAAATGAAAGAGAATCACTCTAATATAATAAATTAACATAATAAATTAACATAGATTCATGTATGTTATTCTATCTATTACTAAGAGGATCAAATTTCTTAAAGTATAAACCATTTTTAAAAGAAAAGTGAAAGGAAAAATATACACCTAAGGGATTTTATCCCCCTTGATGCTTAATCATATAAAGATTAGATGTATATATGGTGACGTGTAATAAGTTTTTTTCAATAATAGATTGATGCTTGCGATGGATTAAGGCTAGGATGAACATTCCATAAAGAAGAAATCAAGGTTTATTTTGAATGTATTACAATAACAACTCTCGACTTTGTAGCCTTCAATTATAATAGGAGTTGTAATGCTCACAATTATTGCACCAAGATAAAGGAGGTGCATCT
>JZKD02S1923041.1:186814-197503 GCA_000966675.3 Picea glauca
CTTATGCTTGGGCAGCTTGGGATTTACCTTCTAGGTCCAATTGATCCTCCCAAAACTCCCTTGATCATAGCTTGCCTTTCACGGGGCTTTTGGCAACCCATTCTTAAAATCTTAGAAGTTTAATCATCAAAGAGATTTCCAAGGAATTTTTGAACTCCACAAACAATGCAGAGCTCCATGGGAAGGTAACAAGGTTTGCTTCTACCTATTTGCAAGCAGGGCAAGTTTACGTATTCAATATTATGATTGTAATGCTCCTTAAAGTAGTCAATGAATCTGATATTATTTCCATCCCTGTCTTTGAATGTAAGAGCATCTGTAACTTCATCAGTCAAGCTTTGGACTCTGTATCTTTGATCGGTGGCTCTGTGGCAAACAAAGACCTTCATATTCTTCAGAGTTTTTTCTACTTTTTTCTTCTCTTCTGCAGACAACACTCTTGACTTCCTAAATTGAAGATCATGCAGAAATTCACATCTTTTCTGGAGGTATGGAATTATACCAATGCTTACATGAAATGCAGTAACAAAGAAATCTACATTCAAGGCCAACCCTTGCTGAGTAGCTCTAAGAATTTGAAAAAATACCCTTAATCCAACAACTCCTCCCCCTATGACTTCACTTCCCATTGATCTAGAATACAAGGATCTGCTTGCAGGAAAGCATTTCTCTAAAAGAATAAAGGTGTGTCTGTTTGAACTTTGTACTTTATTATCTACTATTTGCATTTCCCTTATAATATCTTGGACAGAATGGATACTAAACAAGTATAATATCTTGGGACAAAATGGATACTAAACATATTTCAAGAGATTGTCTTGAAATTGATTTGAAATGCTTTTCTATACAAAGTAACAACTATTTTCACGTCCCAGGAGATTCATATTTGTGCATCTATGAAAAAATCAATGAAATATTCTTTGCACAGCTAAAACACCAATCGGTTAAATGCCATCCTTTCTGCATATTGAACATCCTCAGAAATCTTGGAAATGTTTGCAAAATGTTAGTGCCAGGACAAATCACGGAGGTGGTACTTGTCAAAGGCCTGCCTAATTTCAAAATGGTAAAATCACCAATTAGAATACTTGCAATGACTTATTACATGCTTATAATATTAACTTTGGATTCTTTACTAACAATTTGTGCTTTTACAATCTCCACAACTTTTTGAAAGAGTTAATTAATTAAAATTATATTGGAACACAATTTTGCACCTAAAACTTTGTCTGAAGTATTCTAGCCCCATCTCCACATTACCTGAGTTTGACATAATTTCTATGGAATCATTTCAAAGCCCCTCATCATTTTCGGAGATGCGCAAAACAAGGATATGAGCTGACACGTTCGAGATGTTGGATTTGCTGTTGAGTTGAAGGCTATGAAACAAACATGTGGTCATTTAAAATTTGTTCTCTTTAAATTTGAAATATTTTGCTAAGAAAATGATCTCCATTAGTAAGCTTTGCACATATATATTTATAGACATGGAGCATTTGAGCGTTCAACAAACTTCAGCTGATATACTAAGATTTTGTAATATGGTTAAAATATATTGATTTTTAAACCAAAAACGATGCAAATAAAGCTTAATAATAATACTAATACCCTGCCCAGTTATTATAATTGCATATTTCTGAAGTAGACCCAATAACATCACTGAAAAAATACTCCCTAAATAGCAACCATGGAAGAGATGTCAAGCTGAATGAATCATCGACCACACACTCACTCAAATATGTGTAAGCTGAATGTCAGCTTTTGAGATTTAATTGTCCTTATTAACTAGTATGGGTTGACTGTAAACAAGGAAAGTCATCGCAAAGTTACTTCTTGGACCATGATTCCATGAATTGACCAAGCACGTAAAATAATCTTATTTCAACTGTAGCTACATTTAAGTAATTTGGCCTATGGTATCCCCACTTCTACAGTCTCAACAATATCATAGTTATAACCAAAAGTGTCAGAGAGGTCCTGCCAAATCCAAGTATGTCCAACATCCTTGCAAAAAGTCACTGCTCCATGATAAAATCAAAAAACCAATTATAAAACCTTTCCATTATTCCTGTAAATAAACTTTACAAAAAGTAGGGATAATGAAACCCAGAAAAAATGTATTTACTGCAAGATGTGAGAAACAAGTATTTTCTGGTGAAGCACACGCCAATAAAATGGTAACTAATACACCAGATGTGAGAAACAAGTATTTTCAGGTGAAGCACACCAAGAAAATGGTAAATAATACACCATTTTACAACCGCTTTAAAGATGGAAGCATTGCACAAATGCAATGCTAATACCATCCTATAAAAAAAAGCAGGTAAAGAATATAGGCAAGCAAAATTTATCATATGCAATACACGAAAAATATATGTCAAATATCACAGCTCAAAAAGAATGGCTAGAATATAATGAGAAAGTTCAGCAGTAAGTTACTGAAACCCATTCACAAGCTGTGTGTGGAAATCAGGCAAAGGGAAGATTGTAGGTTGTAGCTACCCAGTGCTGAGTGCCCACTGCCCATACCACAAAATCGGGGCGAAACTAAACCATAAACCTCGATTTTACCAAATGGCAGGGAGAAAAATCTATCATAAATTCCCATATTTCTAGAAATTTGGCTAATTGAAGCTTGTTCCTCCAAATTTCAGGGGCTAAATATAATTTGTTTTCCTCTATCCCTCCTAAAAACATGGGCTAACCCTGTACACGATTTTTACCCTACAATAAATTACATGCTAATGAAATAAGTTTAAAAAAATCACTCTAATACAAAAAATTCACCCAATAAAAAACTAGAGGCCCCTTAATTTCACCCATGAGCGAAATTTCGCCCCTAAAATCATCTATGATGAGAAGGGGGATTGATTGAGGAATTGATAATGATCTTGGAATTGGCCAAGCAAGTAGTTCTAACAATGAGAACGAGGTCTAATTGAGGAATTTGACCCAATCTTTGAATCAACTAAGGTAATAGTTTGAATAGTAATAAGGGGTGTCTGATGTGGAAATCGAGTTGATTTATAAATTGGGATGAAAGAAAATTTCTAACAAGGAAGAAAATGCCAATGTTTTAGATATTGGAAAAGGGTTCCAAACATTGAAAAGTTAAAGGAAAATTGGTTAAGTGTAAAGGAATCCTTCAATATGCGAAAACTATAAAGACAAGGCTTAGTTTTGAATGTAGTTGAATAAATAAATTATTCGGGCTCAAGAAGGTGATAACATATACTGAAAAACTTAATATCTAAAAAATATTAAAGACTTGAAACATTTTTCCAAACAATACACACTTTTTCCAATGCTCCACAATCCCTTTCATTTGGAATATGCATAAAGTGAAACAACATTAAAAAGATTGAACTGGACATGAATAAGAAAAATGCATCATAAAAAATATTGTTAATTATGTTAAAACAAATAGTAGGATAATGTTGGTTCAATACAGAAGGTAAAAATACCACCACTATACATACATCTTAACTTTAGATTTAGTAATAGTCTTTAAGTCATCTACGATTAAAATCAATATATGCTAGTTTATTTTTTTCAATTTAGTTTAGTGCAATAATTGTGAGCATTACAACTCCTATTATAATTACATGCTACAAAGTTGAGAGTTGTGATTGTAATATATTGAAAATAAACCTTGATTGTTTATTTTATGAAATGTTCATCCTAACCTAGATTCATCTCAAGCATCGATCTATTATTAAAACAAACTTGTTAAACATCATTACAGATACATTTCATCTTTAGACGATTAAGCATCGAGAGGGATCAGATCCCCTAGGATGCAAATTTTTACTTCCATTTTGCATTCTAAAAATACTTTACACTTCAACAAATCTGATCTCTCTTAGTGCTAGATAGATTAAAACTAACATAAATATATAAATATATATTGGTTTATTCTATTATAGTTATTCCTTTTCTCACCTTTTTTTTTTTAGTAAAGTGTTTATTATTACAAATTATTTTTTGAATTTATTTTATTAATAATATAATAAACTTTATAGTGGCTTTAGATGCACCTAATTCTTTGTATCGATGGAAGCTAATTGACTTTCACCGAAACTTAAAAAAGAAAATTTGATCCATGTCTTAGGGAGAGCCAAGCATGGGATGATAAAATATATATTTTAAGATCTAGGTCCTTGCTTATAAATTAATCAGACATATAACTTCCCTCTAATAACTACGTTTTTTAACTTTATTTATTTAATATTTATATCTATGTCTATGTCTTATCATGATTAAAGATACAAGGAATAAGATTTAGAGAAGAACAATTATTTGTATCTTTAATCATGACAAGATATAGATATTAAATAAATAAAATATTTAAGAATGTAGTTATTAGAGGGACCTTATATGTGTAATTTCGTGTTTATAAACAAGGGCATGGAGCATAAAGTATACATTTTATCATCCCATGTTTGTCTCTCCCTAAGACACGGATAATTTATTTTTAAAAGTTTTGTTCAAATTCAAGGAGCTTCCTTAGGTGTATTTGATCCATTTTCAAGTATAAGTTTATATTAATATTAATATAGTAAATTAAAACAATAACTTATAATAATGAAAAAATTAAAAACAACTTACAATAAAAATAAAAAAAAATAAAGAGAATCACTCTAATATAATAAATTAACATAGATTCATGTACGTTATTCTATCTACCACTAAGATATTCTATCTGTTACTAAGAGGATCAAATTTCTTAAAATATAAACCATTTTTAAAGGAAAAATGGGAGTAAAAATATACACCCTAAGGGATTTTGATCCCCCGTGATGCTTAATCATATAAAAATTAGATGTATATATGGTGATGTGTAATAATTTTTTTTTAATAATAGATTGATGCTTGGGATGGGTCAAGGCTAGGATGAACATTCCATAAAGAATAAATCAAGGTTTATTTTGAATGTATTACAATAACAACTCTCGACTTTGTAGTCTTCAATTATAATAGGAGTTGTAATGGCTTCTTAATAAAAAAATAAAATATATAATGGCACACACACATATTAGACAAATATTTTATCTTGGAAACTCAAACCGAGAAAACCAACAACTTGTTTAGAGATGAGCCTCTAATATTTTATTCATCATCTATCTTCATTGTTTACAATAAGATATTATATAGGATCCCATGGACTAAAAAACCACTAATCCACTTGTAGATATTTTGTGATCTTGATCTCCATCTCAGTCTGCATCAACAAATATATGTATATCCAACACTTTGTTTAGTTCAATGAGGCCAAGTGGAGGACAACTCAGCATCCAACATGCACATTCAAATTGGTTTTGATCCCAAGGAGAGAGCGTCATTTTGATGTTTTGAAAGAATTGTAATTAAAGACCTTTTAATGTTTTGAGGCTAGAGCCATTGTAAACATTCCAGGAGATTCCAATTTCTTTAAATGCCTAAGGGATTGTACAGATTTCGAGCATCGACTCGTATCTATATTGTAAATGCTCATTTAATTGTAATAGGCTTAGTAGGAGAATGTCTTAATTGTGATACGATAGATATAAGATAGGCTAGAGGGAAGTCTCGATATGCCCCTCATGTATAAATGTATGTAATATTTGTCGAATTAGGTTGTTGAATTTATTATTATTGTTGTTGAAGAAATTTTGGGGGATAGTTGTAGAGAAGAAGATGAGAGTTGTAAGAACCTGTGTAAATATTTTCTGAATAAATATAATAGAGGAGAATTGCTTTCAGATATTTGCACATTTTTTCCTTTGAGTAACTAAGTAATGTTTTGTTATTTTCTTTCTGTGTTTTATATGCTTGTGTGTCCATTTCATGGTTAGATAAATGAACCTTTGATGTTCTATAATTTTAAATTGTTTCTCTTATAAAATCGTGGTGCAAACAGTGAATAGTGCCCACGCAAGGAGTGCAAAGGCATAGTCATTGTCGGACTCAATAGCTCAAGAGATATAGTGTGAAGTATTTCCGAGTGAGTACAAGTGATTTTTCATGGTTCACCTTCATACACATTACAATGAAGTTTCATAAGTCTATTTAAACTTTTCATTAGATGTCATTTATGGGCAAAATACCATTGGCTACCAAAACCATGCATTCTAAAACTATATTATTTATTTAAAATGGATTTAACTTATTCACTGTTGTACTAAATCAAGTTTAATCCAACAAAATTGAAATTTTTCATTGTTTAAATTACAGTTTTGAATGTACGGATAGATCCAGTTCCCTGTAAAATCTCTAATCAATACTGATTATGCAATTTCATCCATTTTTTCAAATTTTTGACTAGTCTCTAGACAAGACAACTGATCAGAAAACCAGCCCAAAAAATTTGGGAAAATCTAATTGGATAACCCATCATCAATTCATCCCCTGGTTACTTTTCCAACAGGTTTTTCAGCCGTCCATTTTTAAATTTTTGGTCAATCCAGAATTTTAATGGATTTTCTAAGTATCTAAGTTAACTTAAAATGAGATAAAAATCCTAAGTAAGATTTTGAAATACATAAAACTTTGATCCATGCAAAACTTAAATTACCCCTGAAAATCTATCCGAAGGCCCCAAAATTTGTCAAAAAACGAATCTGTTTGTTCGTGAATTAGCCTACTCCATCTAATAATATTGAAACTTTTGAGTAGATATTGGAGAAGAAAACTCTTTATTATATGGGCATTGCATATTGGGTTTAGAGGTTCCACGTACTGGAAGGTGTCGTACTCTTGGAGGTTCATGTGCTGACCTGCAGAGATTTTTATGAGGCTGGACTTGACAGGAATGTCACGCCGATGACCTCCAATGCAGAGGTGACGCATCACAAAAGGTAATGTTACGATTGTTGTCAGCATATAACGAAATATATGGTTGAATCGTTTTGCGCCAAGAACACTGAATGTCGTATCTGGTGGGATGCGTACCAGAATTACAACAACTCCTTCTTGCCCGTAGAAAGTGATCCAGTCTCTCTTCATTGCAATCTGTCGGTTGGAACTCTCACATCAAGCGAGAGATTCGCTGCAGGATCGAGTGCTGATTTTTCACCTCAGAGATTTACGGTCTCACTCAGTGCTCCAGAGTTACAACTTACAACCACTGCCAATGGCTCTTAGTGTTTTATCAAAACGATCCAGCAGATTGACGTACTTCAATCTAAAATGACAATATATCTGGGAAGCTGCTCTGTTTTGCCATGGAATCTACCGCTTTTGCAGATCAACCTACTTTATAAGTTTATCTCTCTGAAGCTGCCATGATTTTCAATCTAATGAGAGTAACGGGTACCAAGATTCCATTAGTCAGGCTTGTAATTTGTGAATGGCTGTAAATTCTATCATTCGTCTAAATATATAAAGAATCAAGTGGTGGGGTGTGTACGATACCTCACACGACGCTTTAGAATACTTAGATGATTTCATCGACCTAATTGGTGTGGTCTTTTTGGTTTCTTAGTTTAAACGACCTAATTGGTGTGGTCTTTTTAGTTTCTTAGTTTAAATGTTATACTAAATTATTTTCTTCTAGTGATATATTTTGGAATATTTTTGAATCTTGTGAGAAATTGTTAGATTCATCGATTTGAGTGATTATTTCTATATAATCTTAGTGTCTCATGAATTTTTCAACATGCTGAATCCATTTTTACATTTCAAAATGAATTTTAAACTACAAAAAATAGTGATTTTTTATAAATTTATATAACTTAATTTATGTGAAAAAAATATTTGATAGAACAATTAAACAACACTGTTAACAACACCCTTTTATTTGGGTTAAGAAATAAAATATGATTAATATTCTTTATATGAGAACTTGGAAGGGAGGAGGAATATGACCTCCCCTCCTCTTGCAAACTTAAAAGAATGTTTTAGATATGAGACCAAAGCTCTCGTACGAGAGTAAGTCTAGGATTTGGAGAGTGCATCATCTTAATTTGGAAGTAGTGTTTCAAATTATGGAAGTAATTTACAAGTTTTTATTAAACTATAAGGATGTTGGTATTAAACTATAAGGATGTTAGTAGGAGGGGTGAGTGGGAGATCATGGTTCATGGTGGAGATGGGGTTTATTAACACTGAAGCAATATTCAATCGAAGGTTTCTCATGTTCTTCTCAGTCATTTTGTCATGGTAATTCCCAACATTTTCTCTAGGTGTTTCTTTTCTTAGGTTGTCTCTTAACTCTTCATAATGCAAGGGTGAAATATGATGTTATTGACATTGTTGTTCTATATATGTAGTGGGGTCAAAGGATCCATTTGACAAGTAGCTTTGCAAATTTAATGTAACCCTAGATGATGTGGTCTCAATGGCTTCAGATCTAAACAATGTTAAGAGGCCTTCATGCAAACAATAATCCACTATGACTAAAGTACTTGATGAATCCTTTCATTCTTTCTCACATCCACTTTTCCTAAGAGAATGGGGATGAGAGGAGGCCAACCAATAGTTTAGAAGTCATCATGCTACATTTTGGCTTCGATGCATCAAGTAAGGCATCTAGATTTAACGAATCCCTTTCTTTAAGGTATAATGAAACATAAGAAATTTGGGCCATAGTATAAAGAAACATGATAAAATCTTTTGAAGCCCTAACATTCTCATGGATTCCATGATAAGACATGAGGAACCTACTATTGAATGTTGTTTCTCTTTCAGGTCATCGTTCCTTAGAAAATTAAGTTTTGTTAAAGATAGAAATGATCCTTTCTCTTTCCCCATCAACATACGAAATGATTATGCAACTACCCCAAAGTGGATACGGAGTTGGTTGTCAAGTTCCTAAACCAATATATAGCATCTCCTTCCAAGGATTGTACAAAGAAATATATGAAAACCTCTTCATGCTCAACAAGGAATATATTAGTGAAATGTTCAAATGTTGTGATGTGTTCATTACCATCTCTAGAGTCACTTCGACAAAACTTTGGAAGGGTTTTCAATATCCATTAGGAAAAGGTTGAAGGGTTGTCAAAAAGATTAGGGGCTAATGTCTAGTAGCAAGGAAAAGATCGACATAGCTAGGCTATTTTCTAACCATGACGAAAACTAATGAAAAGGATGAATCATGGGTTTTGGTGTTAGTGGTCTCTGAGCTTAATATTTTATGGCCAAAAAATGAAGAAATAGAATCCTATCTTAAGCAAGACTGGTAGAGTATAGATTTCATTAAAAATGTAGCTATAAGAATGATTTTGTCCAACATTTTGTTTAATAAAAGAGGTACTGAAGACTTTTAGGATGAGATTTAACACAATATGCAAGATACTATTAAAATCCCAACATGAATAGATGGAGTCAATGCAAATTTGGCCATTGAAGAGATATGCACTAATTTGAGCTTGGTCAAACACTATTAGTTAGATATGGAGTGGTGAGGGGAAATACTTTTTCCTCCACTACTTTCTCACCACAAGAAATAGATAATTAATAGTATGAGAATATGCTTCATCCCCTCATGGAGTCACCAATAACTTTTCGACAAGATACAAATCTTCAATAATACAATATGTTGGGTATCATTATTTACTAGGTTAGAAACCTAGTAAATAGATGAATAGTGGATTTTCCAATCAATTTGTCATTCCATCCAAGGGAGAAACTTGTCCCTAGCAACAATGTTAGTTCCTATGTTGTCCCCTAGGTTGTCCTCAATCTCTCACAAAGGGGGGAAATGCCACGGTATAGTGTCCAGGAGGCACCATTCTATGCCATTGTAGGCCTTTCAGCCAGTTCTCATGCTAGAGGGGGGTCACCCTCGACATTTTGTAATGAAAGAGCCCTTGTTTGTCACTCAAGGACAACATATTTACTGGATGAATCTTTGAGTGGAATTATAAAAAAGAAAATGGTGCATGGATTCAATCTCTACTATGGATTCCAAACAGGTATAAGGTGTTGGAATTTAATTTGGAGGAAATTCAAGATGGGGCCAACTAGTAGGGGGTTTTCACATGATTTTGTTAATTTTTCAGACCCCAACCCAGTTTTAGTCTCGCTGATTTTCAACTAAAGTTTCAGCATAGGTTACAACACTGTTTCAATATATAAAAACTTAATAGAAAATAAACTTCAGAGCTGAAACATGAGGATTCTGAACATCATTTTCAATGCAGAAATAAAATATCAGCAATATGAAAAACTCGGAAAATATAGACACAAAGATATTCGGTCTAACTTCGACCTTGGAAAAACCCACAAGGGGAAAAGCAGTGAGAGAGGGATTTGTATTATTTATGAGCTTCTGAGAAATTCTTTTACAGCATACTCATCTTAAGAAATTTACACAAACTTATCTAGACATTTATGTAGCTTTGCTTCTCGATTTTTGAACCATAAATCCGTACAACTGTACGACTGTCGCAGCAATTAATGTTGCATGGACTATCTCAAAATTCGTGCCAAAACTCTGCTAAGACTCAATTTATGTGCCACTAAATGTTGTTCGGCAACCTTGGAATGCATGCCAATACTCCCAGAAATTGCAGCAGCTGTCTCTTTTCTTCAGCTCAACCTCTCTCTTGCTCTCTCTTGTTTTCTCAACAAGAATGCTTGAACTTCTCTTATTCTCTCAACAAGAATGCTTCAACTACCCAAGAATGGGTGCGCCCTCTTGCCCAAGTCGACCTCATGAGGGAAGGTGAGGAGTTTTCTAATCTAACGGTTAAGATTAGATTAGAT
>JZKD02S1923041.1:202842-226100 GCA_000966675.3 Picea glauca
GTGGAAGGAAGAGAAAGCCTCTTGCTATTGTGAAATTGTCATGCTCTAGGTTGATCTTCATTTTCTGATGGCTTTCATGTGTATTTTTCCCTCTCCAATTGCAATAAATTAATATCTTGAATGAAAAAACCCCAATGTAAAAGAGAAAATTCTCCTACATATATGACATTAGGGAAAGGTGTGCCATATATTTAGTTCTTAAAACATATTTTGGACCACCACTCTCTCTTATTTCTTTAATCTTGTAGGCTACTAGACAAAAAAAAATGAAGCATACTTTGTGACCACCTCTCTCTCTTAATCCCATGATATTAGAGCCATAGGTGGGAGTTCCATCTTGAAAGTGGCTATGCTAGCCACATGGATGTTTCCTACTAGGTAACTTCTCTTCATAGTGCTACATATTTCTTCAAAGTATGCTCCTTCATTTTCCTTTGAACTTGGATGCATTTGAATAGATTTGAACATCGATGATGGGGGAATTAAGTAAGAAATCAAAATTGATCTTGAAAACATCCAAGGAAGTAGTTTTAACAATGAGATGGGGTCCAATTGTGGATTGGACCCAATCTCGAAATTGGATAACGAAGCAATTCAAACAGTGAGAAGGGGGATTGATTCAGGAATTGAGAATGATCTTGGAATTGGCCAAGCAAGTAGTTCTAACAATGAGAACAGGGTCTAATTGAGGAATTTGACCCGATCTTGGAATCAACTAAGGTAGTAGTTTGAATAGTAATAAGGGGTGTCTAATGTGGAAATCGAGTTGATTTATAAATTGGGATGAAAGAAAATTTCTAACAAGGAAGAAAATGCCAAGGTTTTAGATATTAGAAAAGGGTTCCAAACACTAAAAAGTTAAAGAAAAATTGATGAAGTGTAAAGGAATCGTTCAATATGCGAAAACTATAAAGACAAGGCTTAGTTTTGAATGTAATTGGATAAGTAAATTATTTGGGCTCTAGAAGGTGATAACATGTACCGAAAATTATAATATCTAAAAAAATATTAAAGACTTGAAACATTTTTCCAAACAATACACACTTTTTCCAATGCTCCACAATCCCTTTCATTTGAAATATGCATAAAGTGAAACAACATTAAAAAGATTGAACTGGACATCAATAAGAAAACTACATCATAAAAAATATTGTTAATTATGTGAAAACAAATAGTAGGATAATGTTGGTTCAATACAGAAGGTGAAAATACCACCACTATACATACATCTTAACTCTAGATTTAGTAATAGTCTTTAAGTCATTTACGATTAAAATCAATTTATGTTAGTTTATTTTTTTCAATTTAGTTTAGTGCAATAATTGTGAGCATTACAACTCCTATTATAATTACATGCTACAACTTCAACTTAGTTTAGTGCAATAATTGTGAGCATTACAACTCCTATTATAATTACATGCTACAAAGTTGAGAGTTGTGATTGTAATATATTGAAAATAAACCTTGATTTGTTTTTTTATGAAATGTTCATCTTAACCTAGATTCATCCCAAGCATCGATCTATTATTAAAACAAACTTATTAAACATCATTACAGATACATTTCATTTCTAGATGATTACGCATCAAAAGGGATTAGATCCCTTAGGATGCAAATTTTTACTCCCATTTTGCATTCTAAAAATACTTTGCACTTCAAAAAAATCCAATCCCTATTAGTGCTAGACAGATTAAAAGTAACATAAATATATGTTAGTTTATTCTATTATAGTTATTCTTTTTCTCACTTTTTTTTTTTTTTTTTGTTTTTATGGTAAAGTGCTTATTATTACAAATTATTTTTTGAATTTACTTTATTAATAATATAATAAACTTTATAGTGGCTTTAGATGCACCTAATTCTTTGTATCGATGGAAGCTAATTTACTTTCACCGAAACTTTAAAAAGAAAATTTGATACATGTCTTAGGGAGAGCCTATTATGGGATGATAAAATATATATTTTAAGCTCTAGGTCTTTGCTTATAAATTAATCACACATATAACTTCCCTCTAATAACTTCGTTCTTCAACTTTATTTATTTAATGTTTATATCTATGTCTATGTCTGATCATGATTAAAGATACAAGGAATAAGATTTAGAGAAGAACAATTATTTGTATCTTTAATCATGACAAGATATAGATATTAAATAAATAAAATATTTAAGAATGTAGTTATTAGAGGGATCTTATATGTGTAATTTCGTGTTTATAAACAAGGGCATGGAGCATAAAGTATACATTTTATCATCCCATGCTTGTCTCTCCCTAAGACACAGATAATTTATTTTTAAAAGTTTTGTTCAAATTCAAGTAGCTTCCTTAGGTGTATATTCAAGTAGCTTCCTTAGGTGTATTTCATCATTTTCAAGTATAAGTTTATATTAATAGTAATGTAGTAAATTAAAACAATAACTTATAATAATGAAAAAATTAAAAACAATTTACAATAAAAATAAAAAGAATGAAAAAGAATCACTTTAATATAATAAATTAATATAGATTCATGTACGTTAATCTATTTATCACTAAGAAGATAAAATTTCTTAAAATATAAACCATTTTTAAAATGAAAAATGGGAGGAAAAATATACATTTTAGGAGATTATATCCCTCTTAATGCTTAATCATATAGAGATTAGATGTATATATGGTGATGTGTAATAATTTTTTTTTAATAATAGATTGATGCTTGGGATCGATCAAGGCTAGGATAAACATTCCATAAAGAATAAATCAAGGTTTATTTTGAATGTATTACAATAACAACTCTCGAATTTGTAGCCTTCTATTATAATAGGAGTTGTAATGCTCACAATTATTGCACCAAGATAAAGGAGGTGCATCTGCAACTGTAGATGTGACATCTCCTCCAATACATGTGTTAGATTTTTAATGTGATTAAACTAAATTGAAAAAAAAATAAACTAGCATATATGTAGATTTTAACCTTATAGAATAAATTAGTACCAATGGATTCTTAATAAAAAAATAAAATATACAATGGCACACACACATATTAGACATATATTTTACCCTGGAATAACAAACCGAGAAAACCAACAACTTGTTTAGAGATGAACCTCTAATATTTTATTCATCATCTATCGTCATTGTTTACAGTAAGATATATATAGGATCCCATGGAATAAAAAAACCCTAATCCATTGACCTACACTATTCAACAACCCTAATTACCTAATCGAAATTAGAAAACCATCAACGAAAACCATGTATCGAAAACCGCTAAAAAAATGCAAAAAATGACCATTTTTTTTCCTGGGGGTATTTCCCCCCAACCCTCACGCACAAGGGCTCACGACCCCCTACAATTTCCCTGCACACCCAATGCAATAAAAATAGTAGATTTGGTTGTACAAACAATATAACAAATACCCAACAGTCTCCCACTTTTTTTTTTCTTTGCAAATAGGGGATGAGAGGGTTACATTGTCAACAATCGAGGGCAACAATTCCCATAGCTCCTCTACACCAAGAGAAATTCTCAATGCTCATGGATTTTGTTAATAAATCTACAACATTCTTCAATGTTTCCACCTTCATCAACAACACCTTCATTTCTTCAACCATGTCTCTCACAAAGTGATACTAAACATCAATATACTTTGTCTTTGAATGATAAGGTCGTTTTCTCACCAGGAAGACTGCACTTTGATTGTCACAATCTATCCTTATAGCGTGTTTTACCAACCCATACTTGAAAACAATATTTGTAACAATAGTTATTCCTTGCTTGCATGAGTGGATTCCATGTATTCATCTTTTGTAGTTGAGAGTTCCACTACAAAGTGTCTTTTTCTCATTCAACTGATTTCTCCTCCAAATAGGTTAAACACGTATCCACTTGTAGATATTTTGCGAACTTGATCTCCATCTCAGTATTCATCAACAAATATATGTATATCCAACACTTTGTTTAGTCCTAGTCCTCCTTTGCAGCACAATCCATGATGCAGGAGCATCGCCATCAACGTTCAATGAGGCCAAGTGGAGGACAACTCAACATCCAGCGTGCACATTCAAATTGGTTTTGATCCCAAGGAGAGAGAGTCATTTTGATGTTTTGAAAGAATTGTAATTAAAGACCTTTTAATGTTTTGAGGCTAGAGCCATTGTAAACAATCCAGGAGATTGCAATTTCTTTAAATGCCGAAGGGATTGTACAGATTTTGAGCATCGACTCGTATCTATATTGTAAATGCTCATTTAATTGTAATAGGCTTAGTAGGAGAATGTATTAATTGTGATATGATAGATCTAAGATAGGCTAGAGGGAAGTCTCGAGATGCCCGTCATGTACAAATGTATGTAATATTTGTCAAAATTGGCTGTTGAATTTATTATTATTATTGTTGAAGAAATTTTGTGGGAGAGTTGTAGAGAAGAAGCTGAGAGTTGTAAGAACCTGTGTAAATATTTTCTGAATGAATATAATAGAGGAGAATTGCTTTCAAATGTCTGCACATGTTTTCCTTTGAGTAACTAAGTAATTCTTTGTTATTTTCTTTCTGTGTTTTATATGCTTGTGTGTGCGTTTCATGGTTAGATGAATGAACCTTTGATGTTCTATAAGTTTAAATTGTTTCTCTTCTAAAATCCTAGTGCAAGAAGTGGATAGTGCCCATGCAAGGAGTGCAAAGGCAGAGTCATTGTTGGACTCAATAGCTCAAGAGATATAGCGTGAAGTATTTCCGAGCGAGTGCAAGGAGTGAACATATACTCATCTGAGTATAAAATATCGAAGAAGACCTATGCAAGGTGTGCACAAGGCCAACACTTAGTCAAGTGTTGAAAGAGTTTCAGGGAAGATAAGCACAAGGAGTGTGAAAGAGGATTTTCCATAAATATTCAAGTATCAAGTTTCCAAGGAAAGAAGCACAAGGCATTTGACAAAGGTTTGAATCACTTAGAGTGATTGAGCTAAGGAGAAATAGTGGACACAAGTCCTTGGATAGAGGATTCACCTTGTTTGGATAGCAGACGAAAGTCCTTGGATAGAGGATTCACCTTGTTTGGATAGCAGACAAAATTCCTTTGATAGTAGACTAAAGTACTTGGATAGTCTTTCGTGTCCATTAGATCTGGAAAAGAAGCGCGGGTGTAAAACCCTGAATTCCTTCGGACTTCACGAGTTTGGCGATTTTCATGCATTTTTTATGGAGGAAACAAAACTCCCGAAGTCTTGGAGCCTAAAGTTAATATGGTTAGTTGATAGATAGGGGACACGTGTCCACAGATAAATGGTTATCCGAAAGTCTAACTATCTGGTGATTCAAAATTTTTGTAGTAAGATTGTGCATAACTCCAAAAGTTCCAAATCCTGGAGTGGATCCTAGCCATTGGCGTAAAGAGACACAGGTCACAATATCTATAATAGTTTGGAATTCGATAGTCTCGGGAAACAGATGGGTGTTGTATTTTGGATCAAGAACTCCCGAAGGATCAAAGTCTGTAGTAGATCTCGACTGTCATATTGAGAGGGACACATGGATAGTGGATATAGCCTTTGTTAATTCAACATTCAAATATTGTGTAGTGTTGTATCACAGAAATCCACGAAAGCCTGAAGCCCAAAGCAGATCCAAACCATCCATTTCGAAGGACACGTGGATCACGGATTGTAACTCCTCACCATTTCAGAGTTCAACAATTCAGGAACTTGTATGTGTTAACTTCTCAAAACTCTCTAGGCTTGGAGTCCCAGAGTGGATTATAACCATCGATTGTTGGAGAGGTGTGGATCGTTGATCTGGGAGCCCTCCAGAGGTCCACTAGTTTGAAATTCGGAGGTATTGCGACTTGGAGTAGGGAAAACTCTTAAATCCCTAATCTTTGGAGTTCTTATGTACTATTGATTCTAGGCGTGGACTATAGATGATTGATCTCTCCTGTTGTTTGATTGTTCATGGGTTCATCGTTGGGGAGGATTGTTGTGTGTTTCCATTGGAACTTCCAAAGTCTAGAGCTCCAAAGTCCTAAATTTCCCGCTAAGTTGAAAATTATCCCACGGTTTTAGCCCAAGGTCATGTGGAAGACTCCGCTGGAGTATTAGGACCCTCACAAACTTGGTTTTATGCACAGGAAAAATGGAAAAGGCCTGTGGAGAAGCATTTCGAGGGCTCAACATGGGCTCGAGAGCTAATTCAGATCCTTAGAATCAAATATCCTTAGACTGGGAGCTCGCATGAACCCTTGGTAGTGGTGGGGCTTTGCATCAATCCATAACTAGCAGTGAAAAGAAAATACCTAAAAACCCTCTTTATTATTGCCCAATTCTCCTTCCCTAGTTTTGATATAAACTTGCTCAAAAGTCCCACTACATTTGGAATGTATGGCCTATTATATACCATTGCATACATCAAATTTCCAATTGCACTAGCATATGAAACGTGAGACGTTTCTTCTTCCTCTTCCTTTGTCTTTGGAAACTGATTCACAAATAACTTTACATTTATAGGAATAGGAACCTTGACCAATTTACATTCATTCATATTAAACCTATGTAATATTGTCTCGACATATTTTAATTTATTTAACCATATTTTCTTGTTTTCCTAGTCTCTTTTAATTTCCATGTCTTAAATGAAATTTTCAACACCAAGATCCTTCATGTCAAATGTAGAGTACAACTGATTTTTCACATCCTAGATAATCTTCTTGGCATTTCCTATTAGCAACATATCATCCACATACAACACCAAATAAAGAAGATGATCTTCAATTAATTTGAAATACACATAGTGATCCACTTTGCTCCTTGTGAAGCCAAGTCCCAACATATGCATATCAAATTTTTGATACCACATCCTTGGTGATTTATTTAAACCATATAGAGGCTTTTTCATCTTACATACCAGGTCTTTATTTCCCTTCACAACAAATACTTTTGGTTGCTTCATGTAGATTTCTTCTTCGAGATCCCCATGTATGATCCATATAGATCCTATTCCAACTGGCTCACATGAAATTTTCATCATTGGTAGTCATTTCCTAGATTTTTGAGTCCTAAACTTCCAGGGATGCTTTGAGGCTATAAACAACATTTTTGGGGCTCACCATAGTCACACTATAGACAATGTCAAAGTGTGGTCGAATAATGTGTAGTCCTAGGATATACCTTCCCAATGGAATATCGTGCGCCTAAAATGAAGATCATAAGAAAAAATTACGACCCCGAGTTGTACCAACTTACCCCATCGGGGGCCACATGAATTTTGTCGCTTAATCTCCACACTGGGGCTGCAAACCTTTTGTATTTTCATCTTTCAGGGGATAGGGTTTTTTATGTTTAGGGTTTTTCAATTTACGTTAAAAAGGCCTTTCAAGCCTCATTTTCATCATCTTCTTCTATGTTGGCGTCAGAAGTCTCTCCTGGATTGCAGTAGGAGTACGCCTGATGTCCATCAATTTATGTCACTATTTGTTGATAAAGGGTGATGAATGGAAGTAAACTCATAACAATATCATTCTAACGCGGAAACTGGGCCAGGCATGCATAAGCAGATGAGGTCTTGGTTTAACTTCAAGCAATAATTTGTAATAAGGGTGAGTAGGAGGAAGACTTCTGTGAAGAAATGTAAAGGCCTGTTGTAGGCATCGAGCTTCTAATAGCCTGTAAAAGAAAACCTTGAACACAAGAACCACTTATATTCAAAAGCGGAAACACTAAAAGAACATAACAACGCTATAATAAATCCTTTATCATAACACAGTCACGATGATTCATGTGAATCAATCAATCATGAACCCTTTTAGTATGAGATCGAAACCAGATGAAAAAGAGAGTTGCTTTACATTGAACAAGAAAATTTTATATGCAGATACATAGCTAGGAAAACTAGGTCTTCATTAAAACATAACAGTCAGGAGCTCCGCTCTACCATCCATCCCCACAAAAATACAAAAACTGAGTCTACATACTTAGAGAAATTCGCCACCTTGGAAGCAGGAGGGTAGTTGAGACATTAATGTCCAAATTACCATGTGCAAGCTCCTATGGTCAGACGAGGACATCAGATCGGCATGGCTTCTTTAGGAAAACCTGCACACAGGACGATCCTAGGCAGAATGCCTGCCAGAACCTCCATGTCTTACATTTAAGGAGTGAGGCGAGGTTTCAACCACCTCCTCCTACCTTTATTTACCTCTAGCAAGGATCAGGATCGAGGCTGAGTTGAATTGGCACCTGAAGAATGCAGCGACGCCTCCTGCAGCTAAACTCGACACTTTGGCCTTTTGCACAGCTCTTTCTGTCACCCCAAGTGACCACGGGCCGTGACCCTACGCCTATCTTCAAAGGTGATTTTTGCATTTCGCATTTTGGCGATTCCAGATGCAGTGGAGGAGAAACCCCCTGTCCTTCAAAGTCCCAGTAGCCAAAATGCCAAAATGGCTAATCATTTCGCATTTCAGAGTTTCCCAATGCAATGGATGAGAGACCCCGTGTCTTTTGAAATCCCAGTAGCCGGAATCCAGAAACGGCTAATCATTTCGTGTTTCAGAGTTTCCTAATGAAATGGATGAGAGACCCCATGTCTTTTGAAGTCCCGGTAGCTGAAATGTAGAAACGGCTAATCATTTCGCGTTTCAGAGTTTCCCAATGCAATGGATGAGAGACCCCATGTCTTTTGAAGTCCCGGTAGCCGAAATCGTGACTGAGCCTGATCAGGTGCCATGTGTCCCGACTAGATCAGACGACCACGATCATTTTGTGACTTTGGCCATAATATATGAGCCCATGCGCTAAACCTCGTGCAACTCCACGACTGAAGATTACTCGATGACCGTCGATGTGTTCCATCTATGGATCCTCGCCGTTGAAAACAACATGCTTGATCACTTGATTTTAAGCCCAAAATGGACTTCTTCTGTGTGTTTTGCTTGGCGTTCATGACTGCATCCTTCGAATAACATGCATTTGATGGTTTTTTAAACCCCATTTCTACGCATTTACACCAAGGTCCTGAAATCAGAGAGAAACACCCCCTTGCAAGAATTGGCGCTAACATTAGGCTCCATGGGGGATAGAGTCATCCCTATGATGCTCTAAGAACTCCTTCTATAGTTCCAATTTCCTTTTGTTGGGCTATGGAGTCATTTATTAAGCCGAAAATAAATAGAAAAACAATATTTACAAAAACAAAGGAGTCGTC
The DNA here is from genome assembly GCA_000966675.3 of Picea glauca. Classification (NCBI taxonomy): domain Eukaryota; kingdom Viridiplantae; phylum Streptophyta; class Pinopsida; order Pinales; family Pinaceae; genus Picea; species Picea glauca. The sequence continues at coordinate 212,018 of JZKD02S1923041.1, forward strand.
TAAGGCTCAAACAAAACATTTCTTCAAGAAATGCCCATTTACCGGGCCATTAAAAACTTCTTCACCCTCCAAATCTTGCAACCTGTATGTGTTATTTAATAATACTTGAGAGATTTTGAAGGGCTCGATCCAGAGGGAATCAAACTTGTTGTGTTTGCCCCTATCCTACCTGGGTGCATCCCACTTAAGCACCAAATATCCCAACTCAAATTCCTCCTTCCTAACCTTCCTGTCAAAGGACTGCTTGATCTTCTGTTGATGACTATGAGCTATGTCCATTACCTGCTCCCTGATCTGTTGCACTTCCACCAATTGATGAATTCTTCTGACCATATGGTCTGGCTCTACTTCATGATCTTGAAAGAATTTCTCTATAGGTAAAGTGAGATGAGTGGGAAACACAACTTCCATCCCATAAACAAGTTGAAAAGGTGAGGTGCCCAGGGACTTATTTGTTGTCACTCGATCGACCCATGGAGAGAATTTGAGCTTTGAATCCTAGGCCCTCTTATTATCTTCCAATAAACTTTTAATGATTTTGATTAGAATTTTATTGGAAGATTCTGCCAGTCCATTTCCTTGAGGATAATATGGAGTGGAGTGAATTAGTGAAATCTCGAACTACTCACATAACTTAACAAGAGGCTCAGACTTGAAAAAAGCAGCATTATCAGTGACAATTCTACTAGGACAGCCAAATCTCGCTATGATATCCTCCAGGAAGATGATAATTACCTTATGTGAAGCATTCCTAGTGGGGGCAGCTTCTATCCACTTGGTGAAATAGTCTGTTGCAGTCAGGATCCATCTGTGTTGGCCACTTGAAGGAGGATGAATTTCTCCAATGAAGTCCAACCCCCACTATTGAAAGGGTTTTGAAGCTACTACAGGATTTAGTGGCAGAGATTTGAGCTGCTGCTTTCATGAGAACCTTTGGCATTTGATGCAAGCTCTGAATTTTCTGCAAACATTAGAAAATAAGGTGGGCCAGTAGTACCCAACCCTAAGAATTTTTTGAGTTGTGGTCTTCTAGAAATGATGCCCTCCACAAAGGCTGCTATGGAAATCAAACATAACTTTCTGGGCTTCCTGTGGGTTTAGACACCTCAAAAACACTCCTAGAGGGTCTCTATAGTACAAGACTTGGTCAATAAGGCAATATCTCACCTCCTTGAGCTTTAAAGCTCTTGCCTTGCTTTTTCCCATTCCATCAGGAGGCTTCAACTCTTGTAGAAACTACAAAATGTCTCTGTACCAGGTGCATTCTACTAGTGATAAGCCACCCTGAGAGATTTTGCTGGACGACTCAGCTTGCTAATTTTCTGAGCAAGCATTGATGAAGCTAACCCCCAAGGCCTTGCAATTGGATTCAACTAGCAACTTGGCTAAACCCTGCTCTTTAACCAACTTGGTGGGATTTATCTCCAGGTCAAACTCAAGGATCTTGGCAATCGATTTACCTCTTCTCCCATCTATGTCAGGATGTATAAGGATGTCTTTCATAGAGGCTAAAGGAACGTATGCAGTCACTCTTGAGTGCAAGACATAGACTTTGAAATCTTTGAGAGCTTTCACCAAGGCATAGGCCTTTTTCTCCATGATCTCATACCTGATTTCTTCATCTCTTAATTCCTTACTAAAGAAGGAAATGGGTTTCTCTCACCCTTCCTCATTTTTCTGTAATAAGACCGCTGCTACAGTATCAAAATAAGCAAAAGAAAAAACTAGGAAATCCTTGGAATAATCAGGACTGATCAGCACAGGTCCCTCAATCAATGTTCTTTTTATTTGGACAAAAGATTTGTTGGGTTCATAAAGTCCATTTTACTTCATTTCCCTTTCTGAGCATGGATGTCATGTGTTTCACCAACTTAGCAAAATTTTAGATGAACCTCCTCAAAAAGTTAATCTTCCCTAAAAAAGCCTGAACTTCCTTTCTAGACCTGGGAAGTGATAGGGTCTGAATTTCCTCTATCCTACTGGGATCAATTCTCACTTCCTCTACTGATACTATATGGCCTAACAGCTTCCCCTCCTTCATAGAAAACAAATATTTCTTGGGATTTAAGGAAAGGCCAAACCTTCTGCATTTCAAGAAAACTTCCCTCAAGTGACAACAGTGCTCTATATCGGACCTAGAGAAGACTGTGATGTCATCTAGATAGATCACCACAAAATGATCTTTTTCCCTAATGAAGGCTATGTCCATGGCTCTCTGAAATGTTTCTCCTGCATTCATTAATCCAAAAGGCATTTTTGCATACATGAATGTGCCCCAAGGAGTGGTGAAGGTTATTTTTTCTCTGTCCTCAAGCATGATTGATATTTGATTATAGCCAGAAAAACCATCAATCATGGATATCCTAGATGCACCAATTACCCTCTGTAATATGTGTTCCATGTTGGGAAAGGGATAATTGTCTTTCTTTGAGCTCCTGTTCAGGTTCCTAAAATCAACAAAGAGCCTGATTTCTCCACTTTTCTTTGTCACCGAGACCAAATTGGACACCCACTCAGAATATCTCAAGGGGACAATGATTTGGGCATCTAACAACTTCTTCACTTCTCTCTCTATGACAGGCACCAACATGGGATTTATCTATCTTAGCTTATGCCTAAATGGATTAGCCTCTTCCTTCAGTGGGATCTTATGTTCAATGACAGATGTGTCATATGTATTGAGGTCTTCATAGTTCCATGCAAACACATCAACAAATTCTCTTAATAACTCGGTATATTCATCCCTCTATTATTTGGTCAAACTGCTTAACAACTTGACAAACTTAGGCTCCTTCTGTGTGTCGATGTTGCACTCTACTATATCAAAATCTCCATTTGAAACCATACCCTTTACTGCCACATCATTTCCATCGAACAGTCTTTCTAAAGGGATTATTGCCTTCGAAATGTGATTCCTAGGCAAATGAATAATATGGTGATTAGCAATTTTATTTAAAAATATCTCAAGGTGAGGGTGACTTTCGAGATTAGGATCCTGATCAATGTGCAATGCAGAAAATTCATCGACAGACTGAAGAAATTTTTTGATTTCAAGATCGTCTTCGAATACCTTCCAATGCTTAATATTGTCTAGAACAGATGGCCTATATCTTATCTCAACACCATATTTGATCTTAGGCAGCAGAGGGATCCTGAATAGACTAGCTGAGACAGCTAAGGAATCGACCAAAGTATTTTCCTCTCTTGGAATAAAAGAAATGTTGAAAGCTGAGAAAAAATTATCAATCAGGTCCCACACCTCATTTTTGTAACTCCTAAGCCGAGGATGCTTAGCCTGATAAGCATTTATGACTTGATGGATTATCAAATCAACATCTCTGAACACTGCTACCTCCTCAATTCCCATTTCTTTTGTAGCTCTTAAACCCAAAACAAGAGCTTCATATTCTGCCACATTATTGGTAGCTTCAAATTCTAGCTTGTATGACAGGGATATGGTTTTCTGACAAGGTGACACAAAAACCACTCCAGCGCCAGTGCCTTCACTAGAAGAAGCTCCGTCAAAGAACATCTTCCAAATAGAGGTGGTTGGAGGAGGTATCTCGTGATTAAATATGGGTTTATTTATGATTTGAAAAGGGGCTTCACGAGTATCAGTGAGCTGCAATAAACTAGACCCCAAATCAATGTCAAGTGCAAAGATAGGATGATTGGTGTGGTCTTCTTCATCACTAACAATGTAGGCCAATTGAGATTCTTTGTACAACCTCCTGTGTTCCCCTCCAAAGATAGAATGGTGGCATATGTGAGATCCAACTGTAATGTTCCTCCAAGTTTTTTAATGCAAGATCTTGACAACAACATGTCGAACTTGGGGGGAACATCAGCTACTACAATGTACATGACCACACTCTTCATTGGCAGCTGAAATAAAGAGACCACCAAGTCTTTTATGACTCTAAGGCATTGCACTCTCCTTGAATCAAAAGAGTACAAATCGTGATAAGCCTTTGTCACTTCCAGTCCCAATTCTTCCATGACTATTTTGGGTATAGGATTGTGGGAAGTTCCTAAATCCATGAGGCAATTATGCAACACCTTATCATGTATGTTTAGGGATGTGTAGAAGGGAGGGGATGAATTATCTCTATATTCTACCATGGGACCTAGGACGACTACTAGCTTTTCATCTTGAGGGTTTACTGAGTCTGTGGAAGGATGGGGGGGACTTAGATTGTAGCAGTTTGGAGAGGGACCTATTGAAATCTTCATTTTTAACTAGTTCTGAGAGGGGTACGAGAATTCTAATCTTTTGAATTTCATGCTCAAAACTAAAGGAGGAAAGAGGCCTAGGAGCTTCCCTTACCTTATAGATAGGTTCTTTGGCTATTGGAGAAGTATTATAAGTTTTATTTTCTTTGGTAGCGATTGTTGCAGGTTTAGCAGGCCTTTCCGCTATGAGGGGATGATCATGGCTATCAAAATTCCCTTATTTCTTCTTTCACCTGAGATGGTATCTATTAGGATTGTTGTTGGCCTTTTCCCCTTTACTCGACTCATGGATTTGAATGTTCATAAGAGATTCTTCATATGCAAATTGAGTCAAATGGGGAAAAGGGGAAGTATCTTCAATACAGTGAATTTTAGGGTCGAGCTCCTCTATCTCCTCTCCTTCCTCATGAGAAACTAGGTTATCTTCAAGAGGGGTTTGAATCCTCTGATCATCTCTATCTTTGCTCCTTTGTTCCCTTGGAAAATCCTGTGGCACATTGTTACTAGGCCTCCCGAAGCCTCTGTTATCAGTATTTTAGGGATTTCTATACATGGGCTTCCCTTCTAACTCCCACCTTTCCATTCTAGCCGAAAGCGATTTTATCACTTTAGTTACCTCATCCGTCTGAAGGGGGATGGGAGAGGAAATGGATGGGAAGGCTTCATATCTCTTCCTGGATATGTCTCTATCGGCCTTATTCATGAGTCAGTCAATAGCCAATATGTTAGATTCTACTTCCACGGCTGCATTCTGCATGTGAGCCAGAGTAGTCGCTCTCCTTTCCCTCAACAAAAAGCAAAAATCGGGATCAAAAGCGCTAGCATACGTGATTTTAGCAGAGGCTTATGAGGGATTTATCTCAGTGGGGATCTTATTGTACATTTTATTGAATCTCTTGGAGAAGTCAGAGACAGACTCTCCTTCCTTTCTCTTCAAAGACCCAAAATCTGTCATGTAATACATGAAGTCTTTTTTGTCTCTCCACTATCTCAAAAAGGCATTATCCAAAGCCTCAATCCCATCGATAGATCCAAGAGGTAGGTCCATAAACCAATTTATAGCCTCACCTTCTAGGCTATGGACAAAAATCCTCATCCATACATCTGCATGCATGATAACATGATCATCTATAAAACTATAAAAGGCTTCAAGGTGTTCTTCTGCAGCTATGTCCCCTTCGCCGATAAACTTGGGCAACTGCTTAAGGTAGCCATCTGTTGGAAGGGAATTGAGAGGCTAAGGTAACAAAAGGGGATCATACATAGCAGCTATTATAGCCTCCATTCTGTTCATGGGGGAATTTTCTCCTGCCATAGGAATATTAGGTGGAGGAGAACTCGGAGGAGAAGGAGCTCGAATAGGGGATACTAGAAATTAGCTTCCAGGTGGAAGGGGGAACAATGGGGGATTCAGAGAGAAGGATAAGGGGCTTGAGTCAGCATATGCTTCTCTCTGTGCAGTAGCAACAACAGTAATAAGAGGAGGGGTGGTAAAGCTAGGAGTGGGGAAATCTTCTAGAAGAAAACCTTGAACACAAGAACCTCTTATATTCAAAAGAAGAAACACTAAAACAACATAACAACACTATAATAAATCCTTTATCATAACATAGTCACGACAATTCATGTGAATCAATCAATCATGAACCCCTTTAGTATGAGATCGAAACCAGATGAAAAAGAGAGCTGCCTTACATTGAACAAGAAAATTTCATATGCAGATACATAGCCAGGAAAATTAGTGCTTCATTAAAACATAACAGTCGGGAGCTCCACTCTACCATCCATCCCCACAAAAATACAAAAACTGAGTCTATATACTTAGATCAATTCGCCACCTTGGCAGAAGGAGGGTAGCTGAGACATTAAAGTCCAAATAACGTGTGCAGGCTCCTCTGGTTAGACGAGGACATCATATCGACATGGCTTCTTTAGGAAAACCTACACATAGGATGATCTTGGGCAGAATGCCTGCCAGAACCTCCATGTATTACATTTAAAGAGTGAGGTGAGGTTTCAACCACCTCCTCCTACCTTTATTTACCTCTAGCAGGGATCAAGATTGAGGTCGAGTTGAATTGGCACCTGGAGAATGTGGCGACACCTCTTGTAGCTAAACCCGACGCTTTGGCCCTTTGTGCAACCCTTTCTGTCACCCTAATTGACCACGAGCTATGACCCTATGCCTATCTTCAAAGGCACTTTTCGCATTTCGCATTTCAGTGATTTCGGATGCAGTGGAGGAGCGACCCCCTATCCTTCAAAGTCTGAGTAACCGAAATGCCGAAATGGCTAATCATTTTGTGTTTCGGAGTTTCCCAATGCAATGGATGAGAGACCCTTTGTCTTTTGAAGTCCCTGTAGCCAGAATGCTGAAACGGCTAATCATTTCATGTTTCGGAGTTTTCCAATGCAATGGATGAGAGACCCTGTGTATTTTGAAGTCTCGGTAGCTAGAATGCTGAAACGGATAATCATTTCACATTTTAGAGTTTCCTAATGCAATGGATGAGAGACCCCATGTCTTTTGAAGTCCCACTAGCCGAAATGTTGAAATGGCTAATCATTTCGCGTTTTGGAGTTTCCCAATGCAATGGATGAGAGAACCCGTGTATTTTGAAGTCTTGGTAGCTGAAATCGTGACCGAGCCTGATCAGGCGGCATGTGTCTCGACTGGATCGGACGAACACAATCATTTCGTGACTTTGGCCATAAGAGATGAGCCCATGCGCTAAACCTCATGTAACTCCGCGACTCAAGCTTACCCGATGACCGTCGATCTGCTCCATCTATGGATCCTCACCATTGAAAACAAAATGCCCACTTGCTTGATTTTTAAGCCTGAAATGGACTTCTTCTATGTGTTGTGCTTGGCGCCCATGATTGCAGCCTTTGAATAAAACGCATTTGATGGGTTTTTAAACCCCATTTCTACACATTTACACCAAGGGCCTAAAATCAGAGAGAAACACCCCCTTGCAAGAATTGGTTCTAACATTCTAAATGAGCATAGTCATCACATCTCTTCTCATAGATAAGCTTCCAACATTATAGCGAGTGATTCACTTTGTAATTTTACAGTTTCTGTACATTCTTTCATTAATAAAAATTGTGCATTACTATATCTATGTGTTTATTGCAATATTTTTGGGTATCTTGCAATATATCTATATATTTTATTGTTATATCTCTTCCTTCATTTGGTAATCCAAATAAATTTGGATCAATGGTATCAAGGAAGGCTACTCTTTTTCATTCCTTGTGCGTGTCCCTAATGAGGTCAAGGTATAGAGAGTTGGGTCTCGAGCTAGTTTCCCTTGAGGATAAATGCTCTCACTGGCCCAATCGGCCTCCCATCACAGAATATAAGAGGAACGAGCGAGAAGAATATCCCATCAAGTTATTTCTCATGGAAACCCTCATGTAATAGAGGAACGATATGGTGGATAATTTTTCCCAAATCCTTTAGTGATTGCCGACAATAACATGCATGTATTTTTCAAGAATTTTCTTTGGAGATGCTACCCTTTTCAAGGTACAAGTAAATTTAGATATTCCCATATTTGAAGGTCATATCGATGCAGATGCTTTTGAAAAATGGTTAAATTTGTTATAAGGTTATTTCTTTGTTCACAATTTTTCTGACAGAGAAAAAATCACCTGTACTGATCCATATGGATATTGGTGGCCACCCGTCTATTCCACTTGGACCCCCACCATTTTTTCTTTCAGTTTTTCAGTTTCCTTAATTGTAGCACAATTTACTGTTTTTGGCAATTTTTTGGGTCTTGAATTTTCAGAGCCGTTTTGAGGCCCTAAACGACGTTTTTTGGGCATCAAACATCCAACGAATATGAGTCTGTTTCGGGCTCGATATTCATTGTCAATAGTTGTATTCCTCAGATAGATATTTCTAATGATGCATCATGTGCATCAAATAGAGATAGTATGCCAAATCTATGACCCTGATAAATTGATCTACCAATTTACCCCGACGAGGCCCATATTCTAGCGTTTCATCTCCAAGGGTTAGGTTTTTGGATGTTTAGGGTTTCCATTGTTTCTCAATAATATATAGGCCTTTGAGCCTCACTGTAACACAGAGTTTAGAGTCCTATAGCTTCCATATCTCTTCTCATAGATAACCTACAAACACCCTAGCTAGTTTATTTCCATTATGTTTGTAAACAAATTTCAGTTCTTTGATATTAATGAAATGAAGTATTTATTTCCGCTGCATCTGTTCCATTCCCGCATAAATTTGGATCAGTGGTATTAGAGCGATATGATCTTTCTTGATCCTTCTTTGCATGTCTTGAACGAGGTCAGGGTATAAGGAGTTAGGGCTCAATCTGGTTGAACCTTTGCAGGATCAACCTTGCAAACCCCAATGGATGCCCATGTGGGACAAAAAGAAAGATGAGGGAGTAGGAGATCCCATCAAAATATTTCTAGAGGAGGCCCTTGAAAAACAAAGGAATGCAATGATGGATAACTTTACCTAGATCCTTCAACGATTTCCCATTGGCAGTGCATCTGCATCCAACAACCACTTTGGAGGTGCAACCCATTTTAAGGTACAAATAAACTTTGACATTACCATATTTGATGGCCAAATAGATGAAGATGTCGTAGATAGATGGTTGAATCTAATAGAAGGACATTTCTTGGTTCATGACTTTTCCGACTGGGAGAAGATTATTTTTTCACTACTCAAAGCCACCCCCGATGTCAAGGAATGGTGGGAAACCTACTGTGAGAAAAAGGAAGAGGAGGAACCCTCTCTATTCTTGGTCATACCCACTTGGAATTATTTTTGAGACGCCATCAAGGAGAAATATTATCCCATGGGGAGATATGAGGACAAGTACATACAATAGACTATATTGCAGTAGGAAAGGGATCAAGATGTGCATGAGTTGACAAATTTGCTCCATACCCTGTGCACAAAGTTGGGTATCAAAGATTCAAAGAAAATTTTGGTGCTGAAGTACCAAAATTATCTGCATAGATACATTCAGGAGGTAATGGAGCTCCTCGACATCTCCTCACTTGGTACGACATACCGATATGCTGCCAAGATTGAGCATAAATTCAAATAGAAGAAGAGAGACTTTGGATATGCGAATCAAAAGAAAGAGAAAGGTGACCCCAAACCGTAGAACAAAGGAAAAAACCAAGGCATGGCTTCTCAAGACAACCTGCCAAATCCACAAGAAAATAACAACACTGCAAAGTTGAAGAGGGATATGGGAAAGTGGTGTGAGGTCCATAGGAGCTCCACTCACAACACAAGTGCGTGTCGGGCCAAACATTCACTGGTGACCGAGATGAGGGCTTATGAATTAGATGCATGCTTCGACATTGAATCAAAACCCAAGAAGGAGAATGAAAGAGGGAAGCAGATTACCGATGCAAAGCCCAATGCCACTTTTTCCACCACAAAGATCCAAAAGGAAGAACCAGAAGATCTAGAGGAGTAGGAGCGTCTCTTCCACTCCCAAATGTGGGTAAACGGTTCCCCACTATAGTTAATTGTCAACAGTGGGATCCAAAAGAACCTCATTTTAGCAGAGGTCATGAAGCGGTTTGGACTTATCATCCACAACACACCCACAACCATACACCATCAGGTGGCTTCATCAAGGATGGGATCTCCACGTCATCTAGTAGTGTCGCCTTCCCTACAACATCAAGCCCTTCACCGATGAGGTATTATGTGACATTGCTCCTCTTGATGTTTGTGATGTATTATTAGGCCAACCATACTTGTGGAGGCGACATGTTCTGTATGAGTCTTGGCCTCACGTTGTTATTGTTACCTTGGGAAATAAGTTGTACAGGATACCATAGGTACCACCGCCTATCGCTATCTCTTTGGTTACTGCAAAACAATGGAGTAAGATCATTTCCAAAACTGAGAAATTTGTTTTCCTGATGATCCACCCTTAGGGATAGAAGAATATTGTGGCAAAAAACTCTAGGTAGGGCTCCTCCACCTGAAAACAACAAATGGACAAGGTCATGGAGGAGTACCAGGACATCTTCACTTCACCCGCAGGGGTGCCTTTGCACTGTTAGGTCAAGCACCCCATCGATTTGAACCCAGGTGCATCACTACCCAATGGACCGATCTATCAGCGCTATGTTCTGTAGAATGATGAAATAAATAGGTAGATGCAATAGCTACAACAGAAAGGTCACATTTGGCCAAGTTCATCGCCCTGTGGGAGACCAATCGTGTTGGTGCAGAAGAAGGATGGGACTTGGAGACTTTGTATTGACTATCAGGTGCTGAACAATATCACTGTCCAGAATAGGTACTCGATCCCATGGATTGATGACCTTCTTGACCAACTCAAAGGGGAAAAATATTTCAGCAATATCGACTTGAATTCCGAGTATCACCAGGTACCAATCGAACCGTCCGATGTGTGGAAGACTGTCTTCAAAGCCAAGGAGGGCCTTTTTGAATGGTTGGTCATGTCTTTCAAGTTGACGAATGCTCTACAACCTTCATGAGGTTGATGGATGACATATTGCATCCATTCACAAACTCATTTGTAGTAGTGTACTTGGATGACATCCTGATATTCAGCTAGAATTGGGAAGAGCACCTCCACCACATCTGACAAGTCCTCCAAATACTGCGGAAAGAAAAGCTGTGTGCCAATTTGGAGAAGTGCACTTTTGGCATGAACTAGGTTCAGTATCTGGGATACATTATTGATGAGCGTGGGGTGCATTTGGATCCAACCAAGATCCAAGTCATCTGGGATTGGCTAGCCTAGACCACTCTAATAGAGCTTTGCAATTTTCTGGGTCTTGCTAATTTCTACTGTAGGTTCGCATTGGGATTTTCTCATATCACTTGGCCCTTCAGTCAAGTCACCAAGGGAGGAGCTAAAGAAAAATTCTTTTGGTAGTAAAATCAACATAAGGCGTTCATAGAATTGAAACATCGCGTCTATTGTGCCCCAGTGCTCACACTACCATACTTGCAAGAACCATTTGAGATCGAGAAAGATGCCTTTGACTATGCTATTGGGGAAGTTATTACTCAACAGAGCCATCCAGTGGAATATTACAGTATGACACTGTCTAACACAGTCCGAAAGTATCCCACTTATGACAAAGAAATGTATTCCATTATGTAGGCTTGCCGACAATGGAAGCATTACATTTTGGGGAAGGAAATGATCATCCACATAGACCACTGACCCCTATAATTCATACAGACAGAAGGGAAGTTGTAGAACAATCGCCATCAGTAGTGGTCCACATATCTACAAAAATTTCATTTCAACATCAAGTACAAGACGGGAAGCACCAATAATGTTGTATACTTCCTCAGCCAACCACCGATCATGGAAATAACCACCGTGCTCAACTCTTGTGGGCACAAGACTTCTGATTGGCCGCTTCTCTACAAGAGCAATCCAAAATTCACCCACACATACAAGATGCTCTTGGAGGGTAACTGAGTTCCAAATTTTCACCTCCAGGATGCCCTACTATGTCACTTGGGACACCTTTGTGTTCCCTCAAGCGAGCATGCCAATATGATTTGGAAAGCGTACTACAGTCGGGTCACTGGGCATTTCGGGGTCAAGAAAATAGTGGTAGTACTGCAGAAGTATTTCCATTGGCCAAACATTCGACATGATGTCAGTAAGTCCATAAGATCCTGCACTGCCTGCACCATTGCCAAACCAACCATCAAGAATCAAGGCCTCTATACTCTGTTTCCTAACCCTAGTTGACCTTGCGAATCCATCTCCATGTATTACATGTTGTTCCTTCCTTCTACTAAGCATGTCAACGAATATGTTTTTGGTCATCGAAAAATTCTCGAAGATGGCCATTATGATGGCCTACAAGAATAATATCACAGAAGAAGCCATTGTTAAACTATTCTTTGAACAAGTGTGGGTAAACTCTGGGATCCCATAGTCTATCATCCCAGATCATGACAGCAGGTTCCTCAGTACATTTTGCTCTAGCCTCTGGTCAATGCTAGACACCAAGCTCACCAAGTCCACAACTTTCCATCCCCAAACTAATGGCCAGATAGAGGTCGTCAATAGGATGATCATACACATTTTGTGCATGTACAACTCAAAGAATCCATGCACATGGGACGAGATCCTCCCCTATGTACAACATAGCTATAATCAGTACCTCCAAAACTCAACTGACCACATCCCCTTCCAGGTAGTGTTGAGATTCCAGCCACTATGTCACATTGACGTAGCCATGCCCTTTGCAACTACTCAGGCCGATTCAACTAATGTCCAGTCTAAAGCTTCCAAGGCGAACAACTTCATTGAGTGCATTCAACACATTCACCAACAGGTTCATGATATATTGGATAGAGCCAATGCTAAGTACAAGAAGCGGCATGATCAACATCGAGTGCAACACAAATTCTAGGTGGGTGACAAAGTGTGGCTACATTTGCAGAAGTAGTGCCTCGCTGGACCCCACCACAAGCTTCGCCCACTCTGATATGGGACATAAACCATCACCAAGGATGTAGGGGACAATTACTTTGAGCTCAGTATTCCACCATTCCTTCTTCTACACCTAGTGTTCAATGTGGACCACCTTCGACCCTACTTTCCACCTCTATTGGACACATCTGACATGGAAGAACAAGTCACACCAATAGAGTTAAATCTAGACTGCATGGAACAAGCCACAACTAATTGGATTATGGACACACAGATCAAGAACATCTACCAGCAGAGCATCCATCTATATCAATTTTTGAAAGTAGGCCAACTCCTTCACTAGGGCAAGTGGCTCACTAGGGACCAAGTTCAGCAAAAGTTTCCTCATCTCGTGGAGGAACTCAATGCAATGGGGACCATTGCTTCCTAAGGGGGGAGGAATGATCCATGTGGATATGTGTGGACACCTGCTTATTCCACTCAGATACCCACCATTTTTTCTTTCAATTTTTCAGTTTCCTTAATTATAGCACAATTTACTATTTTTGGCAGTTTTTCAGGTCCTGAACTTCCGGAGTCATTCTGAGGCCCTAAACAACATTTTTTGGGCATCAAACGTCAGGCGAATATGAGTCCATTCAATAATCAATATTGATTGTCAACAGTTGTATTCCTCGGATAGATCTTTCTAACGATGTATCATGTGCATCAAACGGAGTTAGTATGCCAAAGTTACGACCCGGAGAAATTGATGTACCGATTTACGTCGACATGACCCATATTTTGGTGTTTCATCTCCTAGGGTTAGGTTTTTGGATGTTTAGGGTTTCCATTGTTTCTCAATAATATATAGGCCTTCAAGCCTCACTCTAACACAGATTTCATAGGCCTGCATCCACCACATCTCTTTGTTGGCATGTTTTACAGACAATATATGCTTGTCATTAATGGAAAGTATATCAACGATGATGACTTGAGTACAGGAAGGATGTGCCAGGCAGACACCAGAAGTCTTTTAGGAAGACGATACAGAGCTAGCTCGACAAGATTAGAGTATGTAGTGATGGATCTCATTGAGATTTCCCGATGAACGTCAAATCTGAGCCCGTGGTCCAACCGGTGTTGGATCCAGGCAAATCTGCACACTCTTTAACGAGCAAGGTGAAATGCGCAACCCCAAAAAATATGAAACAAGCACCTCAACAAAGACTCCATTTCAAAGTTTCGATTACCAAGAGATGGAGAAGTCAAGAGTCAAAACTCTCCAACACACAAGTCCCAAAATGTAAGGTAGCTAGAAAGGTAGTGGGGGGGCCCAGAGGGCCCATAGTGATAATAGTGGAGGTCATTAAATGTAAGGTGGACTAGGTCCACTATATTATTAAATAAGGCCCACT
>JZKD02S1923041.1:227132-285124 GCA_000966675.3 Picea glauca
CCCTTCCATAATAGGATCCATTGTATGGTGTTTCCCTACCTCAAGGGTTTCTATAATAAAGTGGTGTTTTTCTATATGGTTTCATAGATCTTGTGTGGTGATTATATTCAGATATCTTTGGATCTATTGTGATATTTTTTATTCAGCTATTTGGTTCTTAACAGACTCTGTTTCAGAGTTTCGATTACCAAGAGATGGAGAAGTCAAGAGTCAAAACTCTCCAACACAGGAGTCTCAAAATGTTGAAATGCGAAATCCAGAAAACCCGAAACAGTCGCATTACTCGAAGTAATGGATACCCGGATTTTGAATACCAGGAGATGGAGAAGTCAAAGACTCTCAACATCAGGAGTCCCGAAGTGCTGAAATGCGAAATCCTAAAAGCCCGAAACAGATGCATTACTCGAAGTAATGGATACCGGGATTTTGGATACTGGGAGATGGAGAAGTCAAAGACTCTCAACATCAAGAGTCTCAAAGTGCTGAAATGTGAAATCCTGAAAAACCCAAAACAAGCACATCACTCGAAGTAATGGATACCGGGATTTTGGATACCAGAAGATAGAGATGTCACAGACTCTCATCATCAGGAGTCCTGAAAATGCAAAATGCGAAATGGAAAAATGATCTAAGCCGTTGGATCAGGGTGTGATCTGGGTCATTGGATCTAGGAGGTGAATGTAACAAACCACGTTAGCTAAGGACATGTGGCACAATCAGGCAATGACAAGTGTCAATATGATTCAACATCTTAGGCAAATGTAAGTCACGAATCAGAGTTCCACGTGGCATCTATTCGACACGTGTCAATCAACATGTGACATCAGCAGGTTTACATCACACTGGGATTTTGGCTACCAAGATTTGGAGGAATCAAGAGTGAAGACTCTTCATCTCAGGAGTCCCGAAATCGCGAAACCCGAAGTCATGAAATGTCGATCCATAAAAAAGAAAAATGTTGAAATCCCATCAACCGTCCATCTCAGTGGGTTATGTGCGTCGTCTGATCACCAAGGGTTGTGGACCATTCACTGGCATAAAGAAGGCCTGTGAAGTGTCGAAATCACAACAGATCGGGACCGTTGGGTCCATGGGACACATGGCGAAAGATCATCATTTCACTGACTGGAGAGTGAAATGAATGAGGTTTCCCTAACCTCTCAAATTCGCGATATGTGAAATCATGAAACATTATCAGCTGTCAATTCAAGGTTAGATCTGGATCGTTGATCTGACTCTTTTTTTGGAGTATCAGATACCAGGAAATGGAGGGGTGAAGGCCCGAGACTTTTTTCATCATAAGAATGACGAAATCGTGATATGCGAAATCACAAAGAGATATGGACTATTGAATCGTCAGTAGTGTGAATTATTGATCTGACTCCATTTTAGAGTTTCAGATACCGAAACTTGGAGGTGTCAAGAACACTTCACCACAGAGACGCCGAAGTCCCGAAATGCGAAATTTCAATATGCAGTTTCGAACTAGCCATTGGTCACCGCCCTTGGTCACATTGGAAGAAGCTGGGGGAAGGAGTTAAGCTCCTTTTCGGAGTTTCGTTGGTTGAGAAATGGAGAGAAAGAAAATCCTGCACCACGCTGATCCTGAAATGCCGAAGACCAAAATGCTGAAATGAATGCAAGATCCCATGGAGCCAATCCATTGGTACAGGTGAATTTGGGCACGATCGAAGGGCTAATACTGCTCCTCGCAGTGTAACCACTAGAAAACACTGATGGTTTTTGCTAGAGGACTTGAATACACTTCAGCGTGATTGACAGAGAAGGTGAAGAGTTTCAATGGATCTACCAGTAGAACAAACGCTATTCGTGGAGGCGATTGACAGCTGGTAACTGCAATAGAATAGTTGAGCTCGACTGTAACAGAAGATAAAGAATCTCAACTGATGGTGAGGTGAAGGAATATGATTATGACACCCAGTGATGATGGACAGATGGCATGAACAAACAAAGAAGCTGAAGAGTTGCCATGATGAACAGACATAGCACTCAACATGCAGAGGATGCAAAACCTTTGTATAGAGAGGATGCACAAGATGCACAGGGTATAAGAATGTGGAAGAAAGAAGAGATTGGCATTGTTGTTGTTGGGTGTAATGCATGTGTGAAGAAGTAAGGGGTGTGCAGTAGCTGATAGGGATAGAAGACAAAAGGTTCATTGAATGGGGATGGCGTAGAAAGCATAAGAGGCTGAAGAACAGAAAAGGGAAAAGGATGTGTGCAGGAAGACAGTGAAGAAAACAGAGCAGCGAAATCTTGCAGAACAATGATGAGATTGGTAAGCTATTGTTGAACACAATATCACTGTAAAAAGTTTCAGTAATTCATATTCAAAAAACAAGGTGGTAGGGAGGTGCTAGGGAGGACTGGTGTCCTCAAAGGTTCAAGTGGGTTCTTGAACACAGGGAGTTGTAACTTCCTTCTAGTTGGTGCTAGAAAAACCAGGGAGTTGGTGCCTCCTTCTAGTTGGTGCTAGAGAAACAAGGGAGTTGGTGCTTCCTTCTAGTGGGTGCCAGAGAAAACAGAGAGTTGGTGCTCTCAGCAAGTTGCAGCTTGCAAAACAGAGGTTGTATCCTCACAATGAGTTGGTGGTCATATTTATGATAATGTAAATAATGTAAATAATACTTATCATATACAGAAGAAGAGGTTTTTACCCTTTATGGGTTTCCTTGGGAAATATTTGTCTCTGTGTATCTCATATATGTGACTAATGATAAATGTTGCATTGCTTATTTCTTTGCATTATTGTGATCATCATTGAGTGCCTTGTAAATAATTTAAATGAAGCATAATTGTTTAAGCACGGGAATAACTAATTCACCCCCCCCCCTCCCCTCTTAGTTGTTCAACAATTGGTATCAGAGACGGCCCCTTTTATCTAAAGGTAGATCCTAGAGCTTAAACATGTCAAGCCATGAAGGAAACTCAACCAATAATGCCCCTCTGTTCAATGGAACAAACTTTGCCTTCTGGAAAGTTAGAATGAGAACCTACATAATGGATTTAGAAGCAAATGTTTTGGATGTGGTATATATTGGTTATGTGAAGCCAGTTGTACTAGCCAATAAGGATGAAAAACTAGAATTTATTTTCAATTCTAAGGCTATGAATGCTATCTTGAGTGGGCTTAGAAAAAAAAAATTCATAAAAGTTATGCATCTAGGAACTGCCAAAGAAATGTGGGACAAACTTATTAGCAGTTATGAAGGTAATGAAAAGGTAAAGGATGCAAAGCTTAAAACCTACATAATATAGTTTGAACAACTGAAGATGAAGGAATATGAAACTGTTCGAAAATACTTTCTGAGAGTAGAATAAATGGTAAATGCAATGAAGGCACTTGGTAAAACAATTAAGGAACCTTCTTTAGTTCATAAAATCTTGAGATCTCCCCTAGATAGGTTCAACCTGAAGGTCTCTGCTGTAGAAGAACTTAATGATCTAAAAACCTTGGAGTTTGATCAACGTCTAGGAACATTGACTGCATATGAAATGAGAATAGTTAAAGATAAACCCACCTCTAGAGAAGCATCATTTAAATCAGACAAGAATGAGGATTCTGAGCCCGATGAAATTGAAGAAAAATTTGTGAAGAGACTGAAGAAGGGATCAAGAAAATACAAAGGTAAACTGCCTTTCAAATGTTTAAACTGTGGTAGGATAGGTCATTTTGAAAATAAATGTCCCCACAAAGGAAAGGATCAGGCATGTGATGATAAGGAGAAGTACAAACACAAAAATTTCTTTAAAGAGAAAAACTTTAAGAAGAAAAGTCTGTGCGTAAACAATGATAATGATCCTTCAGATGATGAAGAAAATGACTCCTCTATTGAGGATAAACTAAATGAATTCATACTTATGGACAAAGAGGATTATGATAATAACAACATAGGGAGTGATGTTAATGAAGAAGAAGTTGTGGTTGACATGGAAGGAGAACTGATCAATGCACTGGAAGAGATTGACAGACTAAGAATCAAGAACAGAAAGCAAAAACAATTGCTGATACAGTTCGAGAAAGACAGTAAAAATCCTGATGAAGACCTTGTCCTACTAAAAGTATAATTAGAAGAGGCAAAGAAAATCAAAGACATTCTGAAATGGCAGTGATCAGAAAAGAAGGCAAGATGTGAAGCATTAGAAGAAGAAGTAGTGAAAACTAGGAAAGAGATGGAGAAGTTTAAATCCTTGTATAATCATAATCTGTCAAGTATCAAAGCCTCAGAAGGATTAGCCACCATCCTGAATCAGCAAAGGAATCCAAAGTTGAAAACTGGTTTGGGTTATGAAGAGGGATCAAGTAGTGGCAAGCCAAGAAACGAAGAACCCATCAAGTTTGTCAAATGTACAACCAATAACAACAACGAACATGCTAGAACAAAGGAAGACAATCAGCCTCCCAGGACAAGTAAGGTAAAAGATGCCAGAACTAAATCTGTAGAACAAAGAAGTAATGTGTTCACTACTAAAATATGTCATCAGCCTGGAAGAAATTGATTTTCACAAAGAAGACAACCATTTCCCAAGTACAAAGAATTTTTCCATGGCTATTGTTTCTACTATTCTAACTTTGGTCACAAAGCTGTAAATTGTTCCTTAAGACTTAGACATGAGAAATTAAGATTTCAAATGAATAAATACTTCCCACAACAAAGAATGATACAGTCAAGTAACAACCCTTCAGAGACTGCAAATTGCCAAATTAAGTCTAGACACATACAACGAAGGAGGCCAAGAAATAATCAACAGTCAATAAGTAAAAAAAAATGCAACAATAAGTTTGATCTGTTGAATAATGAGATTGAATGCTACACCTATCATAACTTTGGACATAAATCTATTGACTATCAGTTAAGGAACTATGAACCAGATTTGAAATCCCCTGCTGAAAATGTCAAGTTTTGGAAGAAGAAGGAAAGTGACAAGTGCGGATTAGTATTTTCCGCTCAAAGAAAAATGAACCCTTGGTATATAGACAGTGGATACTCCAAACACATGGCAAGAGACAAAGGAAAGTTTCTATCTCTAAGTGAAAGCAAATCAAGAAATGTAACCTTTGGAAATGATTCTCCAGGGAAAATAAAGGGCAAAGGGATGGTGAGCTTAAGTAATGCAAAAGGAAAAGCCCAAGATGTTCTACTTGTGGATGGGCTGAAACATAATCTTCTCAGTGTAAGTCAAATGTGTGATAGAGGATGCGAAGTGTTGTTCACGTCCAAAGACTGCAAGATAAAGTCTGTAAACTCGGCAGAAGTGGTGGCCAAAGGCATAAGGACAAAAAATAGTGTATATGTGTTGAAAGAAAATAGAGAAGAATGTCATCTAGGAAAACATGATGAAAGATGGTTATAGCATAGGAGACTTGGACATCTAAAATTTGACCACTTAATCAAACTCAAAAACCTCGAGGCAGTAAAAGATCTTCTGAGAATATCAAAGCCCTAAGATTCAATGTGTAAACCCTATCAAGTAGGGAAGCAAAACATGACACAATTTAAGTCCAAGAGCTTTACTTCAACAGAGAAACCACTCCAACTAGTTCATATGGATTTATGTGGACCATCAAGATAGGAAGGCACAAGGAAAGAAAACTACTTCATGCTGATTATCGATGATTACTCCAGACTTACTTGGGTTGCCTTTCTCAAGGAAAAGGCTGAAGCATTTGAGAAGTTTAAAATATTTAAGGCTTTAAATGAGACTCAAACAGGCAAGAGATTAAAGGCAGTAAGATTAGACCAGGGAGGAGAGTTTATGTCAAGAGACTTCAAGGAATTCTGCGATGAGCATGAGATCAAGAGAGAATACACAATCCCAAGAACTCCACAACAAAATGGAGTTGTTGAGAGGAAAAATAGAACAGTGCAGGAAATGGCCAGGTCAATGATGAATGAGAAGAACATTGGCCAAACCTACTAGGTAGAAGCAATACACACAACAGTTCATGTTCTTAACAAAGCTCACCTCAGACCACAAAGTGACAATACACCTTATGAACTGTGGTTTGGGAGACCTGCTTCAATTAAACACTTCAAAGTCTTTGGGAGTAAATTCTACATAAAGAATAATGATGAGAACCTTGGAAATTATGATGACAGGGCTGATGAAGGTATCTTCTTGGCGTATGCTTCAAATAGTAAAGGATACAGATGCTATAATAAGAGGCTGCATAAAATGGTTGACTGTATTGAGGTAAAAATTGATGAAGGAATCCTAGCAAGAGATATCTATAGGAATGATTCTTCTATAGAAGACACAGCTAAAGCTGAAGATGAATAGGTCCAAGAATCAGAAAATGAAGACTCTGAATCAGATGAAGACACAAACACTCAGACAGGCTCAAATCAGAAATCAACTTCAAATTCCTCCTCTAGAATCATTCAAAAGAATCATCATGTAAGTCAGATAATTGGAGAAAAAGACAAAGGTGTACAAACCAGGAGAAAGCTAATCAAAACCACAAAACAATCTCATATAGCTTTCATATCCATGATGGAACCCAAGAATTTCAATGAAGCCAACAAAGATGACCACTGGGTTAAAGCAATGAATGATGAACTTGATCAAATTGAGAAAAACAATACATGGGAGATGGTTCATAGACCTGAAGGTAAAAATGTCATTAGCTCCAAATGGATCTTTAAGAATAAATTGAATGAGCAAGGACAAGTTGTCAGGAACAAAGCAAGGCTAGTCTATAAAGGATATTCTCAGATAGAAGGACTGGATTATGATGAAACATTTGCACCCGTAGCAAGATTAAAAGCTATCACAATGTTTCTTTCCTATGCTTGTCACAAAAGATTTAAAATCTATCAAATGGATGTCAAGTCATCTTTTCTAAATGGAGATTTAAGTGAAGAAGTTTATATGGAACAACCAGAGGGTTTCAAACTGTCTGATAATCCTGACTTAGTATACAAGCTGAAGAAAGCTTTATATGGGTTAAAACAAGCCCCTTGAGCCTGGTATCACAGACTGGATACATATCTCAAAGACAAAGGATTCAAGAGAGGAACAATGGACAACAATCTGTATATTAAAATAGAGGATAATGTTTTGCTCATCGTATTGGTCTATGTATATGACATCATCTTCGGATGTAATAAGGATCCATTGGTACAATGTTCTTCTTCTGCCATGGAGTCTGAGTTTGAAATGTCTATGATAGGAGAACTGTCATTTTTTCTTGGTCTACAAATTACTTAGAGGACTGAAGGGATATTCATTTTTCAAGAAAAATATCTAAGAGAAATGTTGAAAAGGTTTCAAATGGAAGTTTCTAAACCTATGGGTACACCTATGGTTACTGGATGTAAATTAAGAAAGGATGATGAATCACCTGATGTTGATCAAAGCTCATATAGATCAATTATTGGCAGCCTATTGTACATCACAACATCTCACCCAGACATAATGCATGATGTAGGAATGGTAGGAAGATATCAGGCTGCACCTAAACAGAGTCATTTGCATGTTGTCAAAAGGATATTCATGTATTTAAAAGAAACAATGACTTATGGTCTGTGGTATCCCAAAAAATAGAATTTTCAGTTAACTGCTTATTCAGATGCAGATTGGGAAAACTGTTTTGATGAGAGAAAAATCACCAGTGGAGGAGCATTCTTTCTGGGTGATTCTTTAGTAGCATGGATTAGTAAAAAGAAAGGTTCCATTTATTTATCAACAACAGAGGCAGAGTACATTGCTACTGCTACCTGTTGCACTCAGGTATTATGGATGATTCAGACACTTGCAAACTTGGAGGTAAAATACATTGCACCGATCCCAATTCATTGTGATAACACTAGTGCCATTAGTGTGTCTAAAAATCCTATATTCCACTCCAAGACCAAGCATATTCCCATAAAATATCATCTTCTGAGAGAGCAATTCACTAATTAAATTGTTCAGGTCCGTTACATTCCCGCTACAGAACAAATTGCAGACATCTTTACTAAACCCCTATCCAAGACACCTTTTGAATATCTTAGACAGAAGCTGGGTGTCATCCCATCTCACATCTAAGAGAGTCCATCCTATTAGGCAGAGTCCTGTATCGGTTTCATATCTGATACCTCCTAAAATTAATGCAACAACTCAAGGGGAGCGTGTTTTCTTTGACATTGATGTCAAAGGGGTAAAAAAGATTAGGGGTGCCTTTGTTGTCATCAATGCCAAAGGGGGATATTGTTGGCATGTTTTACAAACAATATATGCTTGTCATTGATGGCAAGTACAACAATGATGATGACTTGAGTACAGGAAGGATGTGCTAGGCGGGCACTAGAAGTCTTTTGGGAAGACGATGAAGAGCTAGCTCGACAAGATCAGAGTATGCAGTGATGGATCTTATTGAGATTTCCCGATGAAGGTCAGATTTGAGCCCGTGGTCCAACCAACGTTGGATCCAAGAAAATATATACGCTCTTTAATGAGCAAGGTGAAATGCGCAACCTCGAAAAATCCAAAACAAACACCTCAACAAAGACTCCATTTCGGAGTTTCAGTTACCGAGAGATGGAGAAGTCAAGAATTGAAACTCTCCAACACAAGAGTCCCGAAATGCCAAAATGTGAAATCCTGAAAACCCAAAACAAACACATTACTCAAAGTAATGGATACTGGGATTTCGGATACCGGGAGATGGAGAAGTCAAAGACTCTCAACATTAGGAGTCCCGAAGTGCTGAAATGCAAAATCCTGAAAACCCGAAATAGATGCATTACTCGAAGTAATGGATATCGGGATTTTAGATACTGGGAGATGGAGAAGTCAAAGAATCTCAACATCAGGAGTCTCGAAGTGATGAAATTTTAAATCCTAAAAAACCTGAAACAGGCGCATCACTCAAAGTAATGGATATCGGGAGATAGAGATGTCACGGACTCTTGTCATCAGGAGTCCCGAAAACGCGAAATGAGAAATGGCGAAATGATCTAAGTCGTTGGATTAGGGTGTGATCTGGGTTGTTAGATCAAGGAAGTGAATGTGACAAACCACGTCAGCTAAGGACACGTGGCACAATCAGGCAATGACAAGTGTCAAGCTGATTCAACATTTCAGGTACATGTAAGTCAGAAATTAGAGTGCCATGTGGTAGCTATTCGATACGTGTCAATCAACCTGTGATGTCAGCAGGTTTACATCACAATGGGATTTTGGTTACTGGGAGTTGGAGGAATCAAGAGTGAAGACTCTTCATCTTAGGAGTACCGAAATCGCGAAACCCGAAGTCGCGAAATGTCGATCTGTCGAAAAGAAAAACGCCGAAATCCCATCAACCGTCCATCTCAGTGGGTTATGTGAGTCGTCTGATCACCAAGGGTTGTGGAATGTTCACTGGCATAAAGAAGGCCTGTGAAGTGTCAAAATCACAACAATATCGGGACCATTGGGTCCATGGGACACGTGGTGAAAGATCGTCATTTCACTGATTGGAGAGTCAAAGGAACGGGGTTTCCCTAACCTCTCGAATTCACGATATGCAAAATCGTGAAACATTCTCAGTAGTCAATTCAAGGTCTGATCTGGACCGTTGATCCGACTTTTTTTTTGGAGCATCGGATACTAAGAAATGGAGGGGTCAAAAGGCTTGAGACTTTTTTCATCATAAGAATGCCGAAATCGTGATATGTGAAATCGCAAAGAGATCTAGATCATCGAATTGTCAGGAGTGTGAACCATTGATCTGAGTCCATTTCGGAGTTTCAGATATCGGAACTTGGAGGTGTCAAGAACACTTCACCAGAGGGACGCCGAAGTCCGGAAATGAGAAATTGCGATATGCAGTTTTGAAATAGCCATTGGTCATCGCCCTTGATCACATTGGTAGAAGCTTGGGGAAGGAGTTAAGCTCCTTTTTGGAGTTTCGGGGGTTGGGAAATGGAGAGAACGAAAATCCTCCACCATGGTGATCCCAAAATGTCGAAGATCGAAATTCCAAAATGAATGCAAGATCCCATGGAGACAACCCATTGGTGCAGGTGAATTTGGGCATGATCGAAGGGCTAATATTGCTCCTCACAGTGTAACCACTAGAAACCATTGATGGTTTCTGCTAGAGGACTCGAAGACACTTCGGCATGATTGACAGAGAAGGTGAAGATTTTCAAGGCATCTACCAGTAGAACAAATACTGTTCATTGAGGTGATTGACAGCTGGTAATTGCAACAGAATAGTTGAGCTCGACTGTAGCAGAAGATGAAGAATCTCAACTGATGGTGAGGTGAAGGAATCTGATTATAACACCCAGTGATGATGGACAGATGGAATGAACAAACAGAGAAGCTGAAGAGATGACATGATGAATAGACAGAGCACTCAACATACAAAGGATGCAAAACCTTTTTATAGAGATGATGCAGAAGATGCATAGGGTATAAGAATGTGGAAGAAAGAAGAGATTGGTGTTTTTGTTGTTGGGTGTAAGGCATGTGTGAAGAAGTAAGGGGTGTGCAGTAGCTGATAGGGACAGAAGACAAAAGGTGCATTGAATGGGGATGGTGTAGAAAGAATGAGAGGATGAAGAACAGAAAAGGGAAAAGGATGCATGCAGGAAGACAATGAAGAAAACATAGCAGTGAAATCTTGCAGAACAATGATGAGACTGATAAGTTGTTGTTGAACACAATATCACTGTAATAAGTTTCAGTAATTCATATTCATAAACTAGGGTGGTAGGGAGGTGCTAGGGAGGACTGGTGTCCTCAGAGCACCGACTCTCTTGAACACAGGGAGTTGTAGCTTCCTTCTAGTTGGTGCTAGAGAAACTAGGGAGTTGGTGCTAGAGAAACCAAGGAGTTGGTGCTTCCTTCTAGTGAGTGCTAGAGAAAACAGAGAGTCAGTGCTCTCAGCAAGCTGCAACTTGCAAAACAGAGGTTGTATCCTCACAATGAGTTGGTGCTCATATGTATGATAATGTAAAGAATGTAAATAATACTTATCATATAAAGAAGAAGAGGTTTTTACCCTTTATGGGTTTCCTCGGGAAATATTTGTCTCTGTGTATCTCATATATGTGACTGATGTTGAATGTGCCATTGCTTATTTCTCTGCATTATTGTGATCACCATTGAGTTCCTTGTAAAGAATTTAAAAGAAGCATAATTTTTTAAGCAGGGGAACAACTGATTCACCCACCCCCAAGTTGTTCAACACTCTTCTCAAAGATAAGTTGCCAATGCCCTAGCTAGTTTATTTCCATTCTATTTGTAAACAAATTTTAGTTCTTTGATATTAATGAAATGAAATGTTATTTCTGATGCATCTTTGTATTCATAGTTATTTGTGTATTCTTTTGTGTTCCTGGATAAATTTAGATCATGTATTCTCCTTAACTCTCTTTCCCATGTCAAACATTGGTGGGAAACTTACTTGGATCAAAGTTCCACAGAGTTTGGAATATTTGGGGTCGAGCCCACTTGGGATGTTTTTTATGGATGTGGTCGAGGAGCATACCATGTGGGAAACTATGATGAACAATACATGAGATGGATGATGTTGCATAAAAATGGGACCAAATAGTGTTAGATTTCACAAATACCATCCATACCTTGCACACCAATCTGTGTATCAAAGACTCTGGGCGACATCTGGTTCTAAAATACCATGGGGATCTACACAGATACATCCAAACTGAAATGGATTTTTTGGAAATTTCATCACTGAGATATGTATATCGATATGCTGTCAAAATTGAGCAGAAATTTAAGTAGAAGAACAAGAGGGAGTTTGGGTCTTCAAATTCATAGAAAAAAAAATATGGTAAAGGCATCGCTAACTCATAGAACAACCAAACTTAAGACAATCAGTCCAAGCCGCATGAAAAGAAGAGCAGCGAGAAGATGAAGAAGGACACTGGGAAATTGTGTGATTTACAAAAAACCCCTGACACAATGATGCAGGAGCATCGCTCCACCTCAGCACATGCCATTTTTTATCATGTTGGTGTGCATTCAAGGAAGGGAGAGGCATCGCCCTCTCATTTTGCCTTCGAAAGTTAAATGTAATTAAGGAAATTAAATGATGTCAGGATGGAAGAGCCAATTCATTCTTTCGCACAGGATGTAGATGAGTTCACCTTAAGTGGCTGATGGTAGGAGGGATATAGATCTGATTCGAAGTATATTTCCACTCATTGTAATCTGCCTCATTTGATAGGCATTTTGAATGGTGATTAGACACCACTAGTGTAGCTTGGAGGGAAGCTCATCGAGCCCCTCTTGTATAAATATTTGTATTGTTTCCCCGAAGAGAAGGAATTAATATTGATAGTAAATCATTGTTTTCCAAGAGGAGAGTGAGAGCTGAGACTCAGTTGCAGTCCGGACTCATATATTGTAATTAAAATTCTATCATTAATACAAAAGAATAGATTCCACTACTGGTAATTGCCTGTGTAATGGATGTTTATTTATGAATGTCATTTATGTGTGTTTATGTTGTAGATTTGTGTGTTAGATTTCATCTGTAGGGATAGAGATAAAATCCTCTATATGTGAGTTTGATGGACTATATATGGGTTCTTTGGGCTAAGAGCAAGGAGTGTGTGACAGAGTGCTGAAACTATGTGAGCCAACACAAGGAATGCATATCTGAACTCTTTTGATTCAGAGAAAAACATGCTAGGAGGGGACACCAAAATAATTTAGATACTCAAAGGAGAACCTAAATTTTGTTTAATATATTGGAGGAAAATTATACGCAAGAGGAAGCATAGCACAAAGTTGTTGAACACTTTGTAAAACTCTTCCAGGAGAGCATCGATTTGTTGCAAAGTGTGCACAGAACCATCACATTCTGAAGTGTTGGAGACTTTGTGGAAAATCCAAAGTTACTGAACACTCTCAGGGAAAGGAATCTTTGCAAGTGTGCATCGAGTGGATGAAATAATTTCCTTGGTAAACCTGAAGGATTTTAGGGGAAAGGAGGAAGACATGTGCAAGGAGTGCATCAGGCCAACACTTAGATAAGTGTTGCAAGGAGTTGTCTAAAGGCTCAATCGAGCACAAGGAGTGTGCCAAAGACAAAGTAAGTTTTTCTTACAATCTTAGGAGGAGTAGCATCAAGTTTCCATGAGGGCACCAAAAAGTCCTTGGAAGGATGTAGGAGGAGTGAGAACCTTAAAGGTTTGAGCTGAGAAAAAGCTTAGAAGAATTAGTGTCATCGCGCACAGAGTCACTCCAAGGAGTGTAGAAGTCTGAGAACAATCCAAGTCTCAGACAGTGAAGTTCTAAGTGTGCACTAGAGTAAGGACTTAGCGAAGTCCCAAAGTCCCAAAGCCAAGTGCGAGCACCTAGCTTCAGAAGAACACAGGTGGATAAAATATCAAAAGATCTGAGAGATAAAGATATGAAAGATTTGGATAGAGCAAAGAGGGGGGAACCTTTTTTAAGTCGCGAAGAGTGGAGAAAATATGGACCGCTAGATCCAGAAGGGCATTGTGATGAGATCCACAGATTTCAGGGAAGTGGTGCTCTGGAAGGAATAAGGAGCAAAGAGCAAAAAGGCTCCTAAATTCCAGAGTCTCAAACAGATCACAGTCATTGACTAAGGAAGTGATGGGGATCATTGATCCTTGCACCCATTTGTGTTCACCAAGTCCGAGTTCGGGGGGACTAGGAGTTGGTTGAGGTGAAAAGGCTAAAGCATGAAGTTTGACGTTCCTTTCAGGGCTTAGCCCTAGGGCACAACCTGAGGTCATATAAGATAAAGTGCAGCATAGCGAGTTAGCACCCGTGGTTAAATTTCTTCAAAGGGGCCAAGGAAGAGCCCACAATATTGAAAGGAACCTGCACTTTGGATAAAGAGGGACCTGTGAAAATCGAATTGGGTTCTAGCAGGGAACCAAAGAGTTGATCTGACTCAATTGACTAAACGATCCTAGACCTAGAGGTCGTGCAGCCCAGGAGGAGAGAGAGAGGGGGGCAGGGGGGGCTCTATGTCACACAATGTTATGACTAAAATCACTCTATGGCATGGAGTAAACCACAAAAGATGGAATGATTGCAGAAATCAATTCTAATCTAAAGTATGTTATATAAATGAAAATTCCAACAAGAAAAGATAAAGATCCTACCTCATATGAATGTTAGATGAAGACCATCATTGAGCACACGACTCAAAGATTTATACTTGGAAGTAGTCCTCAACAATAAATATACACAAGCATATGGTGATAATATATAATTTTATCACATAAAATAGAATAATCCATTAACATTCATAACAAATATGCCCATGGAATAATAATTCAAATATTTGCAAGATATCAATTGGATGAGAAAAACATTTTTATATTAAAAAATGATCAACATAAGTGTATAAGTGACAAACTTCAGTGTCGACATGTCTCGGAACAGAGAAACTAAGTCCCTTCCATCTGGGCCTCCACCACTTCAATCCTACACCAAACACAAGCTCATAAAAGAGAGACAATGAGGTTCTCCATGAAAGAGGGAAGAACTTGGGGGCTGAGCAATGTGTTCAGACTTTAAGGGACAAAGGGATGCAAAATCGATGTGAAGTGAAAATTTCTCCAGACTATCTTTGCTCTCAAAAGTTGATTTCTCTCCTCTTCCATAGCTTGGATATGGCTCGATTTATATCCTTCAAATGGAACTGAAGGGCTGAGTCAGAAGTTTCTAGTATATGGAAGGTCAAGGATCATGGATCACATGACATGACATGGAAACCCGATAAAAATTTTAATTTTGGGCACAAAACCAGATGTACACATATTGTAATGGTGCAACATGCATATACACATGTTGCATAACTTGTAGGGTGCGTATATGTGGAAAAACATGATTTTTTAGTTATGGGAAGTGCAAAAGGGGACTTCAAGTCTATATAGGGAAATGGAAAGGCCTTCTAAGAAAGTTGCATGGGGTGAGGAAAATCTTTCTATAACATATGACCCCTGATGTGTGAGGTTAGAGGAGTATTTGTGATGGCTGAAATACATTGTAATTCCCAGAAGTGGAGTGATGGAGACATAGTTGGAAGACCTAGCAAATCATGAGAGTATTACAATCCATAATGACTTCGTACACATGGATGCCAATTTGAATTACATTGCAAATACATGTGGAAATATACCAAACAGATGTTCATGTTCATGAATAGGCAATATAAAGTAGATACTTTCCATAGGCTATCATAGTCATGAACAAGGCCTAGTGAAAACCAGTCTCAAAATCAATATGAAGATATATGTATACAATGGGGTACAAACTGATATTCCATGATCATTGAAGTCACATAGGTATTGGTCCAATGAATGATAGCAACAACTTAGGAAGTATTCTACTATAAACTGATGTCTTAAAGTCTTCTACACGATCCACCAAAGGTACAAGTCTACATTATGTGAATAGAGGAGTTGAATTTGAACAAAATGAGTCTTCGTTTGATTACTGGTCATTAATGGATACCATTAACAAATGTGAGATAACATACCGATAATGAAAGTAGGTATCAAGGCACCGAGTGCATTCTTACAAGTGTGAATAAAGGTGTTTAGGTCAAA
Organism: Picea glauca; assembly: GCA_000966675.3. NCBI lineage: Eukaryota > Viridiplantae > Streptophyta > Pinopsida > Pinales > Pinaceae > Picea > Picea glauca. Next base: position 242,690 of record JZKD02S1923041.1, read on the forward strand.
CACTTGAACAATCCACCGATCAGGAGACATTGTTGTATTCCCAACTATCGATGGAGGGAGAACCTTCTACTAATGACTACAAGCCTCTAGGTACTCATCAGATTCTAGGCCTTGTTTCCATAATAGATGAGTTGAATTCTATAGAAGGAGACTCGATGAAAGGAGAGAAATAAGGAATCTCTCATTAATCAACATGAGGTATAAAGAAATAGAGTGATAATTTGGAGGAACTCTAACAAAGAGGATGTTCATGAACCAATGACCATGTGCATCTCCCACATGCACTTGATGCAAGTAGTGCACAAAAGAGACCCTATGAATAGCAGTAAATAAGGAAAATTTCTGACAAAGGAGAGGAAAACACCAATAAAGATAATGGCATCAAAGACATTGCACAAATCCTAAGGTGTGAATATATTTCTTTCCGTCAAACACAAGGGAAACTGCCCAGTATGGTTGTCAATTTTGTTACAAGGAAAATCACTCTATGGCATGGGGTAAACCATAAAAGATGGAATGAATGCATAAATCAACTCTAATCCCAAGCATCCTATATAAATGAAAATGTTAACAAGACAAGATAAAGATCCTACCTCGTCTGAACATTCAATGAAGACCATCATTGATCATGTGACTCAGGGATTTATACTTTCAACTTGTCCTCAACAATCAAGATACATAAGCATATGGTGATAATATATAATGTTATTACATACAATAGCATAATCCATTAACATTGATAACAAATACGCCCATGGAATAATAATTCAAATATTTGCAAGATATCAATTAGACGAGAAAATAGTATTTCTATTAAAAAATGATCAACATAATTGTATAAGTGACAACATTATGTGTCAACACATTAATTTGAGAATCGAGAAGCTAAGTCCCTTCTAGATGGGCCTCCACCACTTCAATCCTCCACCAAAGGAAATCTCATATAATATAGATAATGAGGTTCTCCATCAAAGAGGGAAGAGATTGGGGGTTGAACAATGTGTTCAAACTTTAAAGGACAAGGGGATGCAGACTCAATTTGAAGTAAAAATTTCTCCAGAGTATCTTTTCTCTCAAAAGTTGAATTCTTTCCATTTCCAAAGCTTGGATATAGCCCAACTTATATCCTTCAAATGGAATTGAAGGGTCGATTCAAAACATTTCCAGTGTATGTAAGGTCAAGGATCATGGATCTCATGACATGACATGGAAACCTGACACAATTTTTAATTTTGGACACAAAAACCTGATGTACATGGGCTTTAATGGTGCAACTTGTATATACACATGTTGTATAACTTGTAGGGAATGTATATGTGGAAAACATGATTTTTTATCTCTGAGAAGTGCAAAAGGGGACTTCAAGTTTGCGTAGGAAAATGGAAAGGCCTTCTAAGCAAGTTGCATGGGGTGAAGAAAATCTTTATATAACAAACAACACCGATGAATGTCTCTCAAAACAGTCATTGATAGACGAGATCAAAGAAAAAGAGATGAAATCGGATTCAGAATCTGATGCAGAAGATAATGGAAGGAGATAGATCATCGAAGAAAACCCCATTGCCACCTTCACAACCACAACAATCCAACCAAAAGCACCAGCAGATCCTAAAGAGGGGGAGCACCTATTCCATTCATAGATGTGGGTTAAGGGGATGTTGTTGCATTTCATTGTTGAAAGCAGAAGCCAAAAGAACCTCATCTTAGTAGAGTTCATCAAAAAGTTGGAATTTCCAACAACACCACACCCACAACCATACAACAGTTGGAATTTCCATCTTGAAGGCATGTATTTTCACCCCTGTCTGTCCTATAGTGAATACTCATCATATAGCAATGAACCCTTTCGGGTCTCTTTGTCACTCGTCGCGCTATAATGTTCATTCCATCCCTATGGCCTCTATTCCTTTTTCTTATGGTATGATGAATTTCACATCGCAATTTTCAACCTCCATCCCAACGTCTAGTCCAAATACTAGTATTGGACTTGGGGGAACAAATCCTCCACATACTCCATTCTCATTTGGTGGTACCCATGTCTCGCAAACGACTCCTACAGTTGGAGGCTTTCCTCCTATTAACCCTAGGTCTAATCCTTTTCCTAATGCTTCTAGATGAAGTAACCAACCTAGTGGAAAAACTATTGCTTACGGTCCGTCCTTTACACCCAACTCCTCTATACCGATTCTGACCAACATGTTTGGCATGAAAAATCCACCTTTATCCTCTGGATTCACACCCAGAGGAGGTCAATTTCATACCTTGGAAAACCCCCAACCTATAGCCACTTTGACTGGGGGCATTTTTTACAACCCTCATCAGAACATTCCTACTGGAATGGTGCCCAACCAAACCCTCATGAATCAATTCGTAGGAGGGTATTACAACCTTGGATAGGGACATGGTGCTTACCAGAACCCTGGATGGGCTGCAATTCCCCAACAACAATATTTCCAAGGAGCTTGGGGCCAAATGTCGCAACCCCGTCTCCCTTTTCTAGCCAGGCTAAATCTTCTAGAATTGTCTAAGTTAATGAATGATCCTATGTGTCATGATCAGACATGGCCCCCCGTCCCCACCAAGATTCCTTTGAATATTCCAAAAATTGAAGGAAAGAATGGTGAATATCCTGGTGATCACATTACTAATTTTCACCTTTGGTGCTCTTTGAATTCCATTAATGATGATTCTATTCGGTTAAGATTGTTTCAACGCACCCTTACGGGGGTCGCCATGAAATGGTATATCAAGCTACCTAGGGGGACATATGAAACCTTTAATCAAATGGTCTTACTCTTCCTCAACCACTCCAATTGTCGGTTCGTTATGACGTTGTCTTAGAACTTTTGTTGACCTTACGTCTCTGCTTCCTTATATTTTGAGGGATGTTTCTACATCTGGGGTTAAATCTAAGGAAGAAGCGATTTTTAAAGGATAATTAAAGACCAACAGTTAGATCATATATATGCTCAGTCTGGGATGTTATATGGCATTCTTCCACATGCACCAAGCTCAAACTATGACCCTAGACATAAGCCCGGGCCTCATGTTGATGGCATTGTGGGCTCTGCCAATGTGAAATATGAAGACTTCGTGACAAGCCATTTGAAAGAGTTTTCCCTAAACCAGTCTGTAGGAGGGCCAAATTTGTCTATGTCCTCCACTCCCACTCAGTCAACGGATGTACATTCTATGCAATCTTCCTCCAATCCAAATGGTAACCAACAACCAGGAGGGAATAAAAATAAAGGACGTAGTAATAATCGTAGGGGTGGGAAGAATAATAATGAGAAGTCGAATAATAATGTTGTTGAGGGAAAGAAAGAAATGTGGAAGGTGAAGTTTTCCTGCAAGATTTGTACGGGTGATCACCTTACCCATTTATGCCCCAAACTTTCGAAAACTACAAGGATTTTATCTCTACCACCCGTCGTGCTGACTAATCCTTTTTCACATAATCAAGACATGGCCTCGAGCTCCTCGAATGTCGAAAATGTGGTGAGTGGGAGTAAAAACCCACCAATGCAAGATGATGATCATTTATGCATCAATATGGTTAAATCTAAGGTTAATGTAGCCACTTGGTCTCACAATTATAGTTCTCCACAGACTGTACCTAGTCTAGAGTCTCCCCCTCCTCCAAAGATGCCCTTATAGATCGAAAAACCATAGCCTCTACCTTGTATTCTAAAAGGAGTACTCAAGTGATCTACCCACAATCCTAATGCTAGAGCCACCCATAGTTACTCTATTGTTGAGGATCTGGGTCAAACCATTTTTGCGATGTCATCTCTGGAAATACTCCATACGTGTCCTTCACAGAGGAATTCCTTGTTATCTGTGTTAGGAGCTCTATATTCTTGTGGCTCAAAAGTTATCAAGTTTGATGTCATAGATGTGAAGCCTCTTTTGCCTTACCATGTGGCATTCCAAATCCATGTGGGTTACTCAAAGTATACCATCAAACATATTGTTGTTGATGAAGGTGTTGCAACATGTGTGACATCCCTAGTTTGTTGGAAAGCCCTCGGCTCTCCGACCCTTTCTCAATCTCCGACCATGTTGAATTCTTTTGACGTTCATTCCTTCCTCTCTCATGATATTCTTCCTACCTTTTTGGTCCATTTAGGTGGGAAGACAGTAGAGTTGGATCTCGAGGTTGTTGATGCACCCCTCGACTATAACTTGTTACTAGGATGCAATTGGACTTATGCTAAGACTGCAATCATATCGTCTGTCTTTTGCAATCTTTTCTTTCCTCACAATGGGAAGATTGTGACGATCAACTAGTTGTATTTTGTGTATGCTATCCCTAATGCATCTGTTGGACCGTCGATCCCCATGATAGAAAATTATCAGCTGGAAACTGAGAATATTAGTGTCAAAATGTATTCATCCCTTATGGGTACCTTTGACTTCATGGCACTGGTTCATCACATATACGCCATGTCCAGTAGGTCTTCTTCATCAAAGAGGTCCATTCCTTTCCACACTTCCTATTTTAATGATCCTTGGGCCCTACCTTCCTCAAATTTGTCTTGTGAATTTCATTCACATATTGGAATGGCCATGCCACTATCAGTAGCATATATTGTGTATCAAGTTGTTCTTGACTCTTTTGTCGATCTGGATCCTGTTACCTCACAGACAGATGAGGAGGATATTGTTCTAGAGCCCATGTGGGCCACTTCATCGTCTTGTTCACGTGAATTCCTCGATGATACTTTACCTTTATATGAAGCTATCATAGAGGCCATGAATGGTTCTGACAGGCCATGGGATGATATCCATCATCGCTCTTATTTTCTCCCAAATCTTGCCAGAATCGAACAAGATGATTTTAGATCTACTTTGAGTGAGACAATCGGTCACATTGTAGTTCCACATGATACACACGAAATTTATAATGAAGGAAACATGGTGAGTATCTCACCTACCATCACAATCGATATCTCTTATACCCCTGGAAAGGTTGAAAATGTATACATCGGTGCAGATTGTTTGTCGGAAGAAATTTTGATCTACACTAAGGTCTTCAAGGAATTTTGCAATGTATTCTCTTGGTCATAGGAAGAGATGCCACTAATTAGCCCTTGAATTGTTGAACATGAGATTAAAACCTACCTAGATGCTAAGCATGTTCGACAAAGACTTAGAACTCTCAATCCTAGGAAGGCCCCTGCTATTAAGGAAGAGGTAGAAAAACTTCTTAATGTTGGATTTATCTACTTAGTTCCCTTGACTGAATGGGTATCCAATCCCATTCCCGTGAATAGAAAGAAAGGAATCATCCGCGTATGCATGGATTTTTCATGACCTGAATAAATATTGTCCCAAAGAAAACTTCTCGACACCCTTCATCAATCAAATTCTTGACGAATGTGCGGGAAGATAAGTTTTTTCTTTCATGGAAGGATTTTTAGGGTATAACCAAATTCCGATTAAACATGGGGACCAACATAAGACGACATTTATTTTTCCTTGGGGTACATTCTCATACCAGAAGATTCATTTTGACAATAATAACGTTGAAGCAACCTTCCAATGTGCTATGAACTTTGGTTTTCACGACCTCAAGCATATATTCAAATCCTATCTCAATAATCTTTTGCTCACTCCCATAAGAGAGTGGATCACCCTAAGCACCTTCGACTAGTTTTTGAAATATGTCTCCAGTATCGCATCTGTTTGAACCCTCATAAATGCATATTTTTCATTAGCTCGGGTCTACTTCTAGGATTTTTAGTCTCTGAGACTGGGATCATGGTAGATCCATTAAAGGTTGAGACAATACTTCAATTGCCTCCCTCGCGCACTATTCGTCAAATTCAAAGTTTACAGGGGGAAGATAACTTTTTACGACTGTTTATAGTGAACTAAGCTAATATTAATAAGGGTTTCATGCGTCTCTTGAAGAAGGACACTTATTTTATCTGGGATTATTGAGCCCAAGAATCCTTCGATGCTTTGAAGAAACCCTTGGTATCGACGCCTCTGCTAAAGTCTCCAGACTACGGTAGATATTACTTTCTTTATGTCATTGCATCCAAAGAGACGATTGGTATGGTGTTGGTTCAGAAGGATGATGAGCTCTATGAGCACATCATTTAATATCTTAGTCAAAACTTAGTCGACCCTGAACTCAAATATTCTCATGTTGAAAATCTAGCTTTGGTTGTGATTCATGCAGTCCAAAAATTATGAAACTATATATTTCTTTGCAAAACTACTATGGTTTCCGATGTCAATCCATTTCAATACGTCCTTACTAGGCATATCATAGGGGGAAAGTACAATAAATGGATTGTCATCCTACAAGAATTCGATCTCGGTTTCTCTTTTACGAAGTCCAAAAAATCACTAGTTTTTGCAGATTTAATATCTGAATTCCCTCGATTAGACAAGGATGTTATTCATGTTGATTCATTTGTGGATGACATTTTCCTTGTCTCGCCATCAGACCCCTGGCATGGAGATATTGTTCTCTATATGAAAACTTTGAATTTCCCTAAACATCTCTCGCGAGATGACCGACGGCGTATACGATACCAAGATAAGAATTAACTTATCATCAATGACACTCTGTATCATCAAGAACTTGACAATATCCTACGTCATTGGTTAAATCACAAAGAAGTTGATTTTTTTCTAAATGACTGCCACAATGGGGATTGTGGTGGTCATCTATTCAGGCTTGTGATAACCCATAAAATTTTGCAAGTCGTTTATTTTTGGCTGTCTATTTTTATAGATTGCATCAAAGTGGTTAAGAAGTGTCACCCCTGCTAGGTGTTCACTCAAAAAATGTGCTCTCATCTAGCCCCTCTCCATCCATTCGTTACCATCGGTCCCTTCACCAAGTTGGGGGTGGATTTTGTGGATTACAAACCAACTTCGGTTAGGGAGCACCAACACATTATCGTGGTCATAGACTAATTTACTAAGTGGGTCGAGGCCATGCATATAGTTAAATCCTATGGTAAGAATTTTGTCTTCTTCATAGTCAATCAAATTATAACCAAGTTCAGAATCCCGAGTGATATTTTCACTGATCATGGAAGTCACTTTCAGAATGAAATGATGAAAAAACTAGCATAAAAAATGGGGCTTAGGCATGGTCATTCTTCCCCTTACTACCCCCAGGAAAATGGACAAGTAGAGGTCATCAACAAGGCTCTCAATACCATGTTGCAGGAAACTATCAGCCAAAGAAAATCTGACTGGCATATCATGCTTTATCCAGCACTTTGGGCATCCCAAACCTTGGTCAAGACTTCCATCGATTTTTCTCCTTTCCAATTAGTACACGGTGTGGATTCAATCTTACCTATTGAATGTGAAATCACTTCTCTTAGATTGGAAGTTTCACTCCTACCTAACACTTCTGATCTCGAACAATGCCTCTTACACCTAGAGATTCTAGATGAGCAAAATCAGGATGCCTCTATGACTATCGAAGAAAATAAAAGACGTGTCAAGTTCCAATACGATAAGTTTGTCTATCCTCGACATTACACTGAGGGTGACTTGGTCCTCCTATATGATCAAGACAACGAACCACTAGGGGCAGGAAAGTTCATACCCATGTGGCACGGTCCTTATATCGTGCGATGTATCTTAGAAAAAGGAGCCTATGAATTAGAATATTATGAAGGGAACATGTTGGATGAGCTAAGGAATGGGCTCAATTTGAAAAGATATTTCTCTTGAGCACCCAAGCTTGGGCCTAACTCTTTGTATATTGATGTAGGAGCATCACCAACAAAGCAAGCACAAGTGGAAGATAGCTGGAAATGCGCCAACGTGTATTTTAAAGATGTTTTTAATTTGAAAGGATGAAGCATTAATGTAATATCTAGAAAATATATTTTTTCTTTTATCATTTGGAGACTGTAATGCAGATCTTGAGCGGTTTTTCTCATATGTCAGTTGTAATCATTTAATGTAATGAATGTAAAGTAGATGCAGGCCTTAATTCGATTAGATAGCTTGAGGTTGTAGGAGGGAAAACTCTAGAAAGCTCCCTCGTATGTATTGTATTGTATTGTATTATTATTTCTCATTGTAAGAGTAGAGATGTAATGCAAGAGAATAGGAGAGAAGAGAAGAACAGATATTGTAGAAGTTGTATAAGCAGATATTTTTTGCTATAGAACCCATGTGAAGAAGCACTTGAGTTAATATAAGAACGCTTTCACTTGATTTCATGGTTTTGTGATAAGTATTGTTTCCATCTATTGAATGATATGTTTATAGTTTTCTTATATGCTCTGTTATGCATTTATTTCAACGTTGTGTGCATGTATCTGTGATTTCATGTTGAATGTATGAAGTTTGTGAGATTGAGAGTATGAGTTTCAGTTGTTTCTCTTCCTGATAATTTCTACAAGGTGTACAGTGAAGGTCCATAAGGAGTGCATTGACAAGGCTTTGAGTTTTACCTCAGACAAGCTCAGAAGAGATATCGTTGTTTTCATACCAACATAAGTGAAAGTGTAGCATAGATCCATGTAAGGTGTGTGTAGGCTAGGTTGAAGTCTTATACTTTTACAATCAAGTGACTGGTTGAAGAATTTATGTCACAAGGAGTGTGCAGAGTTGGAGAGTTCAGATAGTCAGTGATTATCGTGAAGGTCACAAGGGGTGTGAGTAGAATTCCTTGGAATCCTTGAGTTGCAGTAAGTACCAAGATCAGGAAGGATAGAAGATTCAAAGAGTTCGAGGGGAAGACAAGGGTCAAATTCATTTCACAGAAGGAAATCTCAGAAGGAAGGGTGCCACATCATTTGGCAAGATTTTTCAAAACTCTGAACACATGGTTGAAATTCTCAAAGGGAGAACTATCGATTTTTCATTGACTGTTGGATCTAGTGGATCAGTAGAGAAGTTAAGGCTCAGTTTCTTTCAACACTTGCAAGCTCAGGAAGAATAGTTGTCGTCAGATCTGGATCAACGAGAGTTGTTGATATTGTGATTTTGAATTTCGATATTTTCTTAGTCGGAGTGTGGAGAAAGTCGTGACTTGGAGATCTTGAGTTGCGAAATTCTGATACGCAAAATCTTGATGAAATCTGGACCCTCAGATTGTGGAAAGTTCAGGATCGTTGATCTGTGGAGAGGAAGTCACGAGGTCGGACTTCAGGGAAAAGGAGAAGAGGCACATTGTGAACTCACGAGTCACAAAATCCCAACGTGTTGGGAGGTGGACCCCGGGACGTGATTGGAGGTCATATGGTTAAGGCATAAGGAAGGAGCTAAATACCCATTAGCCCTTTTTGGGGTTTCCGGGATCAAAGGAGTCAGAGGGACTTAGAATAGAAATCATGAAGTCAGAAAACATGAAACACCTTTTCAGGTAAAGGTTGTGGTTGTGTTGGTTGGTAACGTGGAGTGGAGGTTTGCGCCTAGTGCTTGTTCACATAGGCGTAACTTCTAAGAAGGACCTATGGTTATATGTGTGAAGGATCCAATGGGAGCTAAACAACCATTCTAGCTCAAGGAAATAGAAAGATCCAAATACCAGTAGGCCAATCAAAACCTGCTGAGGTAGGGGTGTTGTGTCAAGTGGTATTAGAGCATAGTTAACAACTTTTGTTTTCTGTAGAGGAAAGACAGAGGATAGTTGTAATTTGAATTTGCACGGAAATATTGGAAGAATGACACAAAGAAGGCGTCAGGAGAGATCCATTCTTGATCCAGTCATGGAAAGGGAAATGAGAGGACTTTGTGCTCAATTGGATGCTATGGATACAACATAGAGACAAAGAGTTGATACTAGAGATGTCAGTGAGGTTGAAAGCGAAAACGAAGATAGAGCCGAAGAAGAAGTTGTAGCCAAAGATGTTGCAAAAGAATGTCTTTTCAAATATGTTGCACAAATAAGGGCCAAAGAAAAAATGGACATCCCTATGTATTAAGGCAACTTAGATGTTGAGGAGTTGCTAGATTGGTTTAGAGCTCTGGATAAATATTCTGATTATGAAGATATTGAAGAACATAAGAAAGTAAAACATGTTGTCACTAGACTGAAAGGGAATGCAACATTGTGGTGGGATGAACTGCAGGCTGACAGTTGTTGCAAAGGCAAACAAAAAAGAAAAATCTAGGATAGGATGGTCGCCAATATGAAATCCAATTTTATACCCAGAGATTACCAAATTAATCTGTTTCGAAGAATGAAGAATTTGAGACAGAAAGGGATGACAGTGAAGGAATACACTAAGGAGTTTTACAGACTCAACATCAAGGCAAGTCATCATGAGAGTGATGATGAAAAGGTCTCCAGATACATGAATGGATTGAGATATAGAATTCAATATGAGATGAGCATGGTGACAATCAGGAATGTAGAAGATGCTTATCAAATTGCTTCAATGGCAGAAGTAAAATTGGCCCGAAAGCAAGGTCAAAGGGGCAGAGGTAGAAGTCAGAGAAGAGGCAAAGCAATTGCCTGGGACAAAGTACAGAATCCCAAGGATAAAAAAAAACAACCTCATAATCAACCAGAAAGGGGAGGAAGCTCACGAGGACAATATGCTAATAGGAACACTTTTCCTGTAGCCAGAGGAAGAGGAAGAGGCAGAGGCGGTGAAATAAAGTGTTTCATCTGTGGAAAGATTAGACACAAATATTTTGAATGTCCTGATAGAAAAAGAGATGGAGGAGGCAAAGATCACATTTTAGAAGCGCAAAGGAGAAATGTTGAGGCAAAAGAAGTAGAAGGTGGAAGATCCTTAATGATGATGAAAGTTCTCTTGAAGCCAGAGAAGGACATAGAGAATATCGTCCAGAGGAACAGTTTGTTGAGAACTTCTTGCAAGACCAAGGATAAGGTATGAAAGGTAATTGTGGAAAACAAAAGCATAGATAATCTAGTATCCACATAAATAGTGGAGAAGTTGGAATTAGAGATAGTTGCACATCCAAGCCCGTACAAGGTTTCTTGGTTGCAAAAGGGACATCAATTAATAGTCACTAAGCAATGTTTAGTTGAATTTAAGATAGGGGGATATAGAGATGAGATCTTATGTGATGTTATTCCCATGGATGTCTGTCATCTTTTTTTGGGGAGACCATGGAAATATGAAAAAAGTGTTATTTATGACAGAAGAAATAACAAATACACCTTAGAGAAGAATGGTAGGATGCATATGTTTCTACCAATTGAAGACAAGAAGGTGAAAGAAGAAATGAGAAATATTATACTTCTCATGAGTGGGAAGGAACTTCTGGATGAATTCAAGAAAGAAGAAGAAATGTAGTTTGCTATGGTGAGAAAACCTAGAGTCATCTTGACCAGTACCATAATAGATGATCTACCTTAGGAAATTCAAGAAATGCTTGAGAATTTCACTGATATAGTGGTGGATGATTTACCTTGTTCGTTGTCGCCCATCAGAAGTATAAGCCATCACATTGACCTTATACCAGGAGAAATTTTTCCAAATAAAGGAGCATGCATATTGAGGCCATAGAAGATTGAAGAGGTCAAGAAGCAAGTGCAGGGTTTGATGGACAAAGGGTTGATTAGAGAAATATTGAGTCCATGCGCTGTACCAATAGTGTTAAGTCCAAAGAAGGATGGTGAATGGAGAATGTGTACATACTCGAGGGGTATAAACAAAATCACCATCAGGTATAGATTTCCTTTACTGAGGATGGATGACTTGATGGATTGCTTGAGTGGAGCAAAGTTTTTTTCAAAAATTGATTTGAAAAGTGGATATCATCAGATTAGAATGAGACAAGGTGATGAATGGAAGACAAAATTCAATACAAATGAAGGAATGTATGAATGAATTTTCATGCCATTTGGTTTTAAGAATGTTCCAAGTACTTTCATGAGATTGATGAACAAAGTCTTGAAAGATTTCATTGGAAAATTTGTAATTGTGTATCTTGATGATATATTGATCTTCAGTAAGACTGAGAGAGAGCATCTAAGACACCTAACTCTAGTGATGAGGAGGTTGCAGCGAGAGAAGATGTTGATAAATCTGAATAAGTCATATTTCATGAAGAGATAACTCATTTATTTTGTGTTCGTGATCTCTTCAAATGAGTTGAAGATGGATCCTGAGAACGTAAAAGAAATCAAAGAATGGTCATCGCCGAGGAATATCTTTGAATTCAGAAGATTCCACGGATTAGCTAGTTACTACAGGAAGTTAATCAGAAATTTAGTGGAATTTGTGCACCAATGATGGACATAGTCAAGAAAAGACATAAATATTTTCATTGGATAGAGGAAGCAGAGAAAATTTTCAAGTTCTTGAAAGAGAAGATAATTGGACAACGAGTTTTGGTTCTGCCAGATTTCAGTAAAACAATTTAAGTGAGATGTGATGGAAGTGGATTTGTGATTGGAGAAGTCTTAAGTCAAGACAATAGACCAGTTGCATACTTTGGTGAGAAGCTAAATGATGCCAAAAGAAATTATTCCATGTATGATAAAGAATTTTAAGCAGTCATACAGGTGTTGAAGAAATGGAGGCACTACCTGGTTCCGAAAGAGTTCGTTTTGTATAGAGACAACCATGCTTTACAATTTGTAACCAGACCAAAGAAATTGAACCAGAAGCATGCAAAATGGGTTGAATTTATGAAGAACATTATGTTTTTTATAACGAACATTTATGGAGCTACTAATAAGGTTGTGGATGCATTGAGCAGGAAATGTTTGATTCTGCAAGAGTTTCGTGTGAAGACCTTAGGTTTTGATAGCCTTAAGGATATGTACAAAGATGATTCAGATTTGAAGGATGCTTATGAAGCATGTGAGAATCATGTTTAGAGAGACAGAAGCCAATGAATTGAATACTTGATCAAGGATGGATTTCTATTCAAAGGAAATCAGTTCTGTATCCCAAAGAGTTCTATGAGAGAGAATCTTCTGAAGGAAAAACATAGTGGGGGATTGGCTGGACACTTTGGCCATGACAAAAAATTTGCACAACTGAACAGTTTGTATTATTGGCCAGGGATGAGGATGGATGTCAAGAATTTTGTCAGCAGATGTAGAATTTTCTATCACACAAAGGGGAAAAGATAGAACATGGGATTGTATCAACCATTGCTGGTACCAGAGAGGCCATGGGATGTCGTAAACATGGATTTTGCATTAGGACTACCAAGGACATAGAGGGGTTGTGATTTCATATTCATGGTAGTTGACAGATTATTGAAAATGGCACGTTTTATTCCATGTCAGAAAACCAGTGATGCAACACACATTGCAAATCTATTTTTCAAAGAAGTTTTTCGAATTCATGGTTTACCCAAGAGTATTGTTTTAGATCAAGACACCAAATTTGTTGGTAATTTCTAGAGGGCACTATGGAAAAAGATGGGAACAATTTTATCTTATATCTCAACATATCACCCTCATACGGATGGACATATTGAGGTAGTAAATTGAAGTTTGGGAGATTTTTTAAGGATTTTAGTAGTTGAACATCATGGTTAGCGGGATCTGATTCTGCCGCAAGTGGAATTTGCATATAATGACTCACCTAACCAGAGTACAGGACAAATCCCATTCTAGATAATGCACAAAATGCAGTCAAGAGGAGTATCTGAGCTGAAAGACTTAGAGTAGAATGAGTTCAGAAGTGCTAGAGAAGAATATTTTGCAGTAGAAATGAAATAGCTCCACAATAAGATTAAAGTGTGGTTGTAGATTTCTAGCTAGGAATATAATCACATAGTAGATCAACACCGAAGAGAGCTTTAGTTCGAAGTGGGAGATTTGGTCTTAGCATATCTAAGAAAAGAAATATTCCCAACGGGAACTTATAATAAGAAAAATATGAAGAATATACGACCGTGTAATATTCTAAAAAAAATTGAGGCAAATTCTTATGAGGTAGAATTTCCAAATGATGTGGGCATATCATCCATATGCAACATAGCAGATATGTATCCTTACAGTGCAGATGAAGCAGATGGAGTAGAGACTCAGAAGGAAGTTTCGTGGATCAAACAGATGCCTATAGATGAAAATCCGTAGATAGAAAAGATCATTTATCAGAGAGTTAGAAAGAAGACCCAAAGGAAGACATATTTTGAATACTTGGTAAATTAGAAGAGACACCCGATTGAATATGTCAGTTGGGAAAGTGAAGAAAATATCCATAAGCATGGACAGATGGTGTAGGAGCTTATGAATAGGAGTTCATGAATTTTTTAGTGAGATGAGTATGATGCAGGAGCATCGCTAGCAAAGAAAGTGCAAGTGGAAGACAGCTGAAAATGCACCATCACATATTTTGAAGATGTTTTGAATTTGAAAGGATGAAGCATTAATGTAATTTCTGGAAAAGATATTTTTTCTTGTATGATTTATAGATTGTAACGTAGATCTTGAGAGGTTGAGTTCATTTGTCAGTTGTAAGCATTTAATGTAATGAATTTAAAGTAGATGTAGGCCTTAATTCGATTAGATAGCTTGAGGTTGTAGGAGGGAAAACTCTAGAAATCTCCCTTGTATGTATTGTATTTTATTATTATTTCTCATTGTAAGAGTAGAGTTGTAAATCAACAGAATAGGGGAGCAGAGAAGAATAGAGATTGTAGAAGTTGTATAAGAAGATAGTTGTTTCTATAGAACCCATGTGTAGAAGTGATTGAGTCAATATAAGAATGCTTTCACTCAATTTCATGGTGTTGTGATGAGTATTGTTTGCATCTATTGAACAATATGTTTACACTTTGATTATATGATTTGTTATGCATTTATTTCAACATTGTGTGCATGTATCTGTGATTTCATGTTGAATGTATGAAGTCTGTGAGAGTGAGAGTATGAGTTTCAATTGTTTCTCTTCCTGAGAATTTTTGCAAGGAGTGCATTGAAGCTTCGCAAGGAGTGCGTTGACAAGGCTCTATGTTTTACCTCAGACAAGCTTAGGAGAGATATCATTGTTTTCATACCAATAGAAGTGCAAGTGTAGCATAGAGCCATGCAAGGTGTGCATAGGCCAGGTTGAAGTATTAAAATTTTCCAACCAAGTGCGTGATTGAAGAATTTCTGTCGCAAGGAGTGTGCAGAGTTGGAGAGTTCAGATAATCATTGATTATCGTGAAGGTCGCAAGGAGTGCGAGTAGAATTCCTTGGAATCCTTGAGTTGCAATAAGAACCAAGATGAGGAAGGATAGAGGCTTCGAAGAGTTCGAGGGGAAGACAAGGGTCAAAGTCATTTTATAGAAGGAAATCTTAGAAGGAAGGGTGCCAAGTCATTTGGCAAGATTTGTCAAAAGTATGAATGGACGATTGAAATTCTCAGAGGGAGAACTACCAATTTTCTATGGACCATTGGATCCAGTGGATCAATGGAGAAGTTAAGGCTAAGTGTATTTCAACACTCCCAATCTCAAGAGGAATAGTTGTCATCAAATATGGATCAACGAGAGTCGTTGATCTTGTGATTTTTAATTTCGGCATTTCGGGAGTCAGAGTGTGGAGAAAGTCATGACTTGGAGATCTTGAGTTGCGAAATCCTGACAAAATCTAGACCATCAGATCATGGAAATTTTAGGACCATTGATATGTGGAAAGTAAGTCACGATACCAGACTTAGGGGAAAAGGATAAGAGTCACATTGTGAACTCACGAGTCGCAAAATCCCGACGCGCTCGAAGGTGGACCCCAGGACGTGACTAGAGGTCATATGGTTAAGGCATAAGGAAGGAGATAAATACCTGATGGTCCTTTTCACGTTTTTGGGGATCTAAGGAGTCAAAGGGACTCACAATAGAAATCGTGAAGTTGCGAAACCCGAAACACCTTTTCGGGTAAAGGTTTTGGTCGTGTCGGTTGGTCATGTGGAGAGGAGGTTCACGCCTAGTGCTTTTTCACACAGGTGTAACTTCTAAGAAGGACCTATGGTTATATGTGTGAAATATCTAGTGGGAACTAAAGAGCTATTCTGACTCAAGGGAATAGAAAGATCCAAAGACCAGGAGGTCAATACAAACCTGCTGAGGTAGGGGTGTTGCATCATATACTAATGTATTTTAGTGTATATGTATTTTCCCTTTTTTTTTATCTTCAACTTGCATATCAAGTTTTCCCTTGGTTGGTAGATGTCAACGGAGTCTTCCGTATACTTAGGATTCACAGACGAGGCTAGTCATCATACAAGGAACTTCTCTTTCACCACTTGGGATTTTTACTCACCTGAGTTTCTACTGGTGTCTTCAGGTGGAGTTTTCCTAGGGCCATCAATGAATAGTGTGGTCGAATATAGCATCATTATAGAACTTTTGTGTGATGCCATTTGACATGGTATTCGCTCGTTATAAGTTCACCTGGACTTCGAGTTAGTAGTATGTCAGTTGAATGACAGTTACCATGTGTGTGACCCTACTCTACTCCAACAAGTATTACAGGTACGACTTTTGGAATGACAATTTTATTTTGTTACTTATCATCACATACCTAGAATTTCTAATTATGTATTTGATGCATATGATAATTTTGTTTTATATTGGAAATTGTCACATAACTAAAGCAAAGAAAACATTTTCAACAATGTACACATTGTAACATAAGTAAAGTCGAAGATCAATGTTTTTATATATATTTTATATCTCCAAAAGATATGATGTTATAGTACCAAATTGGGTCTGACACCCTCAAAAATACATATATAGACGATCATACAATAGTCATGACATATACACCTGTGGCGGCGAATGAGTGTCATGATAGCAGACTATGGCGTTTACTAGACACTAAAATATTCATACCCAAGCACGGGGCACACCTGCCACCTGCCACTGCATAGCCTCTGACAGATATCCACCTGAACCATGGGAATCCTCTGTGTCAAATGAGACAGGTTTCCCTGCGCATTCTAAAGCACTCTATCTGCATCCCCTCCCAATGCCTCATCTCTCTGGTGCCTTCGATGATGTCATGGAAATCCGTTCGATTGGCATGGACCCAATTCTACGTCAGATACATGTTTAGTTAGTACTTGACATCATCCAAAAATATTTTGTCTTTCTTATGCAAAAAAAAAACAAAATGAAATATGCAAAAACTTTGACATACCTATGTCTCCGTAGGAAAAACTTGGTGGTAATGGGATGTCTGGATCTCCTGTGAAGTCAATCCCTATGTAAGGATAGTCATCGAGAGCCATCACCTACCAAATTCACCAGAAGAAAAGGTCATCATTGTAGGGTTTTTGCACCCTACCACCCCCCTACCACCTCATCACCTCAGTCCATTGTGCCATGGTTGGATCATGAGGTCCATGCAGAATATTCTCAACTCTGGGGACCAGACCTGGAACCTGCTCAGAGAAAAAACTACAAAGGATAGACGTGAACCTGAAGTTCCTCTTTCTATCCAGTTTGTAGTCGATTAGCTGGCTCTTCATACTGGCCAACAGTGATATGCACCATTCATACACTGTGGGTCACAAGCACTCCAATGAGTAGAACATAAGTGGCCTCGATGCCTGGTGCAAGGAGGTCGACTATGTGATCAGTGTCAACACTAGGAAAACAATCTTGAGACACATATTGTTGATTGCTATGATTGAGAGTTGGCTCCCTACCTTCTTAGTCTAGGTTTATCTGAAGCCACTGAATCCTCAAGCGTAGTACCTCCAGTATATAAGTAACGTTGGGAAGCTAGGAATAGAATCGAGGGCCCTTTTCTTAGAGCTAGGTTGATCATCAGGGAGAGGATAATCTATCATTGTCAAGGTTGGGTTCACAGAGGATAATTTACTAGCCAAAAAAAACACCCCAATAACCTTTTAAGAATGATAGAAGTGTATTTTTTTTTTTAACCATTTTCTCAACTCAATCAACTTTCTTTCTTTCCTATAGCGCACACACACATGCATGCATATGCCTGCCCACACACCTTGGTGATCTCCATTCCATATATTGTTAGGAGTGTAAGCTTTGTTATGTTGTGTACAGGCACTCTGTGTTAACCCATCCGGTGCGCAACATTATGCCTATGTGGGTGGTCTCCACGCAGTCTATTGTTGGGATTTTTCCAATTTTAGTTGACCCAGTTCTTGGTGAAGATCTAGACCGATAGGCCTCACTGGGGATATTTTCCAATGCAGACAGACTAAAGCAAGGGAAGGGAAGGGTTTCATCCCTAGACAATACCAGCGTATAAAAGTGTGGGAGATGGGTTGGAAAGAGGTAGTATATAATTTTCCACATAGATAGATAGACACGTATAGAGACTTTTCCTCCTTAATCAAAAAATATATCCATTCAAGAAATCCATTAACATCAGTAGCATCAGAGAGAGTAGTACTGACTGCATAGACTCTTTAGGTTGTCTCTAAGGCCTTACTCTACAACTCTAGTAGAGACGATGACAGAAGAAGGTGCCTTGGGTAGAGGGGTTCTATCAGAAATGACATGAAGGCAAGGACTAGAGAAACAATGACCATCCATGTAGGTTCTTAATGCTAGTAGGATAGATACTTGAAGAATGGTGTTGAAGAATCTCAACATATTGAATCTCTCTACAACAAAAGAATAAAATGATTATAAAGAACTATGCCCTTGAGGGGAAGGAGGATAAGTTCATTGGACAATTTAAATCTTAGTCAGATGTTGACTAAGATATGAAGAGTGGTTAGCGATGCAATGAGTGGCTATGTAATCCTCAATGTCCATGCCACTCTTATCTCCCCACGAAAATCCCGTCAAGAAGCAGTTGTCCTCAACTTCAATCCTTAATGGTTGTCCGTCAAGGTTGAAGGTCTCAATATCTGAATCCCAGTAGTTCACAAGCAGTTGAACCAATCTCACTTGAGCCCTCATACCTTTGAGAGACCAAAAATTGTATAGCCCAAATATTTTTAAGGCCATTTGGGCCCCTAGATCTCTCTCAACTGCAACATCCACCTCTTCATGCTCTCTTTCTCTCCACTCTAGCCCCATCCTACAATATTCAAACCCTTTTTTGAGTTATCAACATGTAAAAAACATTATCCACAGACATATACGCGATCTATAGTGTACACAGTCGCGTATAGTTTTTCTTATACGTTGGTTGTTTTTCAAATAGTTGCATATAAGTATGCGTATATGTGACCCAATAAACTATATCCCGCATACGCCTTAGTTTTGAAGTTGTGCCCTAAATAACTTAAAAAATGAGGCCTAATTACAAATTTTAATCTGATGAAAATAAAGAGGAGAGAAAGATGAATTACCTGGTCTAGACGGTCATCTATTTTGTCACTCGTATCTCCTGCAATCAGCAGTTGACATTCAGAGGCAATTTGGTCCAAAATCCACTATTTGGGTAAAAAATACAAATGGTATAGTAAAATTGTTTTTTTTCTTACTATTTATAGAAAAATTTTACCCACTTTACATAGTTTTGTACAATATTTTGGCCTAATGGATTAATACAACAATGGATGGAGTTGGTTTTGATAGTTTTATCCAAGGATTCTTGTGGTTTTCAGTGCCATGTCACCCATTCATAAATTTGGACAAGTATTTGCGTCACCCAGCATATAGGATAGGTATCCAATCCATCATGCACACTTTCATCATCCTATGACTGCAGCTCATATGCCTTAGGTACGAACCCATTTCATAGCAACACAGAACCTTCTATCTGCAACTAAAAGTGTCATTAGTGAATGGTAGAGACTTAGCAAACATGGGTACCCTATTTATATCCCCTGCTTCATTCGGTGCCCATGTAGATATTGTTGTTCGTAGGACCGGGATTCCCTTCTACCTAATACATTACGTTATGTTTGAACCTCATTTCTTACTCATAAACATGCTGACCTATACCTAGAGGACTCTCATTGAGTTTTATTTAAGCTCTTTTTCGACTCTCTCAAAAAGAGAAAAGATTGCCGAGTGAACTTGTCTCTATCACACTCGTAAATTGGATTTGAAAGGATGTCTATTTGGTGCAAGTTTATCCCTTTTTCAAACCAAGTATACTATGATTACGAAAAAGGAAATTTTTTGGTTTTAAGTTGTAATTGCAAATCATTTTCTTGCTTGTAGTATTGAGCCTATTTCCGGTTCTCTCTTTTGCGTTATAATCCTTTCACTTCAACAATTTGCATCATCAGCCAAGAAAAGCCTTGTTTATATCCTTTGTATCTTGAAACCCTATAACCAAGAGGAAACATTCCCACGAGTGTCCATATACCACATGAACCTCCTTGCATTGAGCATAGGTATGTTCCATTATTGGAACTAGATTGCTTACTTGCGACTTGTTTCTTCCTTTGTATCATCTCATTCATTTGACTATGAAAAAACAAAAAAAGAAGGGCGATAAGAGAATATCATATTATATTGGCAACATTCGTGTCACCTTTGAACAAAGAACACATTTTTTTAGTCCACTTTTCATCAAAATTTTGGGTTTAGCATGACCTTAGGAACTTGAGCTCATTACGTAGAGTTTACTCCTCCGATTGGTTAATCTTCTAGACCCTATGGAGATTTTGATTGATACCTCCTGCATCTCAAAGCTTCATCATTGATTCTATGCTACCAGAGTCTTCCATATATCTCATGCTCTTGTTCAAAGGATGTCTATCAACATGTGTCTGTTCTAACCCTAATTTGCACCAGACATGCATACCTAGCAACAAGCCATCTTACTTACTATTTTTGCAAAGCCAATACTGAATAGCTCTTCTTAAAAACCAAATTTTTGAAGATGTACACACCCTGCACCACTATTTCCTGCATATTTATGCTAGATACACCATTACTTACCATGTACATACACTAACTACACCATTACAACCCACGTATACCCACAAAACTTGCAAAAAATAAAAAGTTCCAAGGGAATACAGGCTTTTGGGTAGTCTCCTAACCAATTGACCGCCCATAGCCCATCACCCAACTGAATAACTATATTTTTGGCATATAAAAGAAGGTGTTTGGGTCCCATTCTAAGGAGAAGCATGAAAGCAGTGAAACTCTGCCCATTTCCTAATCCCCCCTCGACCCAAGAATTTGCAGCCACATTGTGAGTTTGAGCCATAATTCCCCATTCTTTCCCTTTTTCCTCATCCATAAACATATTCCTATTCTATAGAGAGAAGTGTGAGAGAAGAAGGATATGTGGAAGAAGTTTGATTTTGGTAAAGAGGATCCTAGGACCGGGTTCGAGGAGCAGTTGTTGATCTCGTTTCGTAAGTGGCATTATGAGATTAATATAAATAAGTACTTTTGTCGTCCCTCCATATGATTTGTTTCATCTCTATGTACAATTTACATCTTGTTATGACATCTAACCCATTAATCCATATATAGAATGCTTGTTCCCAGTTTCTTGTTTGTATTTTGGTGAATGCAAGTCAACCTTGGGAGGATATTTGCAGTCAAGAAGCGACTGAACATATTGGGATAGACACCCAATGCAGAGTTCAAGGTACGACTACCATATCCATATACTTTGTACTTTATATATGAATGTGGTGTGTTTTCGGGATAGAGGTTAAAAGTAGGAGACTTTAGACAGTTAGCTCTGCCTGCACATTAGAACCCTAGTGTACTCCATAGGGGGTTTTTTCCACTATAGAAATGTCAGCCACTCCTCAAAACTCTTGACTTTGCATGTCGGCCATACCCTCAGTGTGTCTCAGAATTACATGAAGTTGTAGTCCTATTGTGCACTTTGGTCCTACGTTCCTCATTGGTAGGTAACCTTGAATCCAATAGTCAACATTTAATCATTGGTCGTTGACTGGGTAGTTTCCCTTTTGTTCGACGAGAAGAAATCTATACACACATTGGGATTTGTGTAGTGTCTTGGATGCCATTAGCCTTATTGGTGGTTTCCTCACCTTTGTCAACAATTTTCCTTATTGGCTGCTATTTAGAGGGTCATTTTTGTGTACCTCTTACATCTGGCACATGCAAAAGATGCACAGGTTCATTGGTTCATGAACATGTTCTTCATCAAATTTCTTCCAAATCATCAAGCTCTTGCTTTGTACCTCATGTTGAATGATAAGAGATTCCTCAAAGCTCTCCTTTCAATAGGTCTCCTTCCATCGACTTAATCTCATATATTTTAGAGATGAGACCTAGTGTCCTATGAGTACCTAGATGCTTGTAGTCATTAGTGGTAGGTTCTCTCGCCATCAACAATTAGGAATACATCAATGTCTTTTGATCGATGGATTCTTCAAGTGTTCGACCCTGACACCTTTATTCACACTTGTAAGAATGTACTCAGTGCCTTGATACCTACTATCATTATTGGTAGGTTCTCTCATGTTTGTTAACAATATATGTTAATGATCGGTAATCAAACAAAATCTCATTGTGTTCGACCTCAACTCCTTTATTCACATGATGTAGAATTGCAAATTTTGGTAGATCGTGTAGAAGACTTGAAGAGATCAGTCCATAGTCACATCTTTCCTGAGTTGTTGTTATATTTCATTGGACTAGTACCTATTTGACTTCAGTAATCATGGGAGACCAAATTGTACTCCATTGTATACATATATCTTCAGATTGATTTTGAGAATGGATTTATTAGGCCTCATTCATGAATATGATAGCCTTTGTCATGTAGCCACCTTTGTATTTCCCACTCATGTCCATGAACAATTGTTTTTTATATTCCCACATGGATCTGCAGTGTAATTCAAATTGGCAGCCATGTGCACAATGTCAATGCAGATTGTAATATTCTCATGAGAAACTAGTTTATCCAGTTGGGTGTCCATTACTCCACTTCTGGGTATTATAATGTATTTCGTCCATAGTAGATACTCCTATGACCTCATACATTAGGGGGCATTTGTTATAGCAATATTTTCCCCACCCTATGAAAATTTGCTCAGAAGGCCTTTTTCCATTTCCCTATGCAAAGTTGAAGTCTCTTTTTGCAAATCCCAGTGATAAAAACAATATTTTTCCACATATACGTGTCCTACCTATTATATAATGTGCGTATACGTAGGTTGCACCACTACAACCTGCATAAATTGGGTTTTGTGCCAAAAATTAAAAAATGGTGTTGGGTTTCCATGTCATGTCACATGATCCATGATCCTTGATCTTCCATATACTAGAAACGTTCTGACTCAACCCTTTAGCTCCACCTGAAGGCTATGAATGGGCCAAATATGAGCTATGTAAAAAAGGAGAAGAATTCAACTTTGAGAGCAAAGTTACTCTGGATAAATTCTTCACTTCATATTGAGTCTGCATCCCTTTATCCTTTTAAGTATGAACACATTGTTCATCCCCAAAGAAATTCCCTACATGAAAACCACATTGTCTCTCTTATATGAGCTTTACTTTAGTGGAGGATTGAAGTGGTGGAGAACTAAATGGAAGGGACTTAGTTTCTCGGTTCCAAATCATGCCGACATGAAAGTTGGTAATTCATTCACTTCTGTTGATTGCGTTTTAATATAAATACTCTTTTCTCATCCAATTAATATCTTGCAAATATTTGAATTGTTATTTCATGGAAATATTTCTTATGAATGTTGATGGATTATGCTATTGAATGTGCTAACATTATATACTATCACCATATGCCTTCATTTCTTGGTTGTTGAGGACAAGTTGTCGGTGTATCGCTTTGAGTCAAGTGCTCAATGGTGGACTTCATTGAATGTCTCGATGAGGGAGGCTCTTTATCTTGTCTCGTTGATATATTTTCTTATATAGCATACCTGAGATTATAGTTGATTTCTGCAGTAATTTCTGTTTGTTTTGGTTTACCCCTAGCCATAGAGAGATTTTTTTTGTAACATTGTGGTCTCTAGCCTATTGGAAATCCATTGGATCTCCACCCTTGTCTTGATACATGACCATCTTGACTGCATTTGATGGGTTTTCTTTTAGACCCCATGATATCCATCCTACTTTTCCTGTCTAGTTGGGAGGAAATACTGTGGAGGTTGAGGTTGAGGTGGTTGATGTGCCTCTTGACTACAATATACTACTAGGGAGTAATTGGACTTATTCTATGACAGTCATTGTGTCATTGGTTTTCCATATTCTATGCTTTCCTCATGAAGGAAATATTGTGACGATTGACCAATTGTCCTTTGCACATCTTGTTCCTAATGCATCTAGGGGATCTTTAGTCCCTTGTTATTGATAATTATAAGAAGGAAACTAAGAATGTTGGTGTCAGTATGTGTTCCTCCTTGATGGGTAATTTTTATTTCATAGCACCACCTACATATATCAATGCCATCTCTAGTGAGTCTTCGTCGTCGATGAGGTTTGTTCCTTTCCTTACTTCATATTTCAACGACCCTTAGACCCTACCTTCCCTAACTATGTTGTATGAAGGTCATTCACTCATTGGAATGGAAATTCCATTGTCTGTAGTAGAAGTTTCATATCAAGCTATTCTAGAAGCTATTACTGACACAGACCTTCCTCCTCATAGACAGATGAGGTGGATCCCATTTTAGAGCCCATATGGGTTGTTCAATCATATTTTTCACATGATTTCCTTGACAATACTTTACCCTCATATGAATCCATCTTAGAGGCCATGTATGGTCCTGATAGGCATTGGGATGATATGCATCATCGATCCTATTTCATTCTAGAGCTTGTTAGGATTGAACATGATGATTTTAGGTCCACCTTGAGTGATATGGTCAGTCATGTCATGGTTCCATTAGATACACATGGTATTTATGTCGAAGGAAACATGGTGAACATTTCCCCTATCATTTCTATCGACATCTCTCAAACCCCTGGTAAAATTGAAAATGTATATATTAGTGCATATTGTTCACTTGAGGAAATTCATATCTACACCGATATCTTCAAATAATTCCGGGATGTATTTTCTTGGTCATACAAATAAATGACAGGGATCAACCCCAACATTGTCAAGCATGAAATTAAAAATTATTTTAATGCTAAACCTATTTGTAAAATTCTTCAAGTTGTTAATCCTAAGAAGGCCCCCACTATTAAGGTAGAGGTGGAGAAGATATTCAATGTTGGCTTCATCTACCTAGTTCCCTTGACCGAATGGGTGTCCAACCCCATTCCTGTAGATAAAAAGAAAGGAACAATCTGTGTATGTATGGATTTTAGGGGCCTGAACAAAGCTTGTCCTAAAGATAACTTCCCCACTCCTTTTATTGAACATACTATTGAAGAGTGTGTGGGAAGCAAAGTCTTTTCCTTTATGGACGGATTTTCAAGTTATAATAAAATTAATATCAAACCCAAGGATCAACAAAAGATGTCATTTATTTTTCCTTGGGGTACATTTGCATACTAGAAAATGCCTTTCGGTCTTAAAAATGCCGGAGCGACCTTTCAATGCTTCATGACCTTTTTGTTTCATAATCTTAAGCATATCATTGAATATTACTTATATGATATTTCTCCTCACTCTCACAAGAGGGTATATCACTTGAATCACCTTCGAATGGTATTTGAGAGATGTCATTATTATCGCATTCGGTTGAACCCTCATAACTAAATATTTTGCATTAGGTCTAGTCATCTTCTAGGATTCATATTTTCTAAGCATGGGATCATGGTGGATCCTATGAAGGTTGAGGAAATACTTCGGTTTCCTCCCTCGTGCAGCATTCGACAACTTTAGGGTTTACATGGGACAACTAGCTTCCTGCTTCATTTAATAGTTAAGTATGCCAATTTAACTAAAGGTTTCATGCATCTTTTGAATAAGGACACTCCATTCATATGGGATGAGTGAGCCCAGGAATACTTTTATGATCTTAAGAAAGCCTTGGTATCGATGCCTCTACCGAAGCCCCTAGACTACAATAGAGAATTTTTTCTTTATATCACCACATCTAAAGGGACAATTGTTATGGTATTTTTTCAGGACGATGATGAGCTCCATGAGCACATTGTCTACTACCTTAGTCAAAATCTAGTTGGTCCTAAACACAAATACTTACACGTAGAGAAAATAGCCTTGGTCTCTATACATGTGGTTCACAGATTACAAAATTATATCTTACTATGAAAAAATACTGTGGTTGTGAATATCAATCCATTTTAGTACGTCCTTAGTAGGCATATCATAGGGGGGAGATAAAATAAGTGGATTTTTATTTTGCAAGAATTTAATCTTGATTTTTCTTCTGCAAAATCCAAGCAATCACTAGCTTTTGCATAACTGATCTTAGACTTCCCTAGACTGAATGAGGATATTTTTCATGATGATTCATTGAATGATGAAAACATATTCCTTATCTCATCTTTCGATACCTGGTACGAAGATATTTTAATATACCTTCAAACCCTAAAGCTCCCCTAGCATCTGTTGAGAGATGACCGACGATGTATACGTCATCAGACTAAAAACTACCTTATTCTCGGTGAAACTTTGTATTGTCAAGGGGTGGATGATATTTTTCATCATTGTCTGACTCACATGGAGCCTGAAGATTTTCTTAGTGACTATCATCGTGGGGCGTGTGGTGGTCATTTATCAGGGCTTTCAACAACCCAAAATATATTGCGAGCCAGTTACTTTTGGCTGTCAACTTTTAAAGATTGCATTGAAGCGGTTAATAAGTATCACCCTTGTCAAGTGTTTGTTCAGAAAATGCACTCGCACCCCACCCCTCTTCACCCAGTCATCATCGTTGGTCCCTTCCATTACAACTCATGTAAACAGGTTTGGTGTGCAAAACATTAAAATTGCGTCGGGTTTCCATGCCATCTCACGAGATCTGTGATCCTTGACCTTCCATATACTAAAAATGATTTGAATCGACCCTTGAATTACATTTGGAGGATATAAATGGAGCTATATATGAGTATTGAATACATTCAACACATCATTGAGAGCAAATACACTCTAGAGAAATTTCACCTAATTGAGTCTACATCCCTTTGTCCATGAAAGTCTGAACTTCTTATGTTCATCCCCTAAGCTCTTCCTATCTTGTGATGGACAACCTCAGTAACTCCTACATATGAGCTTGCCTTTGTGGAGGATTGAAGTGGTGGAGGCCCAAATGGAGGGACTTGGTTTCTCGGTTCTGTTATGTTTCATTGCAAAAGTTTGTCACCTATGTAATTATGTTGATTACATTAATAGAAATACTCTCTTCTTGTACAATTGATATCTTTCAAATATTTATATTTCTTTCCATGGGAGTATTTGTTATGTATGTTATTGGATTATGTTGATTTATATGTTGACATTATATATTATCACCACATGTGTTACACTTTATTTTGGTCACTCTAGTGATGTCTCTACAAGTGATGTATTCAGGCTCCCACAAGGACTTTTTGCTTGAGAAAAGTGACTGTTGTCTTCTTCCCAAAAACACATTTTTAAGATGAGTTTGCAGGTTTCCTATGTTATAGGATGCGAAAATCCTTAATTCTCGTAGGCAACCCACACTTAGGGTGCGAACTATTCGCAGTCTACTCTATAGGTAGGGTGTGAACCTATTTCAAAGCTTGGAAAAGAGAAGAGGTCACGAAGGTTCTAGAAGGGAATCTTCTAGAAAATGAGTTGGAATTCAAATGGTTGGCATCCTACTGAATTCTCAGATTTAGTGGGATCATCCTCATCCATGTAACCATCATTCTTATCCTATATATTGAAAGGTTTCTCATGAAAAAGGTTAAGCAAGATTGAATGAAGAATTGGTGAAATAATTGTGTGGATAAATCTACTTGGATAGAATCTTGAAGACTCTATTTGGTCTATCAAGTTGTACTAGATCTTATTCATGAAAATGTAGAGAAAGTGTGTGTGTTGGAACCAAGGGTCACTGAAAGGAAGCTTGCGACATCAAGGCAATCTGGTTGTATCTTCTACTTTCATTTAATAAAATACAACAGCATGTAACTTTCCCATAAAATCACTCTTATTTTATTGCATAACTCCTTGATCATATGCATAGGTTGACATTGAATGTACTTTGCTATCTTCACTTTGGTTGGTTTGTGTTGTCTTGGACTTGATTTCGCAAGAGCACCGGAGTGAAGCAGGAACAACAGAGACCTAAGGAAGCGATATAAAGGTATGTCACTCATTCCTTCTTAGTAGTAGATTCAATGACCACAACTTAGAGAAAGAGTCATGTCCTGTCCTGTTTTGTTCTAGATCTAGGTGGATCTAGGGAGATCTGTTAGTGTCCACACCCACCGATTTATCCGATAACAAAACTGGTGACTCCACTGGGGATACAACCCATTTTGGTGGTTTTTATCTAGCAATTTGCGCTTGAACTACCATTTTTCATTCCTAATCAATCTCTGAGTCTTGACGAGATCCTCACAGACTCCTTGGATCTAGAAGTTCCCTCAAAAGTTCTATCATTTTTCCAAAATTTGCTTGATTACAAACCTTCTCGCACTACACCTTTTTGTAGCCTACGACAATCACTGAAGTTCGCACCCTAGTGTTCAGTTTAGTGCAAACTTCTCACAATATGCTTGTGTCTAGCCTGTGAGAATCCTTAATTCTCTCACTGTACCCCACTGCCAGACTGCGAACTCACTTGTAAAATTTTTGGATTAAGTCTTTTGTGTCTTCAGATGCCCAGATTGGTTGGTGTGTCTGGAAATATCTTCTCTGGCCAGTGATTGAATGTTTCTTGACTTAAAATCTTGCAAATGATTAGTTTTCATAAATCGAAAGCTCTTCTTGATCATATTTTCTAAATTTTTACGTCTTGACCTTTTCTTAACAAGGGTATAATCTTCGATTCTCAAATCTGAGTGCTTGTTTGATCGGGAGCCTTTGATTGGATTAAAAGTTGAGATTAATTATCCTTTTCAATTGCTTATTACTTGGAAAATTGTTACCCATGTGCATTTGAAGAGACTGGTCTTGTCAGTATGTTGTTTTTATCTTCATTGAAAGATCGATTTGGGTGTTTATTGTGTATTTCTTTTTCGTTGGTTGCTTACTTTTTCTTAGTTCCATCCATGTTGCTTGGTTTCTAATAAAAAATTAAAGACATTTTCTTTTTTAAGCAACCTTTTATTCGAAAAATATGGGCATTCAAGCATTGAAAGAGAACGAATAGAGAATTTGCATTTTTCATGATTGTTTTATATTACATTTCAGAGAAGATCATACATCGTAGTTCACATTGTTCCAGAAAACTCCTCTTTCTCTCCTGTAAATAGGATTCATCGAATTTTTTTTTTGTATCATTCATCCATATTTACGCATTATTGGGTCAGAGTCTCACACAACATTGGTTTCATTTCCGCCTCCTTTTTGCATAACAATAGCCATTAATAATATTGTGAAACTTTAAAATTCAACTAGTAACTTTTTCTAGGGCTCTTTTACAGCAACATTAGCTAGGCTAGATCTTTGGAACAGGCAGTGAGACACACTCTCCAAAGCACAAAACACACAATAGTATCTTGTGATAAGGAGTATCAAATTCCATTTGCAACATTTTGTCCTGGGAAGCCCTTTTCACACAAGGGTCAAACCTGAGGTCGCATTGAGATTGATAGAGTTACTCACCCTACTTTGTTGATATCGGTGTATAGATTGCACGTATTATGGGGGTCACTTGAAGGTATGCCCACAATGATGAGTGGAAGCCTCTCAAGCTAATTTCAGGCTAGATACCCTGCCCTTGCAAGTGGATTGGACTATCAATTGTTCCCCCAGGCATCATTGTTGTTGGTGGTAACCTTAGTAGCCTATCTTCTTAGGGTCTTACACAAGGTGACTGTGAAGGGGTAAGTATTCACGGTACCTGGAATCGACGTTGGACAAACTCACTCAAGCTCCTTTGAGGGTATACCCATGATTGTGTGTGGGATCTTGCACCAGGGTGTAAGTCCGTTAAGCAGGCCGTCAACATAAATTTTCCACCTTGGCCTAGCCCCTTCTTGTCTCATCGTCGCGACGTTGGATTTCATCACCAACTAGTGGCTTCAGAATTAGAATATCTTCTTTGTTTGGTTTTTCTTCTTAGATTTTATTAGCGCATGTTGTTTATTATTGAAGTTGGCCATAGAATTTCTTTCGTAAAATTATAAATCAGTCACAATTGACCCTCCACATCGTTCACATAGAATGAAAGGCCCACCCCCAGAAGATCTGGAAGGTTCTCAACCCTTGCCTACCAACTCACTAGAGGGATCTCCTCAACAGAGTGAAGTCCAAGGCATTGCCACTCCACAAGTGGAAAGAACTAAATCTTTAGAATGGTTCTGAATTACCAATTCTCAAGAGGACTTCCGACTTCCTCTCGACTCTGAGAGACGTATTGTTCGAGTGAATTATTCTAGAGATATAGTTGTTCAGTCTTCTAGATTACCAACTAGACCTTTCATAGGACCTGAGGGTCAAGATCCTTTTTGGACTACTAGCATTTTTAGATGGGATCTCTTTGGCTCAGGAGTAGGCGTTGATATCACTGTCATACCTGGGCTACCTGAAACATATGATCCAGACATAATACCTTTTACTACTGCCTAGTATTTTCCTGGTACAGACGCTCCGCCAGCTAACCACATCTTGACTATCCCTCTACAAATGGTCCATTACACGATGGTCCCAGATACTACGAGTCCTCACACCGGGATTATAGCGGCTAGACAAGCCCCCATTGGCACACTGCTTTCACCCAGATTCACCCTAATACTTTCACCTGGATATCATGCGTTGAATGCTTCTATTCCATCTCCTACACAAATCTCATCCGGGACTCCTGGCGTTTCCACTCCTTCTGGGCACCATCTTGTTCCCATTTTTATTCTAACACATCCTCGACCCCCTTTCAGTGGACCTTTTCCATCCTCTATTGGAGGCATCAACCTTAGTGGCACCATCCCATCGTTCACACCTAATTACCATATTCCTGTAGGTGGACAATTTCACCAAGGAGTCCAAACACAATCCCCTTTTGTAGGAAAAATCCCAATTGGGACGCAACCCCTAATTGGAGGGAAACCCCCATCGACCCCGCCCTATGGACAAAAAATACCTCCATCATTGGCCCAGTATTGGAATTATATTATTCAAAATAATCCTCACTCGACTAGGGGGCAACAGCCTCAAGCTAGCGCCTTCATACCCCCTAATACAGGCCAACCATATCCAGGCATGTCCAATCGTATTTGGGGTTCGAACACTCAACCCCATGCCCCTATTCAAGGGTACAACCCTATGAATTACTTGCCTCCACACCAACAACTGAATCTGCCCAGATCTTCGCATTATATTCAAACTGCTTATGGTCCCACTGGTCTACCGACAAGGCTCCCTCCCCAAAGTTACCAGTACCCACATGTGAATAGGCAGTTAACCTTCTTAGCCACCGTGGACCTCCCTGATCTGTTGAGGATTTTAAATGATATGATCCGTCACTCTCCTCAATGGCTCACCATACCGGCCAAACTACCATCCGACGTCCCTAAATTTGATAGTAAACCGAGAGAGGACCCGAACAATCATGTAATGACTTTTCACCTTTGGTGCTCATCCAACTCCTTGATGGATGACTCTATTCATTTACTCCTTTTTCAGAGGACCCTAATAGGTTCCATCGCAAAGTGGTATATAGAATTACCACAAGGATTCTTCGCTGAATTCAACACCCTCACTATGGCTTTCATCACCCACTACCAGTTACTAATCCACTACGAAATGGGAACCAAAATTTTGAGTTATTTCAAACAAACCAAAGCCACTCATATCTCTGATCACATTCATGAGTGGCGACGGAGACGATGTCTCATCAAACTCGAACTTCCCGATCAGTTGCTGGCAGATTGGTTCACGAAATCATTTGTGAATGACATCGCTTGTGACATCGCCATGGGTGGAGTTGTCACAGAAGAACAGGCAATCAATTGTGCTCAATACCTCGACCTCGTTTACTCCCAAATGGGTATTCTTTACAACTTACTCCCTAACGCACCTCATCCTTATACTTCTTCTACTTCAACTACTCCTGCTACTTCTCATGCAGTTGACAGAGTGATTGGCATTTTCCATGCCCAACCTCATTATGTCCAAACCTCTAGCAACAACCCCAAATCCATTTCTTCTAATGTTCAAAATTCTTCGTCTCCTACCCCTCCCACCGACATGACTTCTGAGGTAAACTCTATTCAATCTACCCCCGTTGGCAAAAATAAATCCAGAAAAGGAAAGGGTAAGAAAAAGGAGGATAAAAATAATCTGCAATCTGAGAAAACCAAAACACCACCTGTTGACGATAGGGATAAGAGCAAACCCCGATACCCTTGTCTTATCTGTGGTGATGATCACTACACTAAGAATTGTCCACGACGAGCCAAGGTTACTAAGTTCCTTCAAGGGACCTTGAAACCCCCCACTCCGGCCATGTTGTCACAATCCTTCCCTTCTCAACAACAGGCCCAATTGGTCATTCATGACCAACCTTCCCCCTCTAATACATCCTATGTCTTAATGTGTACAGGTGATTCAAAGAAGAATGACATCACACTTATCACTCGAGCCAAAGATTATTCTTCTTCCAAAGTGAAGGTTGATGCAATACCTCCTTCGTTGGTCCAACCATCTCACACGACTCCACCTACCAATGGTCCTCTTCATCTCGAACAACCAAGCCTAGATACAGTTCTTCGTCCTCCCTAAAAGGGTGTTGTTCGAAAATCATCTTTCAATCCTCATGCACGTGCTGCCCAAAACTACAGTATTGTCAAAGATCTCACCCAAGCACCATCTGCGATGTCATCCCTCGAAGTCCTTCAGAGTTTTCGTATACAACGAAAGGCACTGTTTAAAGATATTGGTGGAATTGACCCTATGGATATAAATTTAATAATTTTTTACTTGGAAGATCACATTCCAAAGTTACCCGCTCAACTCGCATTCCAAATACAGGTTATTATCTCTGACAAAAAAATTTGTAGAATAGTTATTGATGAGGGTGCCTCGACGTGTGTCATGTCTATTACTTGCTGGAAAGCCACCGACTCTCCTCCTTTAACTAAATCCCACAACACACTCAAATCCTTCAATGGCTCTGATTTTAATCCTTAAGGTGTCCTCCCTTCGTTTCCTATTACATTAGAAGGAAAAATGGTCAACGTTGAAGTGGAGGTCTTTGACGCTCCTCTCGATTACAACCTTCTACTTGGCCTTAGCTGGATTGATTCCATGTGTGCAGTTGTGTCCACCCTTTTCTGTGTCGTGTGTTTCCCACATCAAAGAAAAGTAGTTACCGTAGACCAATTGGCCTTCTTTCACTCTAATGCATGTATTGGTAACGTACCTTTCATTGCAAAAACCTCCCCTAGATATGAGAATGTCGGTGTGAGTCTTCTTAAAGATTCCTCTTTGATGAGTACTTTCCCCATTCCACCACTTGATGTTCCACATCCATTTGTCGCCTCGATCAACATGATCTCCACCTCTTTTCACGGAACCCCTACGTCTTATGACCCGTGGATGGTACTAAACCCCGACGATAATCTTTGTTATGGAAACGAAATGCCTTTGAGTCCGATCGAATCTGCTTATCAATCCATTCAATCGACAACCCCTTCTACCCCGTCTCTTGGTGCTTTATCTCTAGATCCATTCCACGTCATTTTTCCTATAGACAAGATGATTATTTCTGTTATGTCGATGGAAGATACCCCTTGGGACGATGGACATCCTTGTTCCATCCTCTTCCTAGAGCAACACACCATCGAGGATCACCAATGAATCTTGAATCTTCTAACTGTTGCCATCATTTTTACCATTCTTGAGTCTACACATGATATGTTCTATGAAGGGAACTTAAGTAATATCTCACCCACCATCCCCCTCGACATATCCATAAAACCTGGAGTTATTGAAAATGTGCATATCGGAGCTTCGTGTTCCCATGATGAAGTTGTCACCTACAAGTCTCTTTTCCAATAATTTTGTGACGTCTTCGCATGGATATATGAAGAAATGCTGGGGATTGACCCCGAAATTGTGGTACATGAGATTAATACATACCCGAGTGCTAAACCCATTAGGCAAAGACTTCGTCTGGTCCACCCACGTAAAGTAGCCTCTATCAAGATTGAAGTTGAGAAACTTCTCAAAGATGGATTTATTTACCCCATGGCTCTAACTGACTGGGTTTCCAATCTTGTTCCGATTGACAAGAAACAAGGAACAATCTGTGTGTGCATTGATTATAGGGACATAAAAAAAGCTTGTCCTAAAGACAACTTTCATACCCCCTTCATTGACCATATCATCGATGATTTTTCCAGAAGTGAAATATTCTCTTTGATGGATGGTTTCTTTGGATATAATCAAATCAATATCGTACCCACGGACCAACAAAAGACCTCTTTTATTTGTCCTTGGGGCACTTTTGCCTACCGAAAACTTCCATTTGGTTTAAAGAATTCCGGTGCAACTTTTCAACGTGCTATGTCTTATGCCTTTCATGATATAAATCACATTATGTAGCCATATCTCGATGACTTACCCGCTCATTCCATTCACAGTGTAGATCATCCAATACACCTCCACCCCATTTTCCTTTAATGTCGGTTTTACCACATACGCTTGAATCCCCACAAATGTGTTTTTTGCATAGAATCCGATCGACTTCTGGGCTTCATTGTTTCATGTCAATGGATCAGGGTAGATCCTCTGAAGGTCAAGGCAATTCTCAATCTCCCTCCTCCTTCCTCACTTCGCCAGTTACAAAGTTTGCAAGGGAAGGCAAACTTTCTTCGTCATTTCATTTCGAACTATGCTGAGCTGACTCTTGGATTTACGCGACTACTCAAGAAAGGTTTTTAGTTCGTATGGGATACCACTGCCGACAAAGCTTTCGAAGCTTTTAAACTATCTTTGACACGTACCCCACTACTCTTTCCACCTAATTACAGTCAGGATTATTTCCTTTACCTCGCAGCCTTGGACTATACCATCGCTATGGTTCTCATCTAGGAGGAATGATTCTCATGATTCTCATGTCATCTATTACTTGAGGCGGAGTCTTACGACTACCAAAACCAAGTATTTACATGTTGAAAAACTGACCTTGGTAGCCGTCCAAGCTTTTCAACGTTTCCAGCACTATATCCTTTCTTGCAAGACTATGGTAATTTCTAACTGCAACCCTATGCAGCACATTATTACACACCAATTACTAGGGGAAAAATACTCCAAATGGATCGTAATACTCCAGGAGTTTGACTTAGAATTCGAACGCGCTAAGTCCAAGAAATCCTTGTTGTTTGTCGAGTTGATATGCGACCTTCCCTGCTTTGAGACAAAAAATGTAGCAGCAGATTCATTACCCGATGAATCCCTTTTCCTGATTAGTTCTGATGACCTTTGGTATGGAGATATCATCATATATCTCTGGAGCCAAACTTTCCAGTCCAATTTTCCTAGCATTGACCACCATTGAATACGCTACCAAGCCCGTCAGTATGTTATCCTCAGTGATGCTCTTTATCGTCATGGGATTGAATTTGTTTTTCGACGCTACCTCACATTTGATGAAGCCGAGAAATCCCTAAATGACTGTCATTATGGAGCCTATGGTGGTCACATATATGGGTATGCTATTGCCCAGAAGATATTACGAGTGGGGTATTGTTGGCCTTCTTTATTCAATGATTGTATAATTGTCATCCAAAAATGCCATGCTTGCCAAACCTATAACAATAAAATACGATCACACCCTACTCCTCTACACCCTGTGGTCTCCATTGGTCCTTTTTTAAAATGGGGTATCAATTTCATGACATGTCACCCTCACTCGGCCAGGGAGCATGGATACATTATTGTAGCCGTAGATTATTTTACAAAATGCGCCGAGGCGATGCCAACATTCGACAATAATGAAAGGACTGTAGCAATATTTATATTCAATAACATCATTTCTCGGTTTGGTGTTCCTCAAGCTATTGTTACAGACCACGGTAGCCACTTTAGAAACTTCATGATGTCCAAACTCACTGAAAATTTGGTTCTTCGCCATGAAAACTCAACACCCTATTACCCACAAGCCAACAACCAAGTTGAAGCAATAAACAAAATCCTCATTACCATGCTTCGACGAATGATAGGGATTCACAAAATGAGTTGGCACATAATGTTTTTTTCAGCATTGTGGGCTTACCGGACATCCGTTAAGTCTGCTACCAGGTTTACATCATTCTAGTTAGTCTATGGTCTAGAAGCCATCTTGTCGATTGAATGTGAGATACCCTCCCTAAAACTAGCCGTCGAACTTCTCCTAAACACTTCTTTCAAAGAAGAACAACTGTTGTATCTCATGCAATTAGACAAAACCCATCACGATGCCACCCTATTTATAGAAGCCCAGAAAAAACACATCAAATCCCAATACGACAAACATGTCAAGCCATGCGTTTTCTCCAAAGGAGATCTAGTTCTCCTTTACGAACAAGATCAGGATATGATAGGAGCCGAAAAATTTGAAGCTATGTGGCGAGGTCCTTATATCGTCCGATGAGTTTTGGAGAAAGGAGCTTACGAGTTGGTGGACTACAATGGTATCCCTTTGAGTGAACCCATAAATGGGTTATACTTAAAGAAGTACTATGCTTAAGATCACCTGTGCATGAGTGATTGTATTTTATTGTATCATACTTTTTGTTACTTTAGTATGCTTCTTCGTTATTTGGTCTCTGCCCTCGACTGCTTATCTTGCATTGTGATTGGTTTCCAGATGTCAGAGTCTTCCCCACCCCACATTGGCTTTACCGATGGAACTAGCCGTAGTACTCAAAACCTTGCTTCTACTACATGGGCAATTTTTGCCCCTACAAATGAACTTATTAGTCTACGAGGTGTGTGCCTCGGTCATGTGACCAATAATATTGTGGAATATAGCGTCGTCATCGAATTGTTGATTGATTCTATTTCTCTTGATATCCACCACCTGGTTATACGACTCGATTTGTAGCTAGTAGTACTACAGTTAAGTAATGTCTATGCTATCCGAATTCCTACTTTATTACAGGTATATTTACGAATTCACCTCTTCAAATGTTATTTTGATTATATTGAATATCATCACATTCCTATATGTCTAAATACATTGACTGATGCATTAGATAGCTATGTGTTATACAAACATTTAGGACATTTATAAACCAATCACACATTACATGTATAACACAACACAAAATAAGCCGATAGAAGCCGTATATATGTATATAACGATCAAAAGTTTTTGTCCAAGGATCAAAATCTCAAAATACAAAGCCCATAGCTTCTACAAAATAGCATCACGAATGACACTCATCATAACACACAACTTCTTAGGATACCCTACGGAGCAGTTCACTGAGAGACTCAGACACGCTCATAGTATGATGTTGGTAACATCTCAGGATCTCCCCAATAGGAATATCTGGGACATCCGCGGTCAACCCCTCTAAGTTTTGTTCCACTACCTTGTAGTATTCGGCATCCCATCTTGCCACTGGAGTCATTTCTCCTTGCCTTTGAATGGGATACATTCTTGGAGGTCGATACGGCCCCACATCTGTGCCATCCAAAAGAAATTTTTTGATTAGCTCTTGGATAAACATAAAAACATTTCATATGATAAAATTTGCAAAATCATTTAAAAAGAACAAAATGTGTACTCTTACCTAAGTCACCCCACTAAGCATCCTCAGGTAGGGCCAAATCCATATCCTGTCAGAAATCCAAACCATCATATGCGTAGTCATCGATCATTAGCGTTTGGGGCCTCAACCAATCAAAAAATGAATCATTATACTTGATTATAGGCCTTGTTATGTGTCGAGCCATGAGGTTACACCACCTCAGCATCCTCATATCCTGTGGGGCCGGTAAACCCCAATCAACTTGTAGTCACAGTAGTGGGACCCTCTCGAGGAAGAATGACACCAAAAGTGACCCGTATCCAAATTGCTTCAAGTCAACCTTTCTGCACTTTGTCAGTTGTCTCTTCATACTACGGAGAACTGCATCTGACCAGTTGAAGACTCGAGGCTCTGTGCACTCTATGGTGTATTGAAAATAGCTCTGGAGATCCATGTGCAGAGACGTGCTCCCAGCCATGCAGGAAATAGTAAACAAGATGGTTCGTAGGGTCAGATATTGGACCAACCAAATGGAAACCTTGCCCTTGCTTCTCTCTTCCTCGGGAACACAATATTGGCGACAATACTCGCTCATAGGGAGTCCACTGCCTCTACCTCTAGTCAAAGTAGCATGGTATACACACCATGAAAACCCCACCAGAAAATAGATATCCTTGATATCTAGTGTCAGTGTATGGACTCCCACATGACATAACTATTGATCCACGTCCCACATGTGGACTAGGTATTCCAACAACCTGAGTTGGGCTCTCATGCCTAGAATCTAGAAAAATTTCAAGAGCCCACAGTCCCGGAGGGTAGCAATTGTACCTGGGTCATTCTTGACAATGGAATGATCCTCCTCATGTTATATTTCTCTCCATTCCAACATCGTGATGGTCAAACACCTGTAAAAGAGCCATGAGAGGGAAATCGACAACTTGTTTTAAACTCTTGCAGAATTTTTACTGAGAAAAACCTCACTCTAAAATCCATTTTTTGGCCCCCGCAAGTGGACCTTTTACACAGTGCGAGATTCTCACAAGTGCCCTGAAGGCCACTTGCGAGAATCTTAGATTCTCGTAGGTTCCGAGAATGCTTGGGCGCATGTTCCGACCCTAAAATGGACTCAAAACCCAAAAAATTGCCAATAAAAACCAAGAATAAACCATAGAAAATTTGAGAATCAAGAGATTACCTTGTTGGCTAAAACCGTTCGCCAAATGATTGCTTGTGCCTCCCGCAATCAAGCAAAGAAATTTGGGGGAAAATGAGGTATGTTGGACAAGTTTTTGGGTAAAGTAACAATGAAATGGTAAAAAGTCCTTTTCACCCATATTTATTCACTTTTTACTATTTTTTATTGATTTTTTATATTATTTGTATTGCTTTGTTTATAAAACCTAATACCCTAATAGCCTTGTGAGTGTGGTTTTTCATAGATATAGCAACTTCGAAGTCCGAACGAGGGGGTGCAGGTGTTTTTTCTTGTTGTCGCATGTACGACTACTTTTTTAGGGTTTTTTAGAAAAAACCTCGAGCTTAGTCTTCGTTCATTCTCGCACTCGAAAATATATGAGAACGTAACCGAGTATACTTTTTCTTGTCTTTTTTTACTCATCATGGTAACACGAAAATGATGAATGTAAAGGAGTATCCTTTAAGCTCTTTTCACGGTCCATAAAAATGAAAATATTGCTGAGCGATCTTGTTCTTTTCACGCTTGTTAAAGTATTTGAAGAAAATGTTCGATGGATGATAGTTTATCACTTTTTCGGTATCGTCGAACTCTTTTACAAAAAAGAAACTGGGCGAGTTCTCTTTATGTGTTTTTCAGACTCTCAAAACATGAAAAACCCCTGAGTTTTCTATCCTTGGACTCATTAAACAAACATCGAAAGACCCGTAATGGGACTGAACCACTCCTTCCTAGGGTTCGTTAAATATACTCCGAGGGACTCATTCGAAGGATGAGCTTACATCAACAAGAATATGTTATCCTCCTCAAGCTTGTGTAAAAATAAAGAGGTACTCGCCAGAGATGGTGGGGGAAATTTTGGGAAAGGGATATCTTTTTGTATTCGTATTAATGGCAGTAAGCATATCTCTTGAACATGACACCCCCTATTCATCATTTGAATCCAGTTTGGGAAATCCATTTGTCTCACATTCGACTCGCTACAAGGTCATATCTTGGGTCGTCTTTGAGTCAGTGCTACCAATTCCTTGGTTGTTTCGTTCATATGTTCAAGAGAAGTTCGAACGAGCCCTCTATTGAGTCGACTATCTGCAGTTGTCCATTCTTACTATGTTGGCCTTCCCTATGTCTGTTTCAACCCGTATTCATACCTTGTTTCACCCTCAAAATCTATTACTTATTTCGTTTCATTGATGGGGGATACATCAAATCCTTCCTGTGACGAGTCTTGTTCCATCGACTCTAGCCCATTATCTGGAAATGAGACTTAGAAATCATTTAGTACCTTGGAACTTACATGCCTTAATGGAAGGTCTCTTCTCTTTCGATAGGGGTTTCACATCATTGATCCTTGATCGAGAGATTCCATCGAGTGCTCAAACTTGGCTCATTCATTTGCATTCGTTTGGATTGTACTTCGATACCTTGGGAGTCATTGACATCAATGGTGATTTCCCTCACACTTGTTAACGATTTTCATCAATGACCGGTAATCAAGTGGTTTCTACCATGTTCAAATTCAACACCTGTAATCACATGGCTAGATTCATACTTTTAGGTGACGAGATTGAAGTCCTTGGGTCTCATCTTTTTTATCCAGGCTAAGATGGAGTATGTATGATTTGTATCGGCACATAGATCCACTTTGTATGTCACGTGGATATGTCTTAATTCAAGTCTTCTCACAAAGATCCACAATGTATTCCTGGTGGCTATGTAGCATTTTTGAAGACATGGATCCATGGTATATGATTGGTGGCCATGACCTACATTTATGATTCCATTCATTTGTGATCTAAGCATGGGAATGCCTACCTCAGAACTTGTATTATATTTTGCAAATGTTTGGTTGTTTACAGGTTTTCGATTAGGTGTGCTCCTTGTTTCTGACACACACACACATTTTACAAAGTATTTCGGCTGTCACAAGTTCTGGCCTCATACTTTGGGGGGCATTCTATTACACATTATTTTGGTCAGTCTGGTGATGTCTCTAGAAGTGATGTATCCAGGCTCCCACAAGGACTTTTTGTCTGAGAAAAGTGACTGCTGTCTTCTTCCCAAAAACACATTTTTAAGATGAGTTTGTAGGCTACCTATGTTACAGGGTGTGGAAATCCTTCATTCTCGCAGGCAACCCACACTTAGGGTGCAAACTGTTCACAATCTTCTCTATAGGTAGGGTGCGAACCTGTTTCAAATCTTGGAAAAGAGAAGAGGTCATGAAGGTTATAGAAGGGCATCTTCTAGAAAATGAGTTGGCATTCACATGGTTGGCATCCTACTGACTTCTCAGATTTAGTGGGATCATCCTCATCCATGTAACCATCCCTCCTTATCATATATATTGAAAGGTTTCTCATGAAAAAGGTTAAGCAATATTGAATGAAGAATTGGTGAAAGAATTGTGTGGAGAAATCTACTTGGATAGAAGCTTGAAGACTCTATTTGGTCTATCAAGTTGTACTAGATCTTCTTCATGCAAACGTAGAGCAAGTGTGTGTGTTGGAACCAAAGGTCACTGAAAGGAATCTTGCGACATCAAGGCGATTTGGTTGTATATTTTACTTTCATTTAATATAATACAGTGGCATGTCCCTTTCCCATAAAATCACTCTTATTTTATTGCATAACTCCTTGATCATATGCATAGGTTGACATTGAATGTACTTTGTTATCTTCACTTTGGTTGGTTTGTGTTGTTTTAGACCTGATTTCAAAAGATCACTAGAGCGAAGCAGGAACAATAGAGACCTAAGGAAGTGATATAAAGATATGTCACTCATTCCTTCTTAGTAGTAGATTCAATGACTACAACTTAGAGAAAGAGTCATGTCCTGTCCTATTTTGTTCTAGATCCAGGTGGATCTAGGGAGATCTGTTAGTGTTCGCACCTATCTATTTATCCGATAACAACATGCTTGCATATATTGGTTGTTGAAGACAAGTTTAAGGTGTAAAGCTTTGGGTCATGTGCTCAACAATGGTCTTCTTAGGACGTTCGGACGAGGTAGGTGTTAGGCAGAAATATTGTCGTTTAATTCCGTTGTAGTATTTTCCCAACCATTTAATTTGTTAATCTGAGGTTCGTAGGCTTACGAAGCACACGCACTATATATGCAGGACTAAAGTAGAAGTAATCTAATCTAAATTGTTAAAATGAAACTAATCTAGGAAAGCAAGAAACATTAATCTAGGAAAGCAGGAAATATTAATCTAGGAAAGCAAGAAATTGCATAAAGGAAAAGCAATACAACATGTGAAGAGTTAATGACAAATAACATATGTGATCTCACACAATAAAGCTATCTTGAATTACATAACATTAATCAAATGACAATCATGAAAGCATAACAATGAAAGAATATGAATCAAGGATAAGAATCCCTTTCTTTTTTGAATCCTAATGACTACTCTGATTCTAATTACATCTTAATTCAATTCTCATGAAGAGAGAGCACTCTCTTTTATACATGAGAGCCTTGAAGATAAGATAACCATCTCATTATTATAGATCCACTATTCTCTCAACCTATTTTCCATTATTACTAAATATAATCCCTTTAAATCCTCACATATGTCTCTCATATATCTTAGATAAGATATTCCAACCAAATCTCCATGATCTTCTCCTTGGAATGGGATTGAATTATCTCCTCAAATATTGAAATGGTGGAGGAAGTATTCGAGAA
>JZKD02S1923041.1:308692-329180 GCA_000966675.3 Picea glauca
GAATAAAGTGGAGAACAATAAGGTGAAACCCAAGTATATTTATGGAAATGATATCATGAAAGGTTAATGGGGTGATGAAATGTGAAGAATGGTGAAGGGAAAGGTGGATGAGAATTGGACATTTCTGAGCCCCAACAGAAGGCTTCTAGCCTTCTCTTGTTAGCATTTCATTTATACAACATACTTGATATTAGAATTGATTTTTGGGTGTCGTTATGTCTTTTGTGGTTTTCCCCTAGCCATAGAGATATTTTCATCAGGCCGAACAAGAATGCACACATGTTCTTAGGAACATGTGCACATTATTAAGAAGGCATGCATTTTATCAAGAACATGTGTAGGTTCTTGTTGGGAAGTTGATGTGAAATCTCGGGTGGTTGTTCAGGGTTTGTTGATCCTGTCACATTAGGAACATGTGCACATTCTTAAGAACATGCACACATTACTTTGTGAGTCCATTCATGCTCACGCCATTTCCAACTTTTTTTCCAACTTCATGCACCCACCTATTACTATATATTTATGTTAACTAAAGTCAACTTTTGGAAATGACGGTTAACTAGCCTTATTTGGTTTATTTTGGAATGTCAAAGTGCAACACAAAACCTCT
Source organism: Picea glauca (assembly GCA_000966675.3). Taxonomy (NCBI): domain Eukaryota; kingdom Viridiplantae; phylum Streptophyta; class Pinopsida; order Pinales; family Pinaceae; genus Picea; species Picea glauca. The sequence goes on from JZKD02S1923041.1 coordinate 309,303, forward strand.
TAAAATATTACATTTGAAATGTCAAAATGTGATATAAGTCACTTTTGTTCCTTCTTGAACATCATATGTGAGATAACCTTCTTTTATTGCTTTCTTAAATGTCAAAGATAGAAGAGTTTATGTTTTTGCAACATAATATACTATCTTATATGTTGTCCTAATATATGACATATTTATATAAATATTATAGTATATTTATATCACAAAGTCAACTTTTTGAAACATATATTGCATAATCATCTTTTGTTTATTTTTTAACATCACAATAGGACATTTTTTGAACATCAAAATGATGTAACCCTCTTATATTCTTTATTTTAATGTCACAATGTGACATAAAACCTCTAAAGGTATTATCTTTGAAATTTCAAAATGTGACATAACTCTCTTTTATTCCTTCTTGAACATCACAATGGAAGATAACCCTCTTTTATTCCTTTTTTGACCATCACAATGCACATCCTTTATTTGTGCCACATAATCTTCTAATGCATATATGTTTTTATGATTCATTTCATATTTATACAAATATTACCATATTTTTATGCTAACAAAACTCAAATTTTAGAAATATACACTTACCAACCCTCTTTTGTTCATTATTTAATGTCAGAATGAAACATAAAACCTCATAAAGTTTTATGCTTGAAAAGTTAGTGTGACATAACTTATTATGGCACAAAGGGGGAATATGTAGGGTTAAATGTATATGTAATAGGGTCGAGATAATAGTAAAGAGGCCTCATGTGTAGGTGTGAATAGGTATATATAGATATTCATATTATATATTCATTATTGGATACATGTGAATGGTGATGTATAAATGTATTTGGTTATGTGGAGGAGGTACTCCTATTGTCTAACTAGTTATTGTGTAACTTATCTATATTGGAGTTGTTTTTCATTCTTACATTCTTGTACATGGTGTGTACTTATGTTTTGTTGTGATATTTTAAGAAAATGTAATGTTCCAAATGCAAAAAATATCACAACAGAACATAAGTACACACCATGTACAACAATGAAAGCATGGAGCACAACTCCAATATAGATAATTTACATTCACATGTCTACAATAATGAATACATGATATCTATATATACATATTCACACCTACACATGGGGCCCATTTACAATTAGAATGACCCTATTACATATATATTTAAACATTACATGTAAATTTAGCCCTATATATCCCCCCCCCCCCTTGGGCTTATATCATATACATTTTATTGAACGATGATTTCATTGGTGTCAAAGTCAATCATCAACATCAATAAACCTATGCAATTACTTGAAGGACTCTAGGAAGTGGTCCCCTTACGACGTAGCTTTAAGCATGTCCCTCACAGGAATATTCTTTGAAGAAACCCACAAGAAGCCCCATAGTTATTCTCAAGAATCCCTACAGTTGTTTGAAGAAAACAAATGTGAAAAACATTGCAAATGCATGCATAACCTACATGTATTGATATTCCTCGTTGATCCATTTCCAATGGTAGGTGGAATGAAATGTGGTTCCTCATGCTTGAGGAGATATTCCCTTTTTAAAGATGATCATGTATATTTTCCCCTAAAAGTGTTGCAAACAAGAAGTTATAGGTCAGACCTAATGTCAAGTAAAGAAGAAAAGTGTTGCAAACAAGAAGTTATAGGTCAACGTTAAATTCAAGTAAAAGAGGAACTTGGAAGGGTATAAGTACACATTAAGAACCTCTTATTTTTATCATGGAATCTTGTGACCTCTTAGAGAAAGTGTGGTAGAGAAGTCGTATGGAGGAGGGAATTCTCAGAGCTGTAGATGCTCGAATTGTTTATGAGAAACCTTATCTGAGTTGATCCCCACAGGTCAAGTGTAATGTGTCCTGCGAGGCCCCTATGGGTCAAGTGTAAGGTGTCCTGTAAGGACCCCCACATGATGTCCGAGACTTGTCACATGAGGTCCCTTCACATTTCCCAGTCTAGTCCCGCAAAGTTGAGGAAGGGCTTGAAGAATGTGTTCTTCTTTTGATGACAATGTTGAGGAAGTTTTGATGATCTAAGATATGTTTCATTAGGGTTTCCGCGTAATTAAAGGTATGTATTTTTATACATTTTGAGACTCATATATTGGATATTTTGGTAGATGATCTAAGGCATATCTTGGATATTATGGCACATGATTTGAGGCATATCTTGGAGATTTTAACACATGATTTGTGGCATATTCTTGGAAATATTGGCACAAGTTTTATGTGGTTATTGGGTTGAAACCAATTTTGATGATCATGATGTATATATATTAGATACAATAGCAATGACATGTTGATTCTGTTATATATTTAAGGGTGGAAGGAACGGGCAAGGAAAGGGTGTTGTAGCCTCCTTCTAGTTGGAGCTAGAGAATTTAGGGAGTTGTATATTCCTTTAGGTTGGAGCCTGTAAACTAGGGGATTGGTGCCTCCTTCCACTTGGTGCTAGAATATATTGGAAGTTGTAGCTTCCTTTGAATGTAAAATTTTTATTATATAAGAAAAACATTATGTGGATTTACATGTACATTTGTTGTGCATTGTGTATTTCTTCTTATGCTCTTTACTGCATATTGGAATGAATTTATTTGATTGAAAATTCAAATTTCAAAAAATGCTAAATTATACTTGATATTGATTCACCCCCGCTCTAAGTATCAATAATTGGTATCATAACAAGTTACCTTCATAACAGTCTAATCGTTGGAACAAAAGATCAGAATTGAAAAAGAGTGACACTAAGAATGTCCTTTTCTACCTAGTATGAGAATAATTTTCTTGGTCATTGTTATACTTGTAGAAACTTTGGAAACAAAGTAGTTCACTGTCAAATCAATGCAAGAAACAACTATATGAGAAACATAAATGATGATGGATATCCCAAGGACAATCATGTAAATAGTAGATATAGAAATACTCATGGATTTGTAAACATAAATTAAAATCCATTTGATCCACTGATGGATAAAAACATTGTGTGCTACAAATGTAATAATATTGGTCACTTTTGTAGGAAAATTCCCCTACGAACAGGTGAATTCCCTCTCCGATATTAGACCCCTATGAACAAGACAGAAAATTGTTAACTTTGAAGACTAACTTTCCTTTAAACATAGCTAAGCTAGTCAATAGAGAAGAGGAAGAAAGTATGAGAACCTTTTTACGAAGTTTTTCCTCACTCAGTCCAAGTTGAACTTGATCTCCAAGTCATTTAATGAGTCCTGCAATCCAATAAATGGTAGAGACAAAGCATACTCCCTATTCTACCATGATTACTTTAAAGCTAGATTTATCTAAAATACAAGATCATGCAAATGTACACAATCTTGAAGGAAACAAGCCAATCACATGTATTAATGAGAACAAAATAAGGTTCTTACAAAATGTAGATGTAGATGTAGCAACCTCACCAAATTCTCCTTGTCCAACTCCTTGTTCGAATGATCCAAAATCAAAATGACAATACTTTTCACTGATTCTTCTCCCCCTTTCACCATGGGGATGTCTCCTTATATAGGCTTTGGGAGGCTTAACTACCTTATATATTCTTGGGATAAGTTGAGGATATTGCTCCATCAGTTGTGGAACTCCCCTTAGATCCAACCTTGGACTTGGATTCGAGCCAAACTGACTCAGATATTTCTTAGTTGTCTTTAGAGATAAGGGAGATTTGTCCCATGATTTTCTCAACATCTTGACTCTCCCTCAAAGTGGGCCATAGAGCATTGTAGTGTTCCCTACTAAGAGGGAAATGAGCACTAGTGCTCCTTGCAAGTAGGAAGGGGAGCGCTAATCTCCAAAAACACCTTTATGATGGTAATTTCTCAAGGTAAAAGTTTTTACCCATCGCCAAATGACATATTTCCTTCTTTTAACTAGTCTTAGAGGATATCTCAAGTGTTCTTATGATGTCTTCTACGATGCGACACAGGCGAGATGATAGTATGATTTCTGCAACACTTCTGACACTTTTGAAAAAAGTGCGACAATTGCGACACTTGCGATAATGACAATGAGACATCATCGAAGTGGTTAATTTTGATGTGTAATAGTCACAAAGAAAAAAATTGCAAGGATATGAAAGAAGATGATCCTATTATAGAACCAACTACAGTATGGAAAAGGAAAGAGAACCCAAACAAGGAAGAGTGTCGATTAGCATTTCTTGTTGAAAATAAAGAAGATGAATGGTTCATAGATAGTAGGTGTTCAACAAACATGAATAGAGACCAAAACAAATTCATGAGCGTAAACAAAAGAAAAAATGGTAGTGTTTCATTTGGAAATGACTCCTCTATCAAAATACTTGGAAAGGATGTAGTGAGTCTTGGAATTGAAAATGTAAACATAGAAAATGTCTTATTGGTTGAATATTTGAAGCATAATCTACATAGTGTCAGTAAAATATGTGATTAGGGATATAATCTTAAGTTTTATTCCCAAATATGTGAAATCAAAGAAGAAGAATCGGGAAGGTTGGTTGCAACAATAAGAAGAAGACCAAATAACATATACATCCTAGACAAAAAGGAAAGAAAGAGGATTTAAGTCACACAAAATATATCCAAGGAATATAACAAGGAATGAAAGGATACAAAGAAAGAAAATGAAGGTGAATTAATACTAAGCTCCATGATTTTAGTAGGAGAAACCCCAAAGAGAAGAGTTACCCTTTTCCATTGATGTCAAAGGGGGAGAGAAATATAAGGAGGATGGTGACAGGGGGAGTATGAATGCTTCCATCAATGACAAATGATGCAACCCCCCTACCTCAGTAGGGTCTACCGACCTCTCAGTCACTGGATCGTTCTCCTACATTGAGCTGGAACAGTTCCTTGGTCCCTATTGGGACATCAAATAAACTTATCCACAGGTCCTAACTTTGGAACCCGCTTGTGCACGTGGGCACTAAGTGCAAGCTTCACTCTCACATGATCACAGTGGTGACCACAAGCCTTACCCAAAGGGCGCTTTGTGTTTCAGTGGTTCAGGACTCCCACAAGAAAAACCACCTCTTGCTTCCCAAACCCTTAAAAATCTGAAGCCCGGTTCATAGTCTAGCTCCACAATGAACTCTTTCCTTGAATGTCTCCCATATGACTATCAAAGTGACCACGGGCCTATTCCATGAAGGCATATCACGTTTCGCAATATCGAGAGTGTGGGTGTCACATACCCCAACACTCGAATCCCCCAAAACCTAAATCTCGATCCTTCTCTTGTCTGGATCGGACGATCCTGTGTCTCCCTCTATTGATGGTGTCAATCGTTTTGCAATTTTGTGGGTCTAGATTCCAAGTCTCGCGACTCCTTCTCTCTTGAATCCTCGGATCCCGAAATGTTGGAATCCTCCTTTGAGTACAAGTGCTAAGGTTTGCGCTACTTCCACAGATCTGATAGTTATCGGCCCTCCGTTCTAGATTCGACGGTCCAGACCTATCCTTCGACGTGCTCTTCTAGATCCGACTGCTAATGGCTTCCTACGCTCATATCTGATGAATACTATGCTCTCCCTCCTGAGCTTATGCTCATTCTAGACTTGGAAGATTTTCTAAGTCTCAAGGAATTAAATCTCCAATTATTTTCTACTGGAGATCTGTGCATGAGAACACTCTCCTTCCTGAGCTTCATCCCTCTTGAAGACTCAACCTTCTATGCACACCTTGCATACGAGGATATTGAATAAATTAGATTCGAGGAATTTTCTTGAAACAAGAAACTGCCTTTTGCCCACCTGGTGTTCCTCTTCACTACTCCTTTGAAACTTATATGTTTCTTGGTGCTGTGCACTCCTTGCACCTAGAATATCAAGTTTTCCTTGTTCTTTCTGAGCCCCCCTTCCTGAATCATTCTGAGATTCAGTCAACGCACACCTTGGTTTCTTGGGATGCACACCTTGCATACAGGTTCAACATAAACAATTGAAACTCATCCAGTTTCATTACTGATTCATACAATAAACCTCTCTGTCATTCATGCGTGAGAAATGAACTGTAATTATCACAAAATACATAATAACATTCATTAATCATACTCAATATGAACACAAATCCAACAGATTTTGAACAATTTTTGTTTATTCTATTCATTCATAAAATGAAAGTTACATAGTGTTTCTTCTCTACTAATATCTCCTACAGTCACTCATCCATCCTGCTCTATGCTCTCTACTTCTACCTACCCCTCTAACAATATGATAAGGAAAAAATATCTAAGGACTCTCTCCACGAGCTCTCTCGTCCTCTTCTGAAAACTATCATTTCAGGATTTTAAAACTAACACCTATTCAGTCCTATTACATTAACTACTAATTACTATCAGGCAGAGTCAACACTACATGCTTGTGATCTCTTACAGTCCTTAGAGAAGTTTTAAACAAGTTACAGTTTTAAAATTTCTCTTACAAAAATATCTCAACAACTCAATTAAATTATGAGTTAATACCCGATTTGAATTTATGGCATTGTTGAAATGTCCTCTGATTGCCTCCATGTGTGCGATGTCATCATTGAAGGAGATTCTTCTGCATCAACAAAGGCAGAGATTGTTTAACAGTGTTGTCATTAATGTCAAATTCATTCATCAACATGAAAAATCCTATGATATCACTTGAAGGTGTCTCCAAAGTTGTCCCCTTATGGCATATATTTAACCATGGCCCTCACAGGAAGACGCTTTGAAAAAACCCACAAGAATCCCTTGAGGTATGGTCAAGAATCCATGTAGTTGTTTGAATAAAACGAATATGAAGGAAATTTCAAATTCATACATCACCTGTATGGATTGATAGTCCTCATAAAGGTGTTTCCAACTGTAGGTGGCATGAAACATGGTTCTTCACGGTTGAGGAGATATGCCCTTTTTTAAAATGATCATGTAAATTTTCCCCTAAAACCGTTGCAAACAAGAATTTATAGGTTGGCCCTAAATTCAAGTAAAGGCGGCACCTGGAAGGGTATAAATACACATTAATAACCTCTCATTTTTTTCATGGAATATTGTGATCTCTTAGTCCAAGTGTGGTAGCAGAGTCATACGAAGGAGGCAGTCCTCAGAGTTGCATATGTGTGAATGGTTTATGGGAAATCCTATTTGAGCCCACCCCCACCGGTCAAGTGTAGGGTGTCTCGGAAGGCCCCCGCGAGTCAAGTGTAAGGCGTCTAGTGAGGACCCCTGCAGGTTGTCCAAGACTTGTCATGCGAGGACCCTGTGTGTTTCCCAATCTAGTCCTGTGAAGTTGAGGAAGGGTTTGAAGAAGGTGTTCTTATTTTGATGTCGAAGTTGAGGAAGGTTTGATGATATAAGATCTCGTGCATTAGGGTTTCCACATGATTAAAGGTATGTCTTTTTATATGATTTGAGGCATATATTCGATATTTTGGCGCATGATTTGAAGCATATATTCGATATTTTGGCACATGATTTGAGGCATATCTTGTAGATTTTGGCACATGAATTGAGGCATATTCTTGGAAATATTGGCACAAGATTTATGTGGTTATTGGGGTGAAACCAATTTTGATTACAATGATGTATCAGTATTAGTGATGCCAACAGTGACATGTTGATTATGTTATATATTTAAGGGTGGAAGGAAGGGGCAAGGAAAGGTGGTTGGAGCCTCCTTCTAGTTGGAGATGGAGAATTTAGGGAGATGTAGCTTATTTCATGTTGGATCCTGTAAATTAGGGGGTTGGTGCCTCCTTCTAGTTGGTGTTGGAGAATCTTGGAATATGTAGCTTCCTTCATGTTGGATCTTGTAAACTAGGGGGTTGGTGCCTCCTTCTAGTTGGTGTTGGAGAATCTTGGAATATGTAGCTTCCTTTGAATGTAAACTTTTTATTGTATAAGAAAAACAATATGTGGATTTCCACGTAAATTTGTTGTGCATTGTGTATTTCTTCTTCTGCTCTTTATTGTATATTGGGATGCATTTATTTGATTGAAAAATTAAAGTTTAAAAAGTGCTAAATTATATTTGATACTAATTGACCCCCCTCTTAGAATCAACACATTGAACCCTATATATTACCCCTTTGGGTCATAACATAACCCCCTTTTATTACATCTTGAACCTTATAATGTGAGGTAACTCCTTTTTTTTTCCTTTTTTGAATATCACAATGTGACATAATGTGTTTATGTAACATAAATTTTTTTATTGTATACATTGTTTTACTTTACTATGTATTTATAAATACCATAGATTTATATCAATATTTATCATATATTGAAATTTAAGTAAACAGATAACAAATAATAGATATGGGTTATTAATTTATTACATATTTAAAAATATTAATATACATTAATATACACATATAACAATTAACATCAATTGAGATTTAGATTACACACACATATAACTGAAACAATTATAATTTATCAAAAGTGGCTATAGCCTCACCAAACAACTTCATAACAAAAAAATTGAAGATGATAATCACAGCATTCAAGTCATTCCTTATGCCATCGCAATCCTAGGAGGATATTAGCCAAATCTTTCTCCTACATTTCTACATTATTTCATATTCTTGAGAACGAGATAAATTCTAACAAATTGATTACACAATGGGATGCACAAACAATACATGGTTATTAGAATACAATTTTTTCTTATTATCACCATTGGTTGTGTCGCTAGAGTGGATTTATTTTTATTTACTATTCTAATACATTCTTCCTTCTTGCCTTGTTCTCATGGTTCTAGGTATAATATTGGCTCACCTTTCTCAACTTGATCTACCCCACTCACTTTAGGTTGAGGGCTGATCTAGGTCACTACAACATGATCTTTCAAATCTAGGCCCAGTGGTAGAGTAGATTCCTCTTTCGGAAGGATAATTCTTTCAAATCATGTGGAGATAATTCCTCCTACAAAAGAGGGTTTCTCTTTAGGAAGAGGATCATTGACTTCCTCAAAAACAAATGGTGCCTCTTTGGAAGGGTTTGGAAGGGTTCAAGTGTGGGGGATCTTCCTTGTTGATCAACTAATGTTCTTACTTTGCAGCAACCCACGACATGGGTGTATTCTAAGACTTCCTAGCACCTCTTATCTTAGAGGATTTGGGGCATTGGGATATAATATGCCATGTTTCATAAAAAATTCTATAGTGGAAAATGATTTTCTCACAGTCCAACATTTGTGTCCATGAGTAGATTTTGTCTATGAAATTGTTTTATATAAAAAATCCCTAGTTAAAATTCATTTCCATAAGTATTCAAGAATATGTTATGATGCTTCAATTTTTCATTTCTAGAATTCTATAATAATATCTTCCAAAGGATTTTCCAATGGATCAAAGAGACACTAAGCCCTAAAAAATGTAGGGGATGATTCAAATGTCTAACCCACACTAATGTTGAAGAGACAGAATAAATAATTTGGTCAAAAGGAGGAGTTCAATGTTTCATATATAAACCCAAATTACCTTATAACTAGAGCCCACAATTTAAAATCAAATTACTATCTTCTACTAGATCAATCTTAACAATGATAAAACCCTTTTCATAGGCGTAAATAAAGGCCTCATGTTTCATTTTAGGTTTCCAAGGGCTCAGGATCCATTTGTGCGGATACACTAAGTGAGACCAAAGGCCATTAAAGTGATAGACTAGATCATTTGAGCTATAAAAGATCTCTTAATCTACAACATCTTGGAAAACAAGAATAGATAAGGCTTGAGCATCATGAACCATGAAACTTTTCAATGAAGAATTGTATTTTACACCATTCTTCACAATATCATAGAAGGTCACCCCTAATAATTCTAGAAGAGAAGAAAGGGGCATGAAGTTGTGATTCTCATTAATAGGATCCTTGAGATAACCCACTACTAAAGCAATGATGAAACTAAACTTAACCACCTCACTCCTTGAAATACCTAGAGAAAAAAGAGAGGGCGTGGAACTTGCAAGAACTAAAGAGGCCATTTCCACCATGATAGAGAATTGAGGGCACAATGATGACAAAGCTAAAGAGGAATATAATAAAGGAGGGTGCAAGGAGACATGAGAATATGCCATTAAGGATTGATCTACCATGAGGAGATGGGGGAGATTTCTCCTCAAGCAACTAAGTCAAAACCCTAGTTACCACAATGTGTAGGGGATAAATAATTTTTTTGTTTCCACTAAAAAATTATTACATTAATATATTCATAAGTAAACATATATGCTAATTAATTTTAATAATCTCGAAGAGTTAGTTCAAGTGGTCATGAACACATGGGATCTATTATCTCTCCCCCAAAGTTTGGAAGGTCATGGATGTGACTTGCTTGATCACATGAATATAGATACCAAGTCGTGGCTCAACTTTTTCATTTTCTAGGTGCCATTAGTAACTAGACCCAATAATAAAAACCTAGAATGAGTAACACTGATAAAAAGAACCAACTAAGGCATGATCTTACCCCGAATTTAGTAGCATCCTCCCATACTCAAACATAATGCCGGCAAGGACAGAGCCGTTCAGGTCAGAGCGTATATCATCGTAAGGCTGAGTAACCCGAGTCTCATACACTTCCACATCGTTTGACTTCCCTTACTTATCATTTCGAGTGGATCCATGATCCAGGTTTGGAACGAAAGGTCCGGACATGAGCGCATTATACACGGATGTGACCCGGTAGAGATGAGTGAGTGAGTGAGGGGACCTCACGCTCAAACCCATTGTTACTCGACCCTTCGCCATCTGTACATCGTCGACGATTACAATGGAAATGAATATGCAATTAGTGCATAGCAATTCAAACTGTGAAGGCTGTCCATAAATATTCATTGTCGCAACTCATCCCATCCACTCTTTGTTCACAGCAATATTATTGTCGTTTCAATAATTATTCATTGTCGCGACCTATCCTATCCTCTCTTTGTCGACACCATTATTGTTGTTGAATATTAATTGAACGGGCGAATATATTAAAAATGTCGTTGAAATGCAGAGAGAACCAGGTGCTCTAACGTCTCGTGAGGTGCGGAATCACGGTCTATATTTGTACGTACGTTTATGCGTAACTGTGTTTAAAGAAATTGGGCGTTGGCTAAACGTTCTACCTTTTGGGTTTTTGGCAAGAATGGGCCGGCGATCTAAATTTGGACAAAATCTCTATTTTCTGTTGATTAAATTATCTTTTTGAATGCATAAATGGATTCAGCGTGCTGAAAAACCCTTGGGACACTTGGATTATACAAACTTAGCCACTCAAATCTGCAGATCCAACCATTCATCACCAAATTTCGAACAAAAAAATTATAGCATATAAGATGTGTTAACACATTTACATACAATAAGGGTTAATGCCTCACAGCAGGAAATCCACATGTTGGCACTCACAAGGCTAGTCGATTCCATTGATACAGGCCCAAAAATATACGGAGGAAGTTCTGAATGTCGAGATTCATTTTTCTTTAACGTTGTTGTGTTGATATGATATAGCTTGCAGTATATTTGTCAAAATTCCCAATAGAAACTGTTGGACATTGTCATTGATATGTTGTCATTGATGTCAACAGATGATATCATTATGATATGATTATAAGTTGTTATGATGAATTGTCATTGTTGATTTATCATAGATGATGAAGTGCTCTAACCTCCGACATCGCCAAATGCGAAATCCTGATGAAATCTAGACCGTTGGATCGTAGAGGGTCGTAGACTGTTGATCTGAAGTAGGAGGATATCAGAAAAATAGGAATCGAAGAAAGGAGGTGCTCTAACCTCCGACATTGCGAAATGCAAGATCCTGATGAAATCTGGACCATTGGATCATGGAGGGTCGTGGACCGTCGATATGACATAAGCAAATATCGAAAAATCAAGAATCGAAGAAAGGAGGTGCTCCAACCTCTCACATCGCGAAACGCAAAGTCCCGAAGAAATCTGGAACGTCAGATCACAGACTGATCTGGTCCTTCGATCGGACAAGAGATGAAACGCAAAGTCGCAAAGTCCGAGTTCGCGAAGGAGATCATAGCCGTTGGCTGGAAGAAGGTCGTGGACCATTGATCTGACATGACAAAGTTCAGAGTTTCATGAGTTGGGAAAATCGAGGTGACTCGCAGTAGAATTTCTTGAAACGTGAAATTGCGAAGCACTTAGGAGTTGAGCCGTGGGTTATAGCCCGAGGTCACATGTGAGACAGGTATAAGAAAAAGGGCTGAGAATTTGAATATCTGAAAGTCGAAAATCCAAAGTAACTCTCGACCGTCGATCTGAGATACATTTTGCATACTATAATGACTGTTAGATCAGGGAGATATATGTCAGTAGACCACATCAGTAAGGACATGTGGTAGACCACGTTAGCAAGGACATGTGGAAGACCACGTCAGTAAGGACAAGTGGCAAAACACATAGGCAAGGACACGTGGCACAATCAGATAATGACAAGTGTTAAGATTTAATCGGCAGTTCAGGTACATGTAAATCACGAATCTGAGTGACAAGTGGCAACCACTTGGCCCGTGTCATGTCAACAATTTATGTCACCCTAGGACTTTTTCTTCGGGAGTTTCAGCACTAGCTAATGACCTAAGTCCCGAAAGTTGAAGTCTCGAAGGGTCGAATTCGCAAAGGACAAAGTTCTGAAGTCTCGAGGGCTGAAGTGTCGAAAGGCCAAAGAGATTAAGTCACGAAGGGATGAAGTGCCGAAAGGCTGAAGGGCCGAAGTCACGAAGGACAAAAGCTCCTAAATCCCGAAGAATGAAATCTTGAAGTGGAAATAAGTCGTTCAATTTGAAGGATACTTCGGGAGCGTTCACGACCATTGATCTAGTACAGTGAAAGGATAGCGTAAGTGGTATAGCCAAAGTCCCAAAATAAATGAGAGTCGTTCATCTCAACTCTTGATTAAGTCGTAATTGTTGATTTGTTCGAAACCTCTGGACAAGCCAGGATCGTCTGACTAATGGAAGAACGAATAATGATCGTCTGATCTACTTCGGAGAAATCAGTTTCAAAGATTTGAAAGGCTACAAAGGATGGAAGTCGCAAAGGATGAAATATCGAAATGACAGTCATCCATCTCATCATGCGATTAAAACGTGACCGTTGATTTTGATAAGTGCTCAAGCGCTCGTTTGAACCAGTTGTAAGACTATATAAACAAGAAGGAATGGTGAGAAGAGGATGTGTAGTTGAATTTGTTGAAGTATATATCTTTATATATAATGGATTGAATGAAAGTTCATTCTATCAAGTTGGTTCCAAGTGGGTCTTGTATGAGGATTGGATTCCTCACATCTCAATTGGATCTGAGATCAATAAGTTTGGTCTTGTTATGAGGATTGAATTCCTCATTTCTCAGTTGGATATGAGAACTACAAGCTGAGACTTGTAACAAAGACCTGGGTCTCTCACAATTGTATGAAGATAATATTCAAAGATTTATGTTATGTATTCATTCAAGTTATTTAATAAATAAAACATTTATTCTTTTATATATATTGTTTGAGAAAATGAAATAAATATTTGTTGTTCAGTTAATTTGTGAAAAGCGAAAATTGTTCAAAGTTTTGTTGACAGTGATTCACCCCCTCTCTCAGTGTCAAGTACCCATTTCAACAATTGGTATCAAAGGAGGTTCCTTCAACACAGTTTGAACACTGAAGGTAGATCCAAAAAAAATGGGTGGACAGATTGTTATCTCCACAAATTAAGCTCCCTTATTTGATGGAACAGATTGTTATCTCCACAAATGAAGCTCCTTTATTTGATGGAACGGATTATTTATCATGGAGGGAAAATATGAAAAGATATTTGAAATCAAGAGGATCTGGAGTTTGGGATTCGGTAGTAAGTAAGCCTTGGCACTTCACTACTTCAAAGAGAAAATCCAAAACTGCAAAGGAAGCAAAAAGAAACAATCCAGTAGTCTTAAAATCAATTCAGGATGGATTGTTAGACCAAGTCAAGGAAGAGATGAAGCACTACAAATCTGCAAGAAGACAATGACAAATGGAGCACCATTTACAAAAATGAGAAAGCATCATCCTTCTTAAAAGGAAAAGGTCCAAGTACAAAGCAATTACAAGTCATGAACGTTGTTAAGGAAGACAACTATAGAAGTAAAAAGGAAGAATAAAATCTAATGATAGATCCTTCAAGCCAAAATAAAATCAAGAATGGAAACACCTTCAATGGTTATTGTTTTTATTGTCATAGCTTTGGCCATAAAGCGATGGACTGCAAGAAATTAGAGAAAGGATATTCAAGAAAATCCAAAAAATCATTTAGATGTTGAAGATGTAATTTTGTTGGGCACACAACAAAATTTTGTCATACAATGAGATGTTAAAACTATAATAGGTTTAGGCACAAATCCTGAAACTGCAAGAATACAAAAAGTCAATATTTGAATAAGTTGTTCAAGTCAATGGAAAATCCTAATAAAAATTGGAAGAAGAAAGGAGATGACAAATATCCAAAAATACAATTAGAAAGTGAAGATCCAAAAAGCAAAATATCTCACAAAAAGATATAGAGAAGAAAATCTGAAGGAGAAAATAAGGAAGATGTTATTACACCTGAAAATGAAGAAACTAATAATAAGAACATGATGGGTAAAAATCCTAATAAGGAATGTGAAATTCAATATGAGATAAATCAATCTCAAGAAAATGAAGTACCTATAGAAGAATATGGAACAATGTCAAATTTTGATGATGTCATAAGTTGTTAGCAAAAGAAAGAAAAAAAAAAAAAAAAAATTGGTTTTTACAAAATCAAAGGATTATGCCAAAGACTTTCTAAATTAACATATGGAAAATCTTGACTATCTATAGATTAGTGGTCAAAAGAAAAATCATTGGTAAGGTTAGTTGTAGAATACAAGAAGAAGAAAAAACAAAGGTAGCAGGGAAGTTCAAGGAGTATCATTCAACAAAGACCAATTGATAACAAAATTGACATTTAAATCAATTGGTATAATTTCTCAATTGATATTCCTATGAAATATCAAAGACGAATAAGAAGCAAATCAAAAATATCAGTAAGATTCATACTCTTGTTCTGTTTGACAAAGGAAAGTCAATAAAAATTCAGGATGAATATTATGGTTATGAAATAAGAAAGTATTTAGATTAAGTTTTGAAAAAGACTTGATCACTACAAAATTGGTATTAAGAAGACTAATAATTTGAACACAGAAATCTCAATAAAATGAGATAAGAAGTTAGTAAATTAACAGGGGAAGAGACATTGTTAGGAAGAGCTACCCTTTCAGAAACAAAAGGGGAGAGTAGTCAGAAGCATAGAGAAATCATATTTGACAAGGGGAGTCATTCAGTTATGGCAGGAAGAACATGATTCTAGGGGGAGTTACCCAAGTTCATATTTTGGTCAACAACATCCAGAAATATAGATGTTGATTATAAGGGGTGAAACCCTTTGCCATTGATGTCAAATGGGGAGAGTAACTTCATAGGAGAAGCATCATCACAGGGGGAGTTTGTGTTTGAATTCAGTGTGTTTTCATCGATGACAAAGGGGGAGATTGTTGGACATATTGTCATTGATATGTTGTCATTGATGTCAACAGTTGATATTATTATGATGTGATGATAAGTTGTTATGATGAATTATCATTGTTGATTTATCATAGATGAAATTTTCATTGATTTCAATAATATAACAGTTAGCATAGAATGTCAAATAGTATGAAGAGATCAAATCTCAAAAGGAAAAGCGCATTGAAAGTATGCAAAGAATGAAAATGCTAGACTATATGCAGAGATCAAATCTCATGAGAGGAAGCGTACTAGATCACAGAAGATCAGAGCATGCAGATATCCTTGGTTCAGTTGGAAACCAAGTATAAACCCAAAAGTCTTAGAAGAGATGATGCACAGGAGGCTAAGAAGAAATGATGCACAGAAGCCATCCATTCTCATTACGGGACAAACCAGGACCGTCAGATCTAGGAGTTACAAGAGAACGATTGTTGGAGGATTGGTCAACAACCAGATTAAGTCGTGAGCATTGGATGCGCAAGTGCGTGGATCAACAACCGTTGGATCCAAAGATAAGGTGCATGCCCCTTAACCTTTTGGAAGTTCACAGGAGAAACAAAAACTCGAGAAGTTCAAAACGACAAGGAAATCCTAGTCTTTGGTGTCGGGAAGGACATGTGGTAGCAGATAATCAGATTCACAGAATCGTGAATTGGAACAATTGCAACGAGCATTTCATAGACATCGCAAAGCACAAAGTCGCGAAACATGAAATCTCGATGAGATCTGGACCATTGGACCAAGGAATGTCATGGACCGTCGATCCGACGTAAGCATATATCTAGAAATCGAGAATCAAAGAAAGGAGGTGATCTAACCTCCAACATTGCGAAATGCGAAATCCCGATGAAATCTGGAACGTTGGATCATGGAGGGTCGTGGACCGTCAATATGACGTATGCAGATATCGAAAAATCGGGAATCGAAGAAAGGAGGTGCTCTAACCTCCAACATCACAAAATGTGAAATCCCGATGAAATCTGGGCCATTGGATCGTGTAGGGTCGTGGACAATCGATCTGACGTAAGCAGATATCAAAAAATCAGGAATCGAAGAAAGGAGGTGCTCCAACCTCCAACATGGCAAAACACGAAGTCCCGATAAAATTTGGACCGTCGAATCACAGACTGATCTGGGTCGTCGATTGGAGAAGAACTGAAACGTGAAGTTGTGAAGTTCGAGTTCGCGAAGGAGATCATAATCGTTGGTTGGAAGAAGGTCGTGGACCATTGATCTGACATGGCAAAGTTTAGAGTTTCGCGAGTTGGGAAAATCAAGGTGACTCGCAGTAGAACTTCATGAAACACGAAATTGCGAAGCACTTAGGAGTTGAGCCCCGAGTCATAGCCCGAGGTCACATGTGATACAGGTCTAAGAAAAAGGGATGAGAATTTGAATATCTGAAAGTCAAAAATCCGAAGTAACTCTCAGTCGTCGATCTGAGATACATTTCAGATACTATTCTGACCATTAGATCATGGAGATCTATGTTAGCAAACCACTTCAGTAAGGACATGTGGTAGACCACGTCAGCAAAGACATGTGGTAGACCATGTCAGCAAACCATGTCAATAAGGACATGTGGCAGACCACGTTAGCAGAACATGTCAGCAAGGACATGTGGCACAATCAGATAATGACAAGTGTCAATATTTAATCGACAGTTCAGGTACGTCTAAATCACGAATCTAAGTGACACGTGGTAGCCACTTGGCCTGTGCCATGTCAACAAGTGATGTCAGCAAGTTACGTCACCCTAGGAGTTTTTCTTTGGGAGTTTCACCACCAGCTAATGACCTAAGTCCCGAAATTTGAAGTCCCAAAGGGCCGAAGTCATGAAGGACAAAGTTATGAAGTCCCGAGGGCTGAAGTGTCGAAAGGCCGAAGAGCCAAAGTCACGAAGGGATGAAGTGCTGAAAGGACGAAGTCACGAAGGACAAAAGCTTCTAAATCCAGAAAAATGAAATCCTGAAGTGGACATAAGTCATTCGATCTGAAGGATACTTCAGGAGCGTTCTCGACCATTGATCTAGTATAGTGGAAGGATAGCGTAAGTGGTATAGCTAAAGTCCCAAAATAAATAAGAGTCGTTCATATCAACTCTTGATTAAGTCATAATTGTTGATTTGTTCGAGACCTCTGGACAAGCCAGGATCGTCCGACTAATGAAAGAATGAATAATGATCATTTGATCTGCTTCGAAGAAATCTATTTTGGGGATTTGAAAGACTACAGAGGCAAAAAGTTGCAAAGGAAGAAATCTTGAAATGATAGTCGTCCACCTCATCATGCGAATAAAACGTGACCGTTTATTTTGATAAGCGCTCAATCGCTCGTTTGGCCTAGCGTCTGGTCATCATCGTTAATCATATGGAATAGAGAAGTAAGAGTGAAATGAGGCAGCGCTTAAATTGATAAGCCCGTGGTTCTATGTCTATGATCATATGAAAATGGTTTGAAGGAAGCGCCTCATCTAGACTTAATTCGACAAAGAGTTAACACTAGAACAATACAAAGAATCGATAAGAGATCAGATAAGATCTATTGATTAACAGAGAATGCAACAGAAACATGAGAACGATATGATGAGTCGATCCATGTCTGTGATCAAGTCATGAAGACAAATGAACCGATACATAGTCATGCTAAATGAAAATTAAATCATGAAGACATGAATAAAGAACAAAAAGGGAAAATGATATTAATTAAAGATTAATTATCATTTTAAATGAAAAGATACAATGGTTCAAATATCAAAAGACACAATGGTTCAATTTCACACCAGTTGGAAGACTATATAAACAAGAAGGAATGGTGAGAAGAGGATGTGTAGTTGAATTTGTTGAAATATATATGTTTATATATAATGGATTGAATGAAAGTTCATTCTATTAGGTTGGTGTCAGCTGGGTCTTGTATGAGGATTGGATTCTTCACATCTCAGTTGGATCTGAGATCAACAAGTTGGGTCTTTATATGAGGATTGGATTCCTCATTTCTCAGTTGGATCTGAGAACTACAAGCTAGGACTTGTAACAGAGAGTTGGGTCTCTCACAATTGTATGAAGATGATATTCAAAGATTTATCTTATGTATTCATTCAAGTTATTTAATAAATAAATCATTTATTCTTTTATATATATTGTTTGAGAAAATGAAACAAATATTTGTTGTTAAGTTAATTTGTGAAAAGTGAAAATTGTCCAAAGTTTTGTTGACACTGATTCACCCCCTCTATATTTCAAGTACCCAATTCAACATAAACATATTGAAAACGTAGAAATACCCGACAATATAATTGGAACTCTAAATATGATTGTTAATTTTAATTTTTATAAATAAATATTTATTTAAATAAGTTTTTTCTTATTATTTTAGTTTTATTTATTATTCTGGACAATGTTTTATTTGTTCTTCATGATGATCAGTAGTGTATTTTCTCAAAATAATGGACGTTTCAAATTTTGTTTACACAATTCATCATCTTTAACTGTAGATTGCCTCATGATAATGTTGAGTGTGACACTCCACTCAGTACCTGACACCATTCAACATACAATATTTGAGAGTAAACCCAAATAAACTATCAATACTAATCATTAGAATACATATAAATGATGAATTAACTAATTGAAATTTCAAGTAAAATTTCCTAATTCAATTCCTAGTTCATCTACTCATGATTGAGGCATTCTGCTCTCCAAGGATACCAACCATAGATGATTTTAGGGGCGAAATTTCGCCCATGGGCGAAATTAAGGGGCCTCTAATTTTTTATTGGACGAATTTTTTGTATTAGAGTGATTTTTTTAAACTTATTTTATTAGCCCGTAATTTATTTTAAGGTAAAAATCGTGTACAAGGTTAGCCCATGTTTTTAGGAGGGATAGAGGAAAACAAATTATATTTAGCCCCCGAAATTTGGGGGATCAAGTTTCCATTAGCCAAATTTCGCCCCCGATTTTATGGTATGGGCACTAAAATCGGGATTTATGGTTTAATTTCGCCCCTGATTTTGTGATATGGGCAGTAAAATCAGGATTTATGGTTTAATTTCGCCCCCGATTTTGTGGTATGGGCAGTGGGCACTGGATATTTTTGGCCCTCCCACATGGTATAAATTATATGGGATCTGAAATGCATTCCCCAGTTTACATCTTTGTTCTTCTGTTACTTCTTATTTCCCCTTTGGGCCTTGAGGTTTACGGGTTTAGTATTTACTCTTGGACTTTCTTGTGGTTGGTAACGGGTTACTCCCAGGTTCGGCCCAGGCACCAGTTGGCAGACTGCAGTGACCATATTTTGTTAATCCAAGACCCCGCTCGCAGAGGAGGACCCTGCTCGCAGAGGA
>JZKD02S1923041.1:329190-364321 GCA_000966675.3 Picea glauca
TATACATTTTATATTATTGATAAAATAGCCCTCAATTTTTCCTATGTATCATGGGGATTCGCCCATTTATTATACATATAAATTTAGGGGGGGTTCTTAAAATCACCCCTGATACCAACAAAGTACCGGATATTCATTTTGAATGATGAAGGAAATAGGTTAGGAATTTTTTAAAACATCTAAGTATAACATTGTATATCTCAGACACACATTTCCAACGATATACATAACATGTGAAATGGACACCCGAGTCAAAAGCTATGGCCATTTTACGAAAATTCATTTTTTAGGTTGTAGAGGAGTTGATGGGAAATCCTCTGATTTGTATCATATTCCAAGTCATGAACCTCATCGACTAAGAGTCAGATGGTAAGTTACAAATTTGGTTGAGAGAGAACTAGCGCATATATTGGGACTTCCTCAAGTGATCGTATCAATGCACATTAATTCGTATTTTAGGAGTAGAATGAAATGAACACAAATTGTTATTATTATTAACACAAAGACACAAGGAACAATAACATAGATACAGTAAAATTGGATTCTATTCAATAAATAAATATGTTGAAACTGTAAAATCCAAACTAAAAACAAGTTTGCTAGAATGGTGGTGACTTATCTTTGAGAACAGATGTGACGAATGCGCTCATTCGCAAGAAGATGATTACAATGAGACTCTCAAATCCTTTTTACAATAAACATGAATTTGAAATCCCTATACATCCAGAAAACCTAACCCTAGGAGGTGAAGTGACAAAAGTCATATGGGTCATGTTGGAGTAAGTTATTACATCAACTTCCCGGGGTCGTAACTTTTACATACGATCTTTGTTTTAGGTGAACGACATCCCATTGGAAAGGTCTATTCAAGGAATACACATGATGTCATCAAACTCTAACTCATTCACCAATTTGACCATGGTGAGACCTAAAAATGTTGTTTAGGGCCTCAAAATGGCCGTGGAAGTTTAGGACCTGAAAAATAGGAAAAAAACTACCAAACTAAAAAACCGCCAAGATGAGCCAATTAGAATAGGTGGGTCTCCATCGATATCCACCTGGATCAGTCCTCCCCCCTTAGGAAGAAATGGTCTCCATTGTGTTGAGTTCCCTCATCAAATGAAGAAATTTCTAATGAATTTCGCCTTAGGTGAGCCACTTGCCTTGGTGTAGGAGCTACCCTACTTTGAGAACCCAATAAAGCTAGATTCTCTGGTAGCAAGTTCCCTTGACCTGTGTATCCATGATATTATTAGTGGATTCATGTTCCATGCAATCAGGACTGAGCACTATTGGTATCAACTATTCTGCTATCTCTCAGGTGTCCAATAATGGTGGAAAATATGGCGAGAGGAGATCCACATTGAACATGGGGTGTAAGCCAAGGAAGGGGTGAATGTTGAGATCGAAAACATTGTCTCCCACATCCTTGGTGATGGTGTAAGTTCCATAAAAGAGTGGGTGAATATTCCTATGGGGCCTTGTAAAGAATTCTTTCTGCAAGTGCAACCAAACTTTGTCGTCCACCTGAAACTTGTGTGGCACCCGGTGTTGATCATGGCACTGCTTGTACTTGGCATTAGACTTCTGTAAAATATCATGAACATGTTGGTGGATGTTATAGATCCACTCAATAAACCAGGTTGCTTTGTCAGCTTTAGTTTAAGCATGGGACAAGTCTGCCTGGGTGGTCGCAAGGGGTAGTGCAAAATCCATGGGACCCAATGGTTGAAATCCCTACCCCACCTAAAAGGTGTTGTGGTTGGTTGAGCTATGTATGGCTCTATTGTAGTTGTGATGAACATAGGGAAGACTCCCATCCCATGTTCGAGGGTGCTTAGAATTGTACATGTGAAGAATATGCACGATCAATCAGATGATGACCTCAATTTGGCCATCCATATGGGGGTGGAAGGCAGTGGATTTGGTGAGCTTGGTGTCCAGCAGTGACCAGAGGATCGACCATAATGTGTTCAGGAATTGAATGTCCCAATTTGAGATAATGATTTGTGGGATCCAAAAATGTATCCATACTCGTTCAAAGAAGATCTTGGTAGAGGCCTCCGCTGTGATGATCTTCTTATAGGCGGACATAATTTCCATCTTGGAGAAGAAATCAACAACCACAAAAACATATTCATTTCCCCACTCGGTGGAAAAAAGGCTTGACATGTAGTCAATTCAGATGGATTCCTAGGGCCTGTTAGGAGTAGGTAGAGGGGTGTAAAGGCCTTATTTCTTAGTGGTTGGTTTTGAAATAGCATAGGAAGTGCAGGACCTGATACAATTGCTGACATCATGTTGAAGTTTTGGCTAGTAGAAATGTTGTTGCAACACTGCCATTGTCTTCTCTATGCTAAACTGTCCTGCCACGTGACTATAGTGGGCTTTCCAGATCATCTTCGCTCGCTCACTTGGTGGAATGAAAAGATGTCCCAAATGGAACAACAGCTCGTCCTGAAGATTGAAATTAATGACAACTATGTTTTCACCCAACATCTAGTAGGTGGTGGCAAAGTCAATATCTTTTTCATAGAGGTGGGTCCATTCAGAGGTCATGTGGCCACAAGAGTCTAACACTATGGTGAGTGTTGTGACTAGAGGTCAAATGAGGCAATCAATGACCCGGTTTGTACTTCATGTATTATACTTGATGTTCAGGTGGAACTGCTGCAAGTATGTGGAGCACTTTTGATGGTGGTCATTCTACAATTTTCCATGTGTCTCCATGAATTGCATTGGTTTATGATTAGTGTGGATGATTGTCTCCTTCCCGAGAATGTAATGCCTCAACTGATGAAAATCCTACACAATGGAGTACATTTCTTTGCCATAAGTAGGGTACTTATGGATGACATCTCATTTTCTCTCACTAAGATAGGCCACGGGGTAGCCATGCTGAGTGAGAACTACACCCACATCATAGTATGAACAATTTGTCTCAATCTCAAAGGGTTGTTGTAGGTCAAGTAATGAAAGCACTAGAGCTGGTCACAACCATTGCTTCAAATCATTGAATTCTTGTTTTTGGGTCAGGACCCACACATAATTTTCCTTACCACCACCCCTGGTTACTTGGATGAGGGGCCATGAAATATGGGAGAATCCCAACATGAACCCGCGATAGAAATTAGAAAGGACGAAAAATCTTCAAAGCTCAGTGAGCATGGTTGGGGCTGGCTAGTCACGAATGACCTAGATATTGGCTAGATCCACATGCACACCATGCTCATCAACAATGTAGCCTAGGTACTAGAGCATGTCCTTGCCGAAAGAGAATTTTTCCAAGTTGGCATATAGCTTGTGCTGCCACAGAGTGTGCAGAACCTGGTGAATATTCTTCAAGTGCTCTTCCCAAGTATTATTGTATATGAGGATGTGATCTAGATACGCCACTACACAATAATTGGTGAAAGGCTGCAAGATATCATCCATCATCCTCATGAAAGTTGTTTGGGAATTTTTCAAACCAAATGGTATGACTAGCCATTCAAAAAGACCATCCTTTGACTTGAAGGAAAAATTCCATACATATGTCTTCTCTATTGGGACCTGATGGTAGACAAACTTCACATCAATCTTACTATAGTATTTGGCCCATGTGAGTTGATCAAGGAGATTGTTGATTCAGGGAATCAAGTATCGGTTCTTGACTGTGATTTTATTTAGGTCTTGTTAATCAATGCATAGTCCCTAGGTTTTGTCTGTCATCTATGCCAGCATGATTGGGCTTCCACAAGGTGATGACCTGGGTCATATGTCCCCCTTGTGGAGGAGTTCTTGGATCTGAAACTTGATCTCCTCATTTTCTAATAGAGAGTGGTGATAGACTATCCTATTCGTTATCGATGCACCCGGGGTTATATCGATGGAATGCTTGAACTGACAATGCAAAGGTACCCTAGTAAGCGAGGAGAATATGTCTTTGTATTGTTCCATGATCTTATCCACGTTGTGCTTCTGAGTGGAGAGGCCAGCCACGGAGGCCCAGAATGTGGCTGCAATATTTTGCTCACTCTGAGAGAGAAAATCGTGAACAAGAAAAATTCCTTGTCTAAGATATGACCTTTCTAGATTGCTTGGAAGAGGTCAAGGAAATTTCATTAGGGGGAATACGTTAGGTATCTTGTACAACTTCCGGTTCAAAGTGATAATAAAATTGTGAGGCCTATACTCATATACTGCATGATGTTTCCATAAATAAGGTTGGCCCAAAATAAGATCACAAACTTCAAGGGGAGCAACATCACACAATCCCTGATATTTGAAGGGCTTAATGTCATACGACATGAGGCACTATTGGATGACGCGAAGATCACTTCCTTGGTGGAGCCATTCGATGGTGTAGGGTTTCGAGTGAGGCATTGTCGGCAGAGCTATCCACTTGAAAACCTCCACTGAGATGAGGTTCTTTTGGCTACCACTATCCACAATGAAGTGTAGAAGGGTGCATTTCACCCACATCTATGAATGAAAGAGGCACTCACCTTCCTCTGGCTCATCAGGTTCACCAGGCTAGATCTTGGTGGTAGAAAATGTGGCATTGGGTTCTGCATCAATGATCCATCTCTCTTTTTCTGATTCTAAATCAGAGTTGGAACCCGCATATGATTCAACGACTTTCACCTCAACCACCAATGACGACTTTGAGAGACAATCAACATTGTTATGCTAGGGGCTCTTATGAAAGTCACACCACTTCCTGGTATCTTTCTTCGTCTTTCCATTGTCATTATTTTATTGCGGCTTTGAATGGTTGTCCTGAGGTTGTCCATATTTTCTCTTCCCTTTTTTTATGGGTTGGGGCTACCCTTGCTCTTCTTCTGCTTTGAGGTGTTCCCAGACCCAAACTTCTGCGTCTTTTGTTTAACCTTCTGATCGATTTTGATGGAATATCGATAGGCCACGCCTAAGGACGAGATGTCTAGGAACTCCATTTATGCACGGATGTATCTATGTAGACCATCGCGATAATTTATCACCATATTTCTCTCAAAATATTTGATACCCAACTTGGTGTGCAAGGTATGGAAGATATGTGTGAACTCTGGCACTGCTTGGTCCCTTTCTTACCACAGTGTGGTCCATTTTGTATATAGGTCGTCATAACTTCCAACATGATTGTATTTTTCATTAATAGCATCCTTAAAGGACTCCCAGGTGAGTGTGACTATAAATAATGAGATTTCCTCTGTTTTATTTTTCTCATAGAAAGTTTCCCACCAATATTTGACATGAGGAACAACTTTGAGGAGCATAAAAGTAATCTTTTCTCTATTCGAAAAGTTCTGGAAATAAAAATACCCTTATAGAATATTCAACCATTTTTCTACAGGATATGCATCTATCTAACCTTCAAATATAGGAATATCAATGTACCTTGAAGGGGGTGGTGCCTCCGCTCAAGGAAGATGCATCACCTATTGGTAGTCGTTGAAGGATTTGTGCAAAATTATCCATCATCTTGTTCCTTTGTTGCGCGAGGGATTCCTCGAGAAATAGTTTGAAAGGATCTCATGTCTCGTTGTCTTTATTTTTTCCCACCATGGAAGGTTGCCTGGGCATGCAAGAGATTTTGTCCTCAAGAGAAACAAGTTCAAGACCCAACTCTTTGTATCCTTACCTCATCGGGGACATGCACTAAGAACGAGAAGGAGTAGACTGATCTGATACCATTGATCTGGATTTTAGGAGAAGAATAAAATGAACATAGATTATTATTATTATTAACACAGACACACAAGGAATAATAACAGAGATAAAGTAAAAATGTCTTCTATTCAATAAAGAAATATGTTGAATCTGTAAAATGCAAACTGAAAAAAATATTTCTAGAATGATGGCATCTTATCTCTGAGAAGAGATGTCACGACTGTGCTCATTCAAAAGAATATGTTTACAATGACGCTTTGAAATCTTTTTTACAATAAACATGAATTCAAAAATGTAATATCCCCTACTAGAGCCCCAGTTGTAATTATGAATTGTAAACATATTTGATAGGCTGGTGAGACAAGTTATAATAAGATAGTAGGCTTATGTGGTGATTAGGCCAGACATCCTAGGATGTTAAGGCCAAGAGCATGTTTTGTATATGTAATTATGAAAAATCATTAATAAAAATATCCACATTGTTTCATGTAGACCGACCACGAAAAAAGAGTGATGGGGGACTAAGCTTCCACAAGGATAGGAAAGGGAGGGGGCTAAGTGTTTGGGCCTATGGGATAATCTAGGGGCCTTACCTCTAAAGGAATAATATTTTAATATTAATTCATGGAGGCTAAGGTGGGAGTGTTGAGTTTTGTCCTCAGTTCCTAGAAAGGGAACGTATGCTAAGTGGTGTGCCTACAACTCTAGGGAGACATGTGTTGACCTAGGCTCATGCAGTTAAAACCCAAGAGTCAAACCATGGAATGGGTTTGCTCCCCATTCTGGCATCCTCTGCCTAAACTTGTTGGCCTGGGACATTGACCTATGGTTACCTACAGACGATACGCACCACTGAGAAGACCGCTCACGGGAAACCTCGCACATCTGAGAAACCCATCGAGGGAGGAAAAAGATGACCTGTGTGTCCTGTGAACCCAACCTATCCGCTCTTGCAGAGCCAAGTCTGTACTTAAATCGTTTTTGGGTTGCTCCCATCTGTTGCATGAGTTGTGTTGTGTCTTAGTGTCTGGCCATTGCCATTTTTTGTGTCCATAACCGATTCATGTTGCTGTCATCACCTGGATGTTAGATGATTGTTGTTGCAGTATTTCTTAAGAGATGAATTGAAGAATCAAGTTGTCAAGCCTATGAGCAACTCTCCTAGGTGAGAGAGTTTGTTGGGAAGTGAGTTCTCTTGGAAGGAAGTCCCGTAGCAGCTACAATACTCTAAGACTTTTGGTCCAACCTGTTGTTGAAGCCCAAGGTAAGGGAAGTGTACTAGCCAATAGAATTGTATTAGTGAAGGTGTATCCTCCTGGGGTGGAGAAGGCATGTGGGGAATGAGGGTCCATGGGTTGTGGGCATAAGTGGCTCCTTGGATAAAAGATCCTTCATGTTTCTTTGTGCAACTTCCTTGTTGTCCTTGTCAAGCTTAGAATTCCCTTTCCCGATGGAGTTTAGTCTCAGCTTGGGGGTGACCTACTACTTAGAGTGATGAGCAGCGTGGTCTAAGGCTGGGAGGTTCATGGAAGGTCTGCATGCAGTTGATTTATTTATTCCAGCTAAATGATAAGTATCATTGTTGTGCTTAATTATGTATTTTATGCATGTTTGTGCTACTGATGTTTGAATATTATCATGTATTCTGTTGCATGAGGATTTATTGTTAATCTTGTTTGAATCTGAATGGGTAGCAGTAATTCTATGTTTATTTTGTTATTTGTTTTATTTCGATTAAAATGCATGTATATCATATAATTTTATATTCCACATGGTAGCATTACTCGGTTTGTGGATGGTCGAGGATGTTACAATATGGTATCAGATCCATGGTTACAACACTAAGCTTGGATGGGCCATGTTAGTGGCTAACGAGACAAATATTTCAGAGTGAATTGTTGTCGAAAGGGACAAAATTCGAGGTTCAGAGTGTCTCTAGGTGTAAGGAGTGTGTCAACGGATTCTTTGACTCAAAAATCTCAGGAGAAATAGACAGATTTTTCTCGTAAAGGGACGTGAAGATCCGTTGTAAGGAGTGCACAGTTTTGAAAGTTGACTAAGTGTCGAAGCAACCCTCTAAGGAGAAAGGGGTTCGAGAAACGAAGCCTAGGAGGAGTAGAGGTATTGTAAAACTAGAACTTACGTGGTATTTGGCTACAGAGAGAGAGATCACAACACTGGTGGTGTTGGGACCATAGGATCTATTCAGAAAGAAGGGAAATCCTTTATGACCATCAGATCTAGACAAGGTGTAGAAGGGTTATCCTGGAAGCCCTTCAGACTTCGCGACTTCGGTGAAGTTCATGTAAACTAAGAGAAAGGCCAAAGCCCGAAACTTCGAAGTCTAGAGGAGAGATCTACACCATACTTATGAGGAGAATTATTACCGTTATATCAAACCAAGAGAGGAAGATAAAGAGGTTCATAATTTCATATTTCAGAAGATTGGAAGGAGGCAAGCGTAAGAACTTCTAAAGTCCAAAACTCCGAAGTGACGTGGCATGATGACGTCACTTGGTTTGACATGGATGCATGTGTTGTGCGCCCCATTTCAGTGGGTTTTGAACTTGTATAAGTTTGAAATGTCGTTTGGAACGTGACGCGTGTTACCCATATGAATGGACCATGTATCAGCCGCTAGTATTCCATCTCATGGCACCCTGCATGACCGGGGTTAGTGGGGCCCGAGGTTACATAACATAGTTAAAGGTCAGAGGACCCATGGTAGAGTTGATCACAATACATAAAGATCAATGGACAAAAGGCATTACAGGGACCCAAGTTGCACGAAAGCTAATTCTCCAAGGCGGTCCTACAATCCAAACCATGGTTTCACCAAGGGGTTACGTGCCAGCGTTAGAAGAATTGTGGGATGAAAGGCGGGTTACTCCAAAACCACCATTGCATTCCCCCGAAATTGGGAAAACGTTAAGTGATATAACGTAATGACATCACAAAAGGTGATTGGGAAGGTCTCAGAAACATGACTCCAGATGTAATGGTTATATTAAAACATAAAAAGTGCTAGAGATGTCTTCAGATAGAAGAAAGAAGGAAGAAGGTCAAGGAAAATTCTTTATTCTACATCTGTGATTTTTCAGAAGTCATTGGATCAGATGTTGGGTTAGATAAGCAGCATGGAAACCCCAAATGGAATTCTTGTTTGGGGAAGATAGTCTAAGTGACAATCTTTGCACATCAAATGTGAATGCAAGGTGG
The DNA here is from genome assembly GCA_000966675.3 of Picea glauca. Lineage (NCBI taxonomy): Eukaryota > Viridiplantae > Streptophyta > Pinopsida > Pinales > Pinaceae > Picea > Picea glauca. Next base: position 338,062 of record JZKD02S1923041.1, read on the forward strand.
AGAAATCCATCTGCAATATATGATAATGCATGAGCCATAAGTTCGTATGGAGATGAAAAGAATGGGAATAAGGAAGGAATGCTTTATGGAGTATGAAAGAGTTTGAAGATAAGATGTGACATATCCAAATATCAGTCCTACGGATTGGAGGTAGCCCCTCCATTATTGCTATCAGGATGCACAGTGGGAGCATGGCTTGAAGGTCATCAAATATGGCATGACAAAAGTTGAATATGCACAAGTTGAATCAGAGGAATCCAAATAATAATGGAATGATGGAAATTAATATCAGCCTAATATGTGATGGAAAGTATGCAAAGTAGACGAGGAAAAACTCCTAGATGGAGTCAAGTCCATGAAAATCCTAATATAATGGAAGAAGAAATCATGAGATAGATATCTAGCTAATAGGAATGCATGCCAACACTCCAGGGAGGAAAGCTAGAATAGTAGAGGATTGTGGATGCACCCCAAGGGTGTGAAGGTATTTCCACAAGAGTATGGAGACAACAGAGTTGATGAATAGTCTAGAGGAAAAACTGTGCAAGGAGTGCACTAGGCCAACACTTAGGCGAAGTGTTGAAAGACAGCCAATTGAAGGCTAGTCAAAGCGCAAGGAGTGCGCCCAGAGAGAACTTGTTTCAAGTTCAAAAGATTAGGAGGTTGAGTGTAGAAAGTGCCAGGTGGGCATCATAAGTCTTTTGGAAGATGCAGAAGCGTCGAGTCCCTTAGAGACTGAGCAAGTTGAAATCACATGAGGAGTAGTGCAAGTTTGCATGCAGAGCGCAAGTGTGCATAGGGACAAGGTCAAGTTTCATTCAAAAAAGCTCAGGAAGGAAGGCGAAAGTCAAGACCCAAAGTCATAGGGCTCGCAGGAGGCAATCGAAGGCCGAGACCTTCAAAACATTGGAAATATTCCAAGTCTGGGAAGAATGCCAAAGATCAGGTGGAGGAAAGAAAACTGTCGTTAGATAAGCTGTAGAGGAAGAGATCTGGACCATAGAATATCACATCCAAACACTTAGAAGAGCGCATAGGAGAATATCATATTTGGACCGTAAGATCTGACTGTGTGGACCAAAATTCTTTGGATCCAGGTAAGGTGAATGCACCTTAACATTTTGGAGTTGCATAGGAGAGTGGACTTTGCGAAGTCTCGAAGTTTCAAAATCATCGGAACCATCCATCGTCAAAGTTGACAGGTGGAAGTAGATCTGGGAGTTTGAGGATTCGGACCTCGGAATATTAGCAAGGAGTAGAGGTAAATACCCGAGGAGTTGGGAGCTGCAACAATCCTAGCCATTCATTGAGAAGGGACACGAGGCGAGAGATCAACATTTCGCTGACTCGCAACTCGAGAAGTCAAAGGTAGGAGTCGTGATAACTCGAGAAGTCGAGTTCATGAAAGGATCATAGTTGCTCATCGAAGGAGGGATCTGGACCATAGATCTGGTCCTGAAGAACTCACAAGTTCGAGAATCGGGAGAAGGGAGGAAGCCATTGTTGAACTTCACGAAACATGAAGTTCTGATTCACAAAGGAGATCAGGACCATTGGATTGCAGGGATTGTAGACCATTGATCTGGCGAGTGAAAATCGCTACTTTGAGTTTCAGAAGGACAAGAAAGAAAACTTTGCGAGATGCGAAGTTGCAAAATGTGAAGTCATGAAGTGCTTAGAAGCTTGGCCCCAGGTCATAACCAAAGGTCACATTAGTGGGAGCCAAAGGAAAGGAGATAGCATGCACTAGGCTTTAGTTCGAGAGTTCAGGAGTCAGGGAGTCAGGGTTGGCTCACACGCAATTTCCCGATAGACGAAGTCATGAAGCGCCTTTTGGTTAGGCATTTGTTCATAGCTAGTGGTCACGAGGAGGAAGCTTCCACCTGGTGTTTGTTCATGCGGGGGGAGTTTCACATAAGGACCTGTGTATTTATTTCATGGAGGTTCCAACAGGGACCCGAAAGAGCTAATCCAAATAAGTTTTGTGAAGATCCGAGACTAGAATTTCGACAGACCCGTGCTGAGGTAGTGGGGGCTACATCACTTCTACTGCCATCAGACATTCATGTAGTATAAAATTTATTAATGGTAGTCATGCAGGTATGAGTTTTTATTACTCTTTTTGCATAATTGTTGAAAGGAAATTTAGGTAAGAATTTTCTCAGCCAGAGTTATTATATAAAATCACATGATTATATTATTGAATGCACACCACTGGATGTGGTAAAGGCTGGAGGACTGTATTAACTCAAATCTTTTTAGCTTCTAAATGCACACACTGACATAATAGAATGTCATGTTAATTTGGTTATGGGGTAATAACCAAAGAATTAAAAGATAGGAACTTGTTATGGGAATTAATGCCAGTAAGCTATTCATGTATGAGACTAGGACATGGTTGATTATGGCAAGGTATGGATATGAAAATTTTATGAGCCACACAGGTACTAAAAGCTTCCTACTTTAAAATAAAACTTGGACTGCAACCTTTTTGCTAACACTAATGAACACCACAGAATTATATTTTTGGTGTAGTGTTCAGGTCGAAAAGGAAGGCATCCAATTAATTCAGAAGACAATAGGAAGTGTGTGGAGAATGTGTCAACACATTGGCCATAATTCCAACTCATGGATGGTGAGATACATGATTGAAATAAAGAGCATTATGTAATTCACTGCAAGGTGCACTGAATAAGTATGCATTGAGAATTGCACTCATGCATAGTAAGTGATAGAATTGTATATTAAATGCAATGGTTGAATATGTTTTGTAAGTACATGCATATATATATATATTATTGCATGGAAATAATTATTACTAACAACTGAAATGTTGTGAACGCATAAAGTTGAGGACATTTCAGGAGTTGTTAGACATTGCAACAAGAAAGTTGCAAGTCAAGTAGTCACATAAGCATTGACTACAAGGTATTTTCCAGTTCAGAAAAAGGAAGTAATGAACTTATAGATATTACTGTGAACATGCATATGCATAGAATGGCGAGTCATTATATTTCATTAAAATGTTGGGTGATTGTGATTGAATTTCTAGGTGAAGGAAATTCTAAGATCATTGCATAAGATTTTGTACATATTGCAATTGAATTATAATGTACAACAAATATTGACAATTGTTGGCAGTATGCAAGATGAAGCACCACAGGAAAAATGGTATGCAGTTTGATTCTTGTGGAAAACCACAAGGAAGGTTGCAATCATAATATGGCAACAACCAAGATGAATTATGAAATGGAATTTCATGTTTTGGGGAAAAAGTTGAATTCCTTTTTGAACTAAGTTGGAGTTCCTAAATGAATTATTTCATGTTTTCTCATGATAACTGCATGTGGGTGATGCAAATGAGATGATGTTGATAAAAGTTAGAATATTGACTACAAAGAGTAGCTCAGGAAGATGCTGATTAGAGACCTATGAGGGTAGTTGGAACTCCTCGAGCCATGGTGCTCTGAGACTTCCAATCCAGCTTGTTTCTGAAGCGCAAGGAAAGGGAGGTGTAGCAGCCGATGGATTGTGTGACAATGAAGGTGTAAACTCCTGGGGTGGGATAGGCACATGGGGAATGAGAGACTGTTGGTTGGAGTGTTGCTAAGGTTTGGATGGTTGGAGTGCTACTGAGGTTTGGTAGCTTGGCCTAGACCATGTTGATATGGAAGTCTTCTCAATCAAAATATAAGTATCAATTATTTATTCATTGTATACTATGTATCTCTTAATTCGTATATAGGTTATAATGTTATTAGAATTGCCTGTATATATATTGCATGTATGTTCTAATGTAGGTTCTGAATGAATAGGTGTACGATCATAGTGTTTACATTTGTTGAGTCATAACACTGCTGAGAGTTTATCAATGGATGGAACATCGTGGATCTACAACCATTCGGTGCTTTCAATGAGTTTTAATTGAAGCATGTAACAAGGAACAATAAGTTGAATGCTTTCCTGAAGCAACTCTATGGAATAGAGTAATTGAGTTTCAGCTGCAATATGGATACCAAAATTGGTACTTGAAAGTAAAGCACTAGGTGGATAATGGGATTCTAATAGCTAAAGATTAGAGATTTTGAAGAATTTTTGAATTATATATGTATAAACAAGTTTCACTGAGGATAGTACAAAAATAAGAGGAGGGGATTGTAATATCCCCCAGTAGAGACCCTGTTGTAATTATGAATTGTAAACATATTTGATAGGTTAGTGAGATGAGTTATAATAAGCTAGGAGGCTTATGTGGTGATTAGGCTAGAGAGCCTAGGATGCTAAGGCCAAGAGTCTGTTTTGTATGAAAAATCATTAATAAAAATATACACATCGTTGCGTGTAGACTGACCATGAAAAAAGAGTGATGGGGGACTAAGCTTCCACAAGGCTAGGCAAGGGAGGGGGCTAAGTGTTTGGGCCTAGGGGCTAAGCTAGGGAGCTTACCTCTAAAGGAAGAAAATTTTAATATTAATTCCTCAAGCCGAAGGTGGACATGTTGAGTGTTGTCTTAAGTTAATGGAAAGGGAACGTACGCTAAGTGGAGTGCATGCAGGTCCAAGGAGACATGTGTTGACTTGGGCTCATGAAGTTAAAACCCAAGAGTCAAACCATGGAAGGGGTTCGATCCTCATTCTGGCATCCTCCGCATGAACTTGTTGGCCTGGGACATCAACCTCTGGTTACCTATGCATGGTACACACCGTTGAGAAGACCGCTCATAGGAAGGGGGTTCATTTTCCATTCTTGATTCGCTGCCTGGCCTCTGTGTTTTCCCCTTGCAAAACCTCGCACATCTAAGAAACCCATTGGGGGAGGGGAAAGCCGAACTGTGTCTCATGTGAGCCCAACCTATCCACTCTTGCAGAGCCAAGTCCATACTTGAACCATTTTTGGGTTGCTCCCATCTGTTGCATGAGCTGTGTTGTGTCTTAGCGTATAGCTCTTGCCATTTTGGGTGTCCATAACCAATTTCTGTTGTTTTCATCACTCAGATGTTAGCTGAATGTTGTTGCAGTATTTCTTAGGAGTTAAATTGAAGAATCAAGTTTTCAGGCATGTGAGAAACTCTCCTAGGTGAGAGAGTTTGTTGGGAAGTGAGTTCTCCTAGAAGGGAGTCCTGTAGTAGCTATAATACTCTGAGACTTCTGGTCCAGCCTGTTGCTGAAGATCAAGGTAAGGGAGGTGTACTAGCCGATGGACTTGTATTTGTGAAGGTGTATCCTCCTGGGGTGGAGCAGGCGTGTGGGGAATGAGGGTCTGTGGGTTGTGGGCATAAGTGGCTCCTTCGATAAAAGATCCTTCGTGTTGCTTTGTCCAACTTCCTTGTTGTCCTTGCCAAGCCTAGAATTCCCTTGCTCGGTGGGGTTTAGTCCCAGCTCGGGGGTGACCTACTCCTGAGGGTCATGAACAACGCAGTCTAAGGCTGGGAGGTTCGTGGAAAGTCTGCACGCAGTTGGTGTATTTACTCCAGCTAAAAGATAAGTATCATTGTTGTGCTTAATTATGTATTTTATGCATGTTTGTGCTACTGATGTTTGAATATTATCATGTATTTCGTTGCATGAAGATTTACTATTAATATTGTTTGAATTTGAACGGGTGGTAGTAATTCTGTGTTTATTGTGTTATGTGTTTTATTTCGATTAAAATGCATATATATCATATAATTTTATATTTTGCATGTTAGCGTTACCTAGTCTATGGATGGCCGGGGATATTAAAGAAAACCCTAGACATTCAAAAACTTAACCCTAGGAGATGAAGCGAAAAAAGTCACGTGGGCCTCGTTGGAGTAAGTTTGATCCAAAATGGATCTAGGAAGGCCTAAAAATTAAAGTTCATGGAATCAGACGAAATTTTTGTTGCACCGATTCCGACCATATTTTGTTTTTCAAAAAATGGACACCGTATGCAAAATTTATCGTGTTCTGATCGATTTCCCAAATAGGGAAAAAAATCAACTGGTCAAAGTCAATAGTCAATAGGTTGTACTACTGATGTTATCATTACGTCAACATGATGTTAGCAAGGACATGTGGTATCATGAGGAGGTGACACGTGTCACACATTTTTGACATTTTCAGAGGCTAATGTGGACCAATAAAAAATTGACACGTGGCACTGTACGAACATGACACGTGGTTGTACATAATGCTAACGTGGCCCAATGATAGTCCGACACATGGAAATATAGATGACATGTGGCAGTATGGATGCTGACATAGCAGGGTGATGTGGTAGTATAGATGATGATGTGGTAGGGTGACATGGAAGTACAAATTCTGACGTGGCAGGGTGATGTGGCAGCTGACTATGCATGCTGACTAGGAAGATGACTATGCACTCACTGGATTGTACAGTCCAATCCAAAGGTGACACATGGCCCAATCACAGGGCTCCATGTGTCACCCTAGATTTGGAAAATGTTGGTTGGGTCAAAAAAAATTTACCCTCCGTAGGGATCGAACCCCTGACCTCCCAGACGAGCAATGGACTAGCGACTATGGGCTAACTGGATGGGTGTGTGTGGTGCTTGTTTAACCATTTGGCAAAAATATGTTTTAAATTCATATGTGGTGGAATTTTGGGGATAATCCCCGGTCGGTGGGGGCTAGCTCAACCGACCAGGGCCCATGGACTAGAAGCTAGCACCAGAGGATTAGCGCGAATGACACTTGGGTGCTTAGTCAAGGCCATATGGAAGCATGCCATATGACCAGGAGCCCAATGCAATGGGGCTAGTGTGCCAATTTTCCAATTTTTTGGTTTTGAGCTATATAGTATGGATTTTTGCTTATTTAAGCCTAATTTTTGTGGATTTTGGCTTTTTGGGGGGGATCTGGAGCCCTTTTTAAGGTTGGATCTTGGGGGGAATTTGGGAAATGACCCTCAACTCCAAATCTATAAGAATAAGAGGTTTTTGACAACATGAGAATGTTCGGAAATAGAAGAATGCTTAAAAGTTTTGGGAGCTAAGCCATTTTTATGTAGGGAAGCCATTGAGGAGGGGAACTTTGGAGGCCAATTCCGGGAGCTACGCTTAGCCTTTTTCAGTGTCGTTGGTTGCATTGGATTCATGAGGTCGATAGGAACCCATCTAGACCAGATTGTAATATTTTTTATGTAATTTTAATGTACTTTTGAAGCATTGAAGATTAATAATAAAACCTTCCCTACTGAGACGAAGGCCCAGAGGCATAGGCAAACTTGTGCCGAACTCTGTTAACATTCTTGGCATTATGGTTTGTTGCTCTTAATGTTTACTTTCTACTCTATATTATTTATGATGGCCACAACATTTTATCATTAATCATCTTACTCATTTAAGTTTTTGAAAAGTAATGTGACACATGCTTAAAACTCAACCAAGTCTTTTAAAGATCATTTTCGGATCAAAGTTAGTACACCAACTTCTTGGGGTCATAACTTTTGCATACGATCTCCGTTTTTGGTGCACAATATCCTATTGGAAAGGTCTATCTAAAGATTACAAATTATGCTATCAAACTCTAAATCTGACTACAATTTGATTGTGGCGAGCCCTAAAAACTTTGTTTAGGACCTCTAAATGGCCCCGGAAGTTCAGGATCCAAAAACTAGGAAAAAAATTGTCAAACTGAAACACTACCAAAATGAGCTAGTTGAAATAGATGGGTGGTCACTGTTATCCACCTAGATCACATATTTTTCTAAGCTCTCTACACAATATTTTATTTCAATACATGATCCCAGCCTATTTTTCGTATCATTTTCATGCCATGCATGGAATTAGATCTTAACATTGCTTCCAAATGAGGCCATGTAATTCGACTATTAGTGAAGACCTTTTCTTGATTTCTTTGCACCCGAAACACTGGAGTTTTTGCAGATCACCGCTATACTTCTCCTTTATCTTACTAGTTCTTTCAACCTTGCTTTTTTTGGCTTCACCTTCATGTCCTCCAAAAGGATTGACGTTCATCTTAAAAACTTCTCTGAAATGATCAGCATCCATCTTGGGAATAGCTCTGGTTACCTTTTGTTTTATTTGAATTGGATGTAAAAAAGAAGAAGGTGGGCCATTGCCTTTACCACGAGAAAACGTCCACATAGAAATTAGATCAGATAAAGGTTACCTTAAAAGATAGAAAGGTTGTTGGTTACTGTAAAGTGATCATTTGTAGGAATCACCACGCTGGTTAGCGTCTCACATAATTGTGTATCTTTAAATTCTGCTTTATGATAATGTGGAGGAAACCCTAGAATATTTGGGGCGTGTCCAATATCTATATTGTTTCCGTGACCATCCATTTTTCCTCTTCGATGGTGAAAGAAAAATAAAATGGAGGGGCCGTCCCTCAAATAAAAAAAAATATATCCAATATCTCCGGTGACGTTATTTGCAAGATCTCCGCGGGATTTAGAGACGTTCCTGGTAAGATCTCCGATGGGTTGGGAGTATTTCTTATCAAGTTTTCCGACATTATTTGGAGCACCTCCCATCAATTTCGTCGATGAGCTTCGACAAAGTTCCAATTAAGTTCTCTGATGAATCGAACACACTTCCCATTAATTCTGCCAAGTGAATCGGAGTATTTCCCATCATCGCCTCCGATTTACTTCAGAGAGGTTTTTTTCCAAGTTTTCTGATGGCTTCGGAGGAGTTTCTTTCATCTCCTCTGATGGCTTCGCAGGACTTTATGCTAACTTTTGCGATGGTTGGTCTAATTTTTATTATGGTTGTATATATAACTAACAGAGCCGCTAACTCGCTGCTGGTGAACATCGAAAAATTTATGGTTGGTAAAACTCCGGGCGTATTCATGCTCGCCCTCACAAATCATTCGAATTTCATTCTTGGCCGCGAGCTGTATTCATGCTCGCCCTCACAAATCATTTGGATTTCATACTCGGCCGCGAGCTGTATTCAATTCCTGTGCAGATGAAAAACAACGAGATCCCTTCCTTCAGTGCTACCGTCGTTTTCAATTCAGTTCAGTACTACCTTCGTTTTCCTCCCTCTAACACAGGCCGAAACCCCTTTCTTCAGGACGCCTCACATATCTTCGCATAGGTAGAAACGGATTAGCTTTCTTCACGACACCTCACATTTCTTGAATACAAATGAAGAATATGAAATGATTGAAATAAGTAAAGTGGCACAAATGTAAATTTAATACTGTAAAATGATAAAAAGTTAATGGTGGAGTAAATTTGTAATTTCAATTAAGTTTGTTAATCATTTGAACGCAATTAGATGGTCACACAGTAATTTCTTAATTATATTAAGTAATGTTAAAAAGTAAAAAGGTTAACAGAAGCTTTTAAAAATGCTAGAAAGTTATGAACATGAAATCTTGTTCATTGATTTGGAAGGACCACTAAGAATATGCTAGCATCTTCAATTGATAACCATACGATTGAAATTTATGGTTAAAATATCATTAAATGTGCTCATTGTCAATAGGTGTACAATTCACAAACCTCTGGTTGACGTTGTCGAGAATTTTTTTATAACTTTCTTGTACGTATCTGGATTGGGGTACCATCTTTTGCATTGTGAATAAAGTTGAGAGGCTCTCTAAGAGATCCAACTGACCGTATCACACCAACCTCTCATTTGTGTAGCGATCGATGTGGCTAGTTTGGGAAAGAAACCCTAGGTGATCTGTTTTGGTACTTCAGGGCGTCAGATTTAGATTCCATGAATTGCATGGCCTTTGATGGGCACAAAAAAAATGCGCTCAAATACATTTTTTAATGAAATTTTGGGTCCCGTTTCTACTGCTGCTTCGCCAAATTAAATTCCGTCAATTCCTATGCCATCTGTGATGTATAGTGTCTTAGTTCATTCATTTACGTTGCAGAGACATGTCATTAGCATGAAATTATAAATCCACCAAGACAACCAACTGATGTTCGAAGCACTTAGTACTGCCTAGGATTTGGGAAGATCACGTTTCTTTCGAAGTGTGTCTCGGAGTCAGCGCAAGACCCATCTGATGGTTAACCCATCTGATGCTAGATGGTTCTTTCACAATCCAAAACTAGTCATAAAATCAAGAAACACAAACTAAACAAGATGGTATGATGTGTGTGATGTAAGATACTCGTGATATCACAAATTTGATTATGAGTGTAATATGGAGAAGGTCAGATACGGTGGGTGATCATTGACTGGAATTATAATTAGGCGTGAAGGGATTAGTTACCATAAATGTTTAGGAGACTTACCAACGAGCATGGAAAGAAGTGTCATACTTAGGAGGGGAATGAAATATGCCTTAGAACAAAGGTGGGCCATACTGACTTGATCAGTGTTAGCGAGAGGTACAAGATCATCGTAGACGCGCTCAATGATGATGAGGGGTCGACATAATTCTATTGACGCATCAAGGAAGGGTGAGCGGAAATTTTCAACAAGTAGCACGTTAGTGAAGAAGAGGTGAATGTTGTCGATATGCAGTGTAATGGAGTGAAAGGAAGCGACATTGTCGAAAGGAAATGCAACAACATGAGTGGAATGAAGTTAGTTGATGAAAGGAATGCACACAGAGAAGATAATCATGTGGACACTACTAATGTGATAGCATTGATCATGTGCACTGTGTCGGTGATCTTAATGTTTGTAGTGAGGTTTAGAGAAAGTGTGTTGGCACGCCAACCAAGTTCAAAGGGAGGTGGCTTATGTATTGGAGAATAAATTTTTGGTGTGCCAATGTGGAGGTGGAATAAGGATACATGCATGAGTATGCTATGTATCGATGTAGGAAGAGGGGCCTCATCTAAGTGCAGATCGATAGGTCGTAGTGATCCAAGGAGGAACTAGAAGTGGTAAGGCGGGTAGAGTGGAAGGAAAATTCAAGATTAGTCATTTTCATGATAGTGAGAGGGAGAGGGTCCTAGTAGGAATAATTGGAGGGGCGACCAATTTATTTTCTTAGAGAGTCAATAAGACAAGAACATTGGGAGGTTTTTTTGTGCGCATAAAAAATTAAGATACAGTAGGCAAACCCATAATCTATTTTAGTATTTCCTAACTGATAAGAAAAAAATATAGAGGGTCATGGAATTTACTTTTAAGTTCAAAAAATTCTAGAAATAATGCGCAATAGTTAACTGAAACATTCCATCATGGTGGGCTCACTGGTGATGCTTCCATATTGGCTAGTAGGAATTGTCTGTTGTAGATGGAGGATGAATGATGATGACATTTACTTCCTTGAGATATGTGGATGATCTGGGTCAGTATCTTCGTCATGGGGATGATATAGGTTTGGGATAATAAATATATTTCATTGGGTTCATATCTAGATATCTTGTGAGTGTTGCTCCATTTCCCTCAAGAGGCCATAGCCCCGATGGAGTCACCACAGTGTCACATACCTTGTTTTGCTTCCAACAAGAATCCATAGCTCTGGAAGAGATATATGCATGTCCCCTAGTCTCTTCAAACTTCCCTTTTCATTCCTTCCTAACTTATTTAGTGTATTCTTAGCATTCACTTGATGGGGAAAGAGGTTTCCTTTTTAGCCTGATAGGGGATGAATGCAAGATTTTGAGATTTATTTGTACATTTGGTGTACCTAGATACATAAGCATATCACTTTTGGTTTTCATCCTTTAGACTTTGACACTTTACCTTTCGTATGAGAAACTACTTAGTGTGTGGATGGTTCCTTCATTACATAGGATTTGCTCACTAGCCAATATGCAAGGATGACCGTTGATTAACAACTGTGCTCAACCATGCTTTAATTGTTCTCACGACATCCCCAGATGGTTCTGATTCATGTTCAAATAGATACCCCTAATTTTTCTCATGAGCTAGGAAAGATATGCAATCTTATTCCTCCCTACTTCCAATGTGAAGGAACTGCCTGTGAAAAGACAAATGGAGGTGAAAGGACTGTATGTCATTAAATATAACCAGAGATCATAAGACAAACAAAATTTAAGAAACGAATTGCTCTTAAGGGGAAAAATTGATGATGAAAGAACGAGAAGAGAAATGTTGAATTGGGAGATGAACTTAGCCCAAAACCTTATTGAAACTAAAAATTTAAACCTTAGGTGAATGACAATCAACAATATGCAATTAGAAAATAAAGTGTATTGATAAAGAAATCATATATTGAGTGTTTCCAACATCTTTAGGGATATTGACGCATTCCAACCAGCTATAATTTTGTAGCCCCCGGAAACAACCAATACATGTGAAATATTATATGCATATTACTTCATTCATATGGGTTTCAGTGCTAGTGCTAATTGAGAATTACACCTCTCATCATGATTTTATGAAGACTTCCAATTCCATTGTGCATCCTTGTGCTTCAGTGGGAAAGGGTTGGCCAGGATTTTGCTTTGTTTTCAATCAGATTTCTTTTCTTTGGTCCTGTAAAATATTCATTTCCTCCCAACTTCTCCTAGATATAGAATTGATGTTACATAGTGGTAGGATTAGTTAACCACAACTCCGATGTTTCATAATCAATTCCAATCTTCTAAAGACGCGTATCTTCCTCAAATATTGTACTTCTTTTCAAGTGGCTATATAATTCCATCATCAAACTCCGGAAAACCTTTTTGAAAGTATTCACCACAATAATCTGAAAAAAGTGACCAAAATTTGTCTATATGGTCGGGATCAAACCATAAGTGTTACATGTTCCAATTTTCAGGAGACATAGTAGACTTGATATTAAGTGTGGGTTTTTCTTGATCGAATCTCTCCTTTTTGGAAACAAAAGACTGTAGCTGTAACGATCACATATTATTTCCTTAAAGAAGTGTTCTTAAGATCCATTTGATTGATTCCGATATTAGATATCATCATGATTGAAATGTCATAAGGAAACCGAAACCTCGTGCTCTATTCTTCAATGTTTATTTCATGTTTGAAGTATGCTATCACTTTCCCCACTGATTGAAAATGGATCTTAAGACCAAGAAAAGGATAATTGTACCATAATGTCTCAGGCATACCCTCTATCATAGAGAAACAATCACATTAGTGAATTCTTCTCAATAAACACCATTCCAAGTAAGGTTGTCAACAACTGATGTGATCTTTCAATCTAGTCTCAATCTTTGTCGAGTTGTAAAGTATTCCTCAATAGATGTTCTTTCAACATCTTGGGGTAACCGACTATCTAACTCTCAACATCAAAATAAATACTACTGAAACAAGTGAATTTCACAATTCAAACCTATAAGAGAATTCTTGCACATGGTTTCCTCATGAAAATGGATGGAGACCAATATTAAGTCAAGCTTTTATTCAGAGAAAAATGAAAAGAATGAAATGAAAAGAAGAAATCTTTAATGACAAGAAATTTAAACTAAAGAAGCCATCACAAACTGGAAACTAAACTAATTAGTAGTTGGTGGTATTTATTGAAGCAATCCAAAAAAAGTCAAAATATTTTCTATTCAAATGAAAACAAAGTCTAAGATCCAAACTGTGCATAAAAAAACAACCAAAAGAACTATGATAATCATATTCCTAACCTTCTCTACACTGGTTGAAAGAAAGCTAGGTGTAAGTGCAGTGCCAGTGGATCCCATGAAGCAACTCCAAACCTGTGATTGCATGTTCATTGAAGTTCAATTGCAGAGAATGAAGCAGTTAGGGGTGAAGGATTGGAATAATTAATTCAAGAAAATATCCAGTCAACATGTAATATTGGGTAGTGTTATTGTTGATGTGAAATGCATTCGTGTAGGATTCCTCCAACCAAGATTCAATTCTATCATAGAATTTATAATCACCATTATATGATTGTTGGAAGGAGATAAAAAGTGAGTGATGTACCTTATGCGATTCAAAAAGAAATTTTTCATGCAATGTGTCTTGTGAAAGAGTGTTAGAGTGGTGGTATTTCTCATCCCAGGGTTAGAAGTAATACAACGAGCACTTGAGATAATCATCGGTTGAAATTCGAGTGTATCATTATTGATGTAAATATCCATGGGTTCAAATTTTACATACTCTCATGCTGAGAAGAGAGATGATAATTGATTGATCGAGGGAAACATTGGGTGAAAGATGACTCCAAATATTCTCCTATGACATCAACGAAGTAATGTCAAGAGTGTGTTGATAGGTGCAAATTCACTCGACAACAATAAGGGGTTCTCCCCGGTAAGAAGTCCCAATTAGACCTCTCACCATTTGGAATAGGAAACCCATCCATATTCTATCCCAACAACCATTGTTGGTTTGGTTTGATTGGTTGCAACCCGATCCACCGATGAAAGTGAGTGGTGGATCGTTATTCAAACAGAAGATGTAGATGAAGACTATGTAAATGCAGGAACATAATATAATTCTAATATACCCTATCCTAACTAAGAGCGAATTATAGTAACATAATGAGTTGTAATGAATTATAGTATTTCTTATATATATTGTTTCGGTGACCATCCATTTTTCCTCTTCGATGGTGAAAGAAAAATAAAATGGAGGGGCCATCCCTCAAATAAAAATAATAATATCCAATATCTCCGGTGACTTTATTTGCAAGATCTCCCCGGGATTTAGAGATGTTCCTGGTAAGACCTCCAACGGGTTCGGAGTATTTCTTATCAAGTTTTCCGACATCATTTGGAGCACCTCCCATCAATTTCGTCGATGAGCTTCAACAAAGTTCAAATTAAGTTCGCTGATGAATCAACCCACTTCCCATTAACTCTGCCGAGTGAATCAGGGTATTTCCCATCATCGCCTTCGATTGACTTCAGAGAGGTTTTTTCCAAGTTTTCTGATGGCTTTGGAGGAGTTTTTTTCATCTCCTCTGATGGCCTTGAAGGACTTTATGCTAACTTTTCCGATAGTTGGTCTGCATTTTTATTTTGGTTGTATATATAAAAGTTATTTTATTTAAAATTCATTTTTCTCTTATTTTGAAAACTCTAAATTCAAACGAATTAAATTTCATTTGAAATTACATTTAATATGGTGAAAATGAATTTTTAATTAGTATTGAAATCAATCAAACTTTATCAATTTGGTGCAGAAGGCGATAAAACCAATTCGCAAACCTCTGGTTGACGTTGTCAGGAAAACTTTTATAAATTTCTTGTACGTATCTGGATTGGGGTACTGTCTTTTGCACTGTGAAGAAAATGGAGAGGCTCTCCAGGAGATCCAACTAACGATGTCACCCCAGCCTCTCATCTGTGTAGCGATCAATGTGGCTCGTTTGGGAAAGAAACCCTAGGTGATCCGTTTAGATACTTTTGGGCGTCATATTTCGATTCCATGAATTGCCTCGGAATCCTAATGGCAGAAATCATATGACTGGATCGTTCCAAGGATGAAAAATGGACTTTGATGGGCAAAAAAAAAATGCGCCCAAAGAGGTTTTTAATGAAATTCCGGGTACTGTTTCTAATGTTGCTTCACCCAAATTAAATTCCATCAATTTCTGTGTCATCTGTGATGTATAGTGTCTTAGTTCATCCATTTACATTTCAGAGATGTGTCATTAGCATGAAATTATAAATCCACCAAGAGAACCAACTGATGTTCGAAGCGCTTACTATTGCTCAGGATCTGGGAGGATCACGTTTCTTCCGAATTGTGTCTCAAAGTCAGCGCAAGACCCAATGGTTTTATGGTTAACCCATTTGATGCTAGATGGTTCTTTCGCAATCCAAAGCTAGTCATGAGATCAAGAAACACAAACTAAACAAGATGGTATGATGTGCATGATGTAAGATACTCGTGATATTGCAAACTTGATTACGAGTGTAATATAGAGAAGGTCAGATACAGTGGTTGGCATTCTAATTAAGCATGAAGGGATTAGTTACCATAAATTTTTAGGATATTGATCAACAAGCATGGAAAGAAGTGCGTAACTTGGGAGGGGAATCAAATATGCCTTAGAATGAAGGTGGGACATACTAACTTGATCATTGTTGGAGAGATGTAGAAGATCATTGTAGATGCACTTAACGATGAAGAGGGGTCGACATACTTCTACTAACACATAAGGGAAGGGTGAGGGAAACTTTTCAACAAGTAAAACATCAGTGAAGAAGAGGTGAACATTGTCGATATGCAGTGTAATGGAGTGAAAAGAAGGGACATTGTCAAAAGGTGATGCAATGAAGTGAGTGGAATGAAGTTAGCTAGTGAAAGGAATGAGGGCATAGAAGGTAATCATGTGTACACTACTAATGTGTTATCATTTATCACATGCACTTTGTCAGTGATCCGAATGTATGTAGTGACGTCTAGAGAAAGGGCATTGGCATGCCAATCAATTTTAAAGGGAGGTGGATTATGTATTGGTGAAGAAATTGTTGGTGTGCCAATGTGGAGGGGGAATAAGGATGTGTGCTTCAGTACACTATGTATCGATGCAAGAAGAGGGGTATCACCAAAGTGCGGATTGACAGGTTACAATGATCTGAGGAGGAACCGAAAGTGGTAAGGTGGGTAGAGTGGAAGGAAAATTCAGTATTAGTCATTTGCATGATAGAGAGACGACGAGGATCCTAGTAGGAATAATTTGAGGGGAGCCCAATTTATTGTCTGAGAGAGTGAATAACACAAGAACATTAGGAGGTTGTTTTGCACACATAAAAAATGACAATACACTAGGTGAAGCTAGAATCTCTGCTAGTATTTCCTAATTGATAAGAAAAAAATATAGAGGGTCATGGAATTTACTTTTATGTTCAAACAATTCTAGAAATAATGCACAACAATTACCTGAAATATTCCATCATAGTGGGCTCACTAGCGATACTTCCATATTGGCTAGTAGGGATTGTCTGTTGTAGATGGAGGATGAATGATGATGATATTTACTTCCTTAAAATGTATGGACGATCTAGGTCATTATCTTCATCATGGGGATGATATAGGTTTTGGATAATAAATATTTTTGACTAGGTGCATATATAAATATCTTGTAGGTGTTGCTCCACTGCCCACAAGCATCCATAGCCCTAATGGAGTCACCACGGTGTCACATACCTTGCTCCACTGTCAACTAGCATCCAGAGCTATAACGATGATATCTGCATGTCCCCTAGTATCGTCAAACATTATTTTCCATTCCTTCTTGACTTATTTAGTGTATGCTTAACACTCAATGGATGGGGAAAGTGTTGGCATTTTTAGCCTAATAGAGGATGAATGCAAGATTTTGAGATTTATTTGTACATTTGGTGTACCTGGCTACATAAGGATATCACGTTTGGTTTTCAGACTTTGGAATTTGACACTTTACCTTTCACATGTGAAACTACTTAGTGTGTGGATGGTTCTTCCATTAAAGGGGATTCTCTCACCATCCAATATGAATGGATGACCATTGATTAACAACTATGCTCAGTCATGTTTTAATTGTTCTCACAAAATCCCCATATGGTTTTGATTCATGTTCAAACAAAGTCCCCTAATTCCACTCATGAGCTAGGAAAAAGATGTAAAATTATTTGTGCCTACTTCCAATGCGAAGGTGCTTCCTATGAAAAGAAAAACAGAGGTGAAAAGACTATATGTCATTAAATATAATCATAGATCATAAGAAAAATGGAATTTAAGAAATGAATTGCTCTTAAGGGAAGAAAAATGATGATGAAAGAAGGAGAAGAGAAGTGTTGAATTGGGAGATGAACTTAGCCCAAAACCTTGTTGTAACTAAAATGTTAAACCTTAGATGAATGAAGATAAATAATATGTAATTAGAAAATAAAATGGATTGATAAATAAATCGTATATTGAATGTTTCCAGGAGATTTAAGGATATTCACACATTCCAACCAACTAGAAGTTTGCAGCCTCCTGAAACAACCAATCCATGTGAAAGATTATATGTATATTAATTCAATCGTATGGGTTTCAATTCTAGTGCTAACTGAGAATTACACCTCTCATCATGATTTTATGAAGACTTCTACTTCCATTGTTCATCCTTGTGCTTCAGTGGGAAAGGGTTGGCCAAGATTTCGCTTTTTTGTCAATTAGATTTCTTTTCTTTGGTCTTTTAAAATATGCATTTCTTCCCAACTTCTCCTAGCTCTAGAACTGATGTTACAAAATGATACGATTAGTTAACCACAACTCTGATGTTTTGTAATCAATTCCAATCTTCTGAAGACGCGTATCTTCCTCAAATATTGTCTTTCTTTTCAAGTGGCTATATCTTTCCATGATCCAACTCCAAAAAACCTTTTTGAAAAGATTCACCACAATAATCTGAAAAAAGCGACCAAAATTTGTCTAGATGTTTGGGATCAAACAATGAGTGCTATGTGTTCCAATTCTGGGAGATAGAGTAGACTCGAGAATTAGGAGATAAAAAGTGAGTGCCGTAAATTATGCGATTCAAAAAGGAATTTTTCATGCAATGTATCTTGTGAAACATTCTTGGAGTGGGTGGCATTACTCATCCCAGGGTTAGAAGTAATACAACGAGCACTTTAAATAATCATCAGTTGAAATTTGAGTGTATCATTACTGATGTAAATCTCCATGTGTTCAAATTTCACATACTATGCATGTCGATAAGAGAGATGATAGTTAATTGGTCGAAGGAAACATTGGGCGAAAGATGACTCCAAATATTATCCTATGACATCAACGAAATCATGTAAAGGGTGTGTTGATGGGTCCAAATTCGCCCAACAACAATAAGGGGTTCTACCTGGTAAGAGGTCCCAATTAGACCTCTCACCGTTTGGA
Organism: Picea glauca; assembly: GCA_000966675.3. Taxonomy (NCBI): domain Eukaryota; kingdom Viridiplantae; phylum Streptophyta; class Pinopsida; order Pinales; family Pinaceae; genus Picea; species Picea glauca. The sequence continues at coordinate 356,750 of JZKD02S1923041.1, forward strand.
ATAGGGAACCCGTCCGAATTCTGGCCCAATATCAATTTTTGGTTTGGTTTTATTGGTTGCGGCCTGATCCACCGATGAGGGTGAGTGATGGATGGTTATTCAAACTAAAGATGTAGATGAAGACTATGTAAATGAAAGAACCTAATCTAATTCTAATCTACCCTATCCTATCTAGGAGTGAACTATAACAACATAATGAGTTGTAATGAAACTAAACTATGCATAAGCCCCAATGGGATAGCTATCATGAAGTTGCACAGTTAGAAACACATCCATACAAGTCTATTACCAGAATAGTCTAAGTCATGTTTCTTCATACATTCACAACTCATTTGCTCAGGACATGTAATATAAGGAAGAGTAACAAAACTGCAAGAAGACATATATTGCATCAGAATATTCCCTAAACAAGCATGCTCTTACAACCCATGTGAATAGCAAGCATTCTATTTGAAATAGTTGGTAGCAAAAAGATGACACATGTGAGTCCTTATCTCTGTAAAAAATTGGCCCTAAGGGCTTCTCCATATTAACAGTTTCAACAATAGTACATGAAAACTCTAAGGAAATTTCTCCAATTTTAGTTTACATTGTATTCCCAAAGTATTTCAAAAGTGTACAATGTTTGAAGAGCCAAAATCTCCTCACTTGGGTATAATTTTAGTATTTATTGGGGCGTGATATGACTCTTGACGTTTTGCATTCTTTCGTGACCTTTCACCTTAAAATGTATGTCTCTTACCCTTTGTAATGATGAGTAACAAAAACAATGGTTAAATTTCCAATTTGTCTCCTAGTGTTGATGGGTCATCATGTATTTTGGCCACATGTGCCTTGCGCATCATGAAGACTGGACTAGGAATGAGGACATCTTTGTTATCCAAATTTGACAGTCGGTCGTCATGTGGGTCATATATCTCCTTCAAATATTTGTGTTGGGTCTCCCTTGTTGTTCCTTTATAATTAGTACATATGTCATTATTTCTCCTTTGTTGTCTTTAGTTATAGGTTTCATCATGAGAATGCTAAGCGCAACCCTCCTCCCTCCTCTTCTCACTACCTGGCACCATTCAACATACCATAGATGAGAATAACTCAAAATAAACTATAAAAACTAATCATTAGAAAGAATATAAATGAGGCATTAAATAATTGAAGTATCATGTAAACTTCCTTGCATTCGATTCTTGGTTCATCTGCTCATGATTAAGACGTTGAATTCTCTAGGGATGCCCATGAGGTAACATATCTTCATATAAAACTAAGTATACCATAGGTTATGAATCTCTCAAATCATATAACCATGAAGTTGTAGATCTCGAAAATACCTTTCCAACTATATAAATAACATGCAAAATGGTCAACCGAGTCAAAAGTTATGGTAGATTTACATAAGGTATTTTTTTAGTTTTAGAGGAGTTAGTACTAACTCCTCTGATTTGCATCGGAGGAGTCAATACTAACTCCTATGAATTTCCATTGGAGGAGTTGATACTAACTCCTTCGAATTTCCATCAGAGGAGTTGATACTAACTCCTACAACTTGCCATTGGAGAAGTTGGTACTAACTTCTTCGATTTGTGTTGGAGGCCAAGTCATGAATCCTCATAGAGTGAAAGTCACAGGTTAAGTTGTAAATTTCACCAAGAGAAAACTGGATCCTATCTTGAGAATGTTTCCAAGTGATTGTGTTGGTGCACATCCATATAGTCTCTCTGGTCAAACATTTGTTGCCAATTCGAAGCCTAGACTATATCTCTACACCATTATAAAGCGTGCATTGTGTGTTCAATGAGCTTGAACTATCTCACATAAGACTTAGTTTCACGCGATAGAACTTGGTTTAAATGTGATTTTAAATAAGTTCATGTGAGGGGAGAAAATTAAAAATAAAATAACTACAAAAAAATGTTTAAATGGGGATCCTTCTAACACTCTACCTCACCTCTCAAGCTAAGGCACTATTTAAAAAAATATTTCCAAAAATGATTAAGCACAAGGGGGGCATGAGTCCTCCCCTCACCTCATGTTTACTTGTAATATTAAGGGGAAAGGGGGTGGCATGCCACGCCCCTTCTCCCCACACTCCACAATTCATGCCTTGATACATGGATTGGGGGTCGTGAGTCACCTCCTCTCTCATCCTCATGCTTATAAACCAAATTCAATGTGACGCAATACTTCAATATTCAACGTGACTTGGGATAGCTGAAGTTAATACTAAGTCTATCGACCCCATCGCAGGAATTGATGCTAAGTGTTCCGATAGTGTGCACATGATTTAATACTAACTCTCCCGACCCCATCGCAATACTTTATGCTAAGTGTTCTGATACTATGCACTAGATTTAATACTAAGTCTCTCAATCATGTATGTTGGAGTTAATACTAAGTATCCCGATCATGTGCGATCGATTTTGTTTAAGAGTAACGTGGAGGGGGGTAAATGGGACATGGGACATGGGACCTCCCCTCCGCATCACCCACCATTACTCCACGCACTTCTTTATTAGTTTTAGCTTGTTAAACCACTTCTTATATCATTTAAGAACCTTTTTTTTTGTTATGACATTGTTATGCAATTTTAATTTATTTAATTATTTTATCTTTTATTTAAGATTTTTATTTAATTATTGTGTTTTTTATCAGATAAGATTTTAAATTTAAACTAAATAAAAATGATCTAAATCTAACATTGTAAGTTGCATAACATAAACATTTCAACCGGAGTAGTTTTGCACAGAGGTGTGACTAGAAAGATACCGATGTTGTTGGAGGATTTTAAAGACCAATAACTTGCTCATACAACATTGGATTTGAGTTTTGTTTCTTGCACCGTGAAGAGCGCTGAGAGAAGATTCTAGGGAAATAATTTATCATGCCATTCAAACATTTATCGATGCCAAAACTAACGACGCTATTTTGGGCGAGGACTTTGTGGTGATCGTTTAGTAACTTTCTGGCCTGGGATTTTTATTATGTAAGTTGCATTGGGATATTAATGGCAGGAATAACACAATTAAACTATTTTTGGGATGAATTAAAATTTTACTCAGAGGAATTTTTTAATGGAAGTTCAGATCCCGCATTTGTTGATGCTTCAACCAAATTAAATTTCATGAGTTCCCATGACATATGTGATATATAGGCTCTTAGTTCATCCATATAAATTGAGGTAATGTGTCAATAGTGAAAATTTATATGTTTTCCAAAGCATCCAATTGAATTCCAATGTGCTTAATATTGTCTAGGAGCTAAAAATACCAAATTTCTCCTGAAGTGTGTTTTAGAACCAACGTAAAACTGACAGGTGATGTGATTAATCCTTATGATTCTATGAAAGGCTTACACAATGAAGATTTAGTCATAACTTCAATAAACACAAAGAAAAAAAGATAGTACCATGTGCATAATGAAAGCCATTGGGGACACTACAAACTTGATTATGACTGCAATCTCAAGTGGATCAGGTGAGATGGGAAATAAATAACCAACTGTCTAGATAGGCACAAAGAGTTTATTTAATGGGAAATTTTAGGAGACTAATTGATGACACAAGAAGGATCTCAGTTGGGAGGGGGATGAGATACGGCTCAAGGATAAAGTCGGCCACATTGAGCTAGTCAGTGTTGGTGAGAGGGAAAATATCATTCTCGATGCACTTGGCAATGAAGAGGGGTCAATGTCCTTCATCTGAAGAAGATGTGAACCTTGTTGATATGTAGTGTAACAAATCGAAAGAGAGGGACGTTGTCGAAATGCGATGAAATAGTGAAAGTGGAATGGATTCAATTGGTGAAAGGCATTCAAGCGACGAAGATAATCGCGTGACTAATATTGGTGATATGGCATTGATCATGTGATCTTCTTCGACGATGAAGATGTGTGTTAGTGGGGTTTGGTGGAAGTGTGATAGCACCTCAGCTAAGTTAAAAATGAGGTGGATGATGTACTGCTGACAAAACAAATGGTGTGTTAATGAAAAGGTAGAAGGAGGTTGCACACATTGGTACTCTATGTATCAGCATAGGAAGAGGGGACTCTCCAAAGTGCAGATCATTAGGTAGAAGTGAACTAAGGAGTAACTGAAAATGATGAGGTGGGGAGAGTGGGAGGAAAACTTGGGCATTTCCTTTTGCATGATAGAAAGAGAGTGAGGGTCCTAGCAAGAAGAATTGAATGCGGGCCCAATTTATTTTCTTGAAGAGACATTAAGACAAGAAAATCGAGAGTTTTTTGTGCACGTACAAAAAATGGAGATACACTAGGGGAAGCCAGAATCTCTGCTAGCATTTCCCAACTGATAAACATAAAATATAGAGGGTCATGAGAATTACTTTTAAGTTAAAAAAATATGTAAATAATGTGCAATAGTTACTTGAAAGGTTCCATCATGGTGGGATTACTAGAAATGCTTACATATTGGCTAGTGGAGCTCATCTAATGTAAATAGAGGACGAATGATGGTGAAATTCATTTCCTTAAACTCCATCAACGGTCCAGGTTGGTATCTCCATCGTGGGGATGATATATATTTGGGATAAATAAATATTTTTCACTAGGTGAGTATATATATATCTTGCAAGTGTTTCTCCACTTCCCACAAGCATCCATAGCCCCAATGGATTCACCAAGACATCACAGAACTTGTTTCATTGCAAGAGAGTATCCATAGCCCCAACAGAGATATATAGATGTCCCCGAGTATGGTAAAAATTTCCTTTCCATTTCTTCCCATCTTATTTAGTGCATGGTTGCATTCGATGAATAAGGAAAGCAATGATATTTTTTTTATCCTGATAGGGGATGACTACTAACTTTTGATATTTTTTTGTATATTTGTTTCACCTGGCTACATAGAAATATCCCTTTTGGTTTTCATCTTTTAGAATTTAACACTCCACCTTTCACGTGAGTATCTACTTAGTGTGTGGATGGTTCCTTCGTTACATAAGACCTGCTCACCAACCAATATGCAAGGATGACCATTGATTAACCACTATGCTATGTCGTGGTTTAACTGTTGTTACAACATCCCCGAATAGTTTTGATTCATGTTCATATAGAGACCCCTTAATTATGCTCATGATTAAGGAAAGAGATGTAAGTTGATTGATGCCTACTTCTAGTGTGAAAATGTTTCCTGTGAGAGGAAAAACAACGATGAGAGGTATGTGTGTCGCAGAATTTAAGAAATGAATTGATTAAAAATTGGAAGGATAATGATTTAGAAGGAAAGATAAGAGATGACATATTCAAGGTTAGAAATGAACTCGGTCCAAGTCCTTGATGCAAATGAAAAATGAAAGTTTGGAAAAATGACGATCAAAGGCATGCATTTAGGAAAGAAAGTGGATTGAGAAAGAGATCATAGATTGAGAGTTTCCAACAACTTAGAGGATATTCATACATTACGACCAATTCAAAGTTTGCAGCCTCTTAAAATTATTAATCCATGTGAAATATACTACTCATGATACTTCATTCAGATGGGTTTTAGTGCTAGAGTTGGTTGAGAATGACTCCTCTCATCATGATTCTATGAATATTTTTTTTAGTTCCATTGTGTTGCCTTGTGCTTGAGTGGGCAAGGGCTAGCGAGGATTCCAATTCGTTGTCTACATATTTATCTTCTTTGGCCTTGCGAGATATTTGTTTCCTCTATACTTATTCAATCTCTATAACTATTGTTATAGAGTGATAGGCTTAGTAAACCACACGTATGATGTTTCATAATCAATTCCAATCTTCTGAAGATGAGTGTCTTCCTCAAAATATTTCCTTCTTTTCAAGTGGCTATATATTTCCAGGATGAAACTCCGGAAAACCTTTTTTTAAATCTTCACCATAGTAATATGGAAATGGCAATCACAATCTATCTGGATGTTTGATATAAAACCATGAGTATTACATGTTCCAATTGTTGGGAGATAGATTAGACTTGAGCTCGAGTGTTGGTTTTTTTGATGAAATCTCTCTTTTTGGATAGAATATGACTATAACTATCACGATTACTAGTTATGCCCTGAAGAGGTGTGCTTAAGATCCATTTTATTGACCAATATCCTTGAGATTAGATTCCACTTGAGATATATCATAGGGAGACTAAAACTTGATACTCTGTTCCTTTAGGTGTATTCTAGATGTAAAGTATAGTATTACTTTCCCCCATGATTGAAAACAAACTTTAAGACTGGGAAAATGATAAGTGTGTCATAAAGTTTCAGGCATACCCTCTATCATAGATCAATAAATTCTTGAGTGAGTTATGCTCAATAGACACCATCCTGAGTAAGGCAGTGAAAAACATATATGATTTCTTCAATCAAATCTCAATCTTAGACGAACTGTAAAGCATTCCCCAGCAGATGTTCTTTCAGTATTTTGGGGTAAATGACTTCACAACTATCAATGTCAAGGTAAATGTTGTTGAGACAAGTGAATTTTTCAAATGAACCTCTCAGAGAATTCCTGCACATGGTTTCCTCATGAAAATGGTGGAAAACCAAGATTAAGCCAAAATTTTATTTAGAGGAAAACAAAAAGCACTAAATGAAAAATAAGAAACTCCTTGAGATCATTGTATTATAACAAGAGGATAACCCTTTCCTTCCAAGCTCAAAAGTTGGTTTCCCCATCCAATATTTCCTCAAGTTTTAATGTGCTCACCATCTTGACCTATCAGTAACAAGAATAATGACCATAATAAGAACAAGAACCTTCTAGTGTTGTAGCCAAAATTATTTCTCAATATGATCCTCTTCTCTTCAAATCCCAAGCTCTGATACCATGTCAATTTTCACATGCAATTCTATGTGACTAATTTCATATATGAAAATTGATTCCTAGTAATCTAACTATCACTGAACAACTTTACACTAAAATTATTGACTGAAAAACATATGAAGTAGAAACAAGAAGATCAGATATGAATCATAAATACACAAGAGACAAAATAATTATGTTTTGTAACTTTATCCAATCCTTCAAATATGAGGAAAAAACTAGTCCTCTCAATTTCACCAAGACTGAAGACAAAACTAGTCCTCTCAACGAAAACAATGTCACAAAATATGAGGACAACCTTGTCCTCCAATAAGCATAAAAATATAAAGACCAAAACGAAACAATATTATGGAAATATTCTATGCCCACAAATATACTATAGACCACCTGTATGGCTTCCTGACATCACATGTCATCCTATACTGATATGTATTTCCCCAAAAAATAAGATGTGTGATTCATCTTACTGGAATCCCCCATATATACATGGTTTTATCCACTGTAATCCGTGCATACCCTATACATGATTCATCCTTCTGCAACCTGCATACATACATGCTTCTATTGGATTTTTATATTATTTGCAGTGAAAGTTTGGTCAAGGTTGTAGTGTACCTATTCACTACCCAGGTTCACCCTAACCTCTCGGTTCACCATTCATTACATGGATGTAAAAACAAATGCATTTAACCAGGATTAAACACACTTAATTCGTAGAGTAAAAATATATAAGTTACTGTTACCATTAACAAACCATAACATGCAACAGTATTTCATTTACACAGC
>JZKD02S1923041.1:377508-402013 GCA_000966675.3 Picea glauca
GAGGAGCACACTATTGCATCCATCTGTAGCCAGAGGAAAGAGAAACTACAACCACACACTCGAGGAAATCAAAGAAACCTCTGAGGGAGAGGCCAATAGAAGATAAATACCTTCAATATCTCTCCACCAGTGATATTGTGAAGTCTACCATTTGGGTAATGGATTCATTTATTCTTTGATCAAATAGTTGTTCTTGTCTTTTATTTTTTTTGTTGCATTTTACTTCCATATATAGGAATAACATAGCTTAGAGAATAAATTAGTTCATTGAAATATAGGGTTTTCAGTTTTCTAACTCATTTGTCTGTAATCTTGTACCAACCACAAGGTTTGCAAAGTTTCTCACTCTGTTTGTACATTTGCACCAATAGAGTGGTGACTCCACTAGGGATATGAGTCAATCTCAAGATCCTTGATTATGGGTGTGTGGTAAATGAGTTTATTTGTTTTTTATGAGTTTTTTAGGTTTTTCTGACTTCTTTTAGCTTTATGTGTTGTGTTTGCAAATGACAAGGGTTGGAAACCACAAAGGAATCCCACAGAGTTGAGCTCCCAGGTGCAGGAGACCCCCTAGAGACCATCACACTTATTGGGGTCAACAAGTGCATTGACCAATGCATCAACAAGGTCTGGTTCCTTTGTTTGTCAATGTATGAAACATGGTACCTTTCGTCATGGGCCAACCCACTTTTTGAGGTAACTTTCTGTAGGGGTTAAAAAAAATATTTTTTCTAGTTTTTATCGCTTTCGTGTGTCTACTAGGTTTATATTTAGGGAATGTGGATGACTAGTTAGATTTTAGTTTGTAGGTTTGGCTTAAAACCCTTAAAAATCCAAACGATTGAGGAACAAACCCCCCTATGGTTTTACTACCTTTCCTTCAAGAGTTTTTTTGAGGGTTTGACTCTTTGTTTGTTCTCTACAAATAGGTTGTAACTTTGAATTTCAATGGTTGTTTACATCTATAGGTTTCTTTTCTTACAATTCATTTAATTTTAATTTGAAAAATCAAAAGAAACATAGGCATATAGATAGTTGCATTGCAATTTTTTTAATTGTCTGTTATAGTCATGGACCATTTCATCTTTCCTATTAAAGAATGCTCATGTAGGTCAGATTTGCATAGATCCTGTGTGAATGGCATACATTTAAAAAAAAAAAACCCAATATTGGTCGCTTTAGCGACCAACCTGTTCATCGCTTGTATATCCAATTGGTCGCAAACATCAACGTGTTAGTTTCTTTAGCGACCAACCTGTTCGTCGCTAGTATAGCCAATTGGTCGCAAACATCAATGTGTTGGTCGCTTTAGCGACCAACCTGTTAGTCGCTAGAGTGACAAACCTGTTCGTCGCTAGTCAGTTAGCGACTAACTGATCCTCCTTCTTTTGAACTTTTTAACTGATGGTTTGATCGTTCTAGTGACTAATATTCGTCATTCTAGTGACTCATAGTGGTTTATTGACTAAGTTTGCTAGAGTTGTTTTGGTCACTCTTGCGACTAATATTAGTCATTTGACCAACTAACATTCGTCGCTAGCCGAACATTTCCCTATTGTCAATAGGCTTCCTTTTTCGGTCGCTAGACCGACGAAGATCCATGTGTGGTCGCTAGGCCAATGAATTAATTGCGACGAAAAAAAAATTTATCTTGGTCACAAAAACGACTCTATGCCGACGGAAATTTGTCTCTACTTCGTCGCAAAAACGTTCAAATTTAATAGTGAAGATTGTGTTCAGGAATTGGGTTTGGGAAGAGATCTATGAAGGTATGTTGTGATAGACAAAGCATAATATTTATGGCAAAGAACCTTTCTTATCATTCAAGTCTAAGCACATTGATGTACAATAACATTTCATAAGAGATAAGGTGGAAAGTAACAAGGTTTTATTGGAGAAAGTAGACACGTTGGAAAATATAAAAAACTTGTTGACCAAGTCTATGAGTGTTGTGAAGTTCTCTTGGTGTAGAGAGGCAATGGGCATTGTTTCCCTAGGTCTGTGACCAAAAGTTCAAGAATCTCGTTTTTTAGTAAATAAGACAACAAGTGGGAGAATGTTGGGTTGTTATATTCTTTGCAGTGAAAGTCTAGTTGAGGTGAATCAACTGACAGCTAAGGTCGAGGTAGATCGACAACAAGTCAAAGGTTGAGGAATTTGATCAAGTAAATTTGAATTTGAAGATATCGACGATAAGTCAATCGAGAAGAGGTCGAAGTGCGGGTGTGAGATGACCAACTAGAGACTGAATGGAGGTCGACTGGTAAACCTGACTTGCAGTCGACTGCAATTGAATCTTGAAATTTGTGGGATTTGTAGCCAATGATATGCATGGATCTATAACCATTTTTGGGCACCAATATTTAGGGTTTTCCTGTTGTAAATCCTATAAAGTAGCATGTTGTAAGGCCATAAAGGCCATTTTTGTTAGGTGATCATAGAGTGCACTTTTGCAGGTTAATGCATGTGTAAGTGTAGGTTATTGGTCATGCATATGTAAGCCAATTTGGCTATAGGGTTGTTCTTTCTTGTGCAAGAGGGTATGATTTCGATTGTGTCTTAGGTGTGGACCAAGGTTAGACATTCAACCTATACGTGATTCATCCTTCTGAAACCCGCGTACATACGTGCTTTGTCCTTCTACAAACCACATATAGTACAAAACATTCACTCCAAACGTGCAACCTTCTTCACTTCTCTCTTCAGGGCCATATTCATGACCTTCTAGACTTTTCCCCTTATTGAGATCACCAAGCCTCCTAGAACAAGTGTAGACTCATTTGATGCTAACTCCATTCTTTTATGTGATTATTATGTCATAATGACTTCTCTCCTATATATACAATCCTTAGGGGTCACCATAGAATACCCTCCACAAGTCAACATAAAATTAGGATTTCCTTGTGGGTGTGAAGCCTCAACATAAGACCACAAATCCCATCATCAAACCCATGAATCCCCTACTCAAATCCAAGGGGGTTTTCTCCAAAATGAAAGTGTGATGTGGTTCCCATTATTATTACCACTTGACAAATAACTAGGGTCATGTGACAATACCTTACCAAAGGTAAAAAAATCAACAATGATATATGGGGTAGCTCATTATAGGTAGTAATAGTACACATGGGAGAATATTCTATTAGAGGGAATTGGAAAGTGTTTTCCATAATGTGCCCCAATAAGGTTGGAGTATTTGAAGATGTTGGGACCCATCTAAGTGTAAGGTGGGAGGTGTTAGATAACCCTAATGGTGGGAAAACATTGTATTGGTATGTGGATAGGGCTTGCAATATGTAAGTTGATAAAAATCAATGATCTTTATATGTTGGGGAAACATGATGGTGTGGAAGAATGAAGAAGATACTACCTTCATAGAATACTTATAGGTTCTTTTCACTCATAAATTCACCAAATAAGCCACCCTCTTATAAATGGTTGCATAGCACAATTTAAAATTTTATCGATTTATCTATAATATATAAATATTTAACTATAGGTGGGGACTCCTAGGAAGAAACCAATGTTAGTTACTTTCAAATATCCCATTGGATGGAGTATCACCTGTATGTTAATGTGATTCAATGAGAATTTATCATGATTATATTTTACTTGCAGTTCAAAGATCAGTCTCATGTACAATTTCCAGTGGTATTGGGCACTTCTATGATTTGATTATGAGTTTGTCAAAAAAGATATTTAACTATAGGTGGGGACTCCTAAGAAGAAACCAATGTTATTTACTTTCAAATATCCCATTGGATGGAGTATCACCTGTATGTTAATGTGATTCAATGAGCATTTATCATGATTATATTTTACTTGCAGTTTAGAGATCAGTCTCATGTACAATTTCTAGTGGTATTGGGCACTTCTATGATTTGATTATGAGTTTGTCAAAAACGAAAGATGGTTTTTCTCATAAATTTCAAAGAAACTTCAATTGTTACAAAAAAATATTATGATGAGGTCACAAAGGTTATCGAGTAACTCAAGCTTCTTGTTTACAAATATTATGTATCAACAACATGCATATCATAAGTCTGGTTAGTAGTTGGTTATAAGGCACATTTTAAAAGAAAAAGAGGTTTGTTGTGCAAATATTATGCATGGTATATAGTTCAACACATGATTAAAAATTTGATATTATCCATGTTTCACATTCATGTAGTAGCAGATTGTTGGCACATTTTAAAAGAAAAAGAGATTTGTTGTGCAAATATTATGCATGGTATATAGTTCAACACATGATTAAAAATTTGATATTATCCATGTTTCACATTCATGTAGTAGCAGATTGTTGTTTTGCATGAGGTTGACACATTGAAGTTAAAGTGGATATGATGTCAAGATAATACATATGGTATAATCGAATAGCATCACCTTTTCCACCTTTCTTCTTTTATTTACATTGATTTCTATATACCTAGTGCGTGGTTTATTGGTAATGAATATGGGACAGAGTTTGATAAAGTTCGGTTGTCATTTGAATTATCGTTGAATGGTTATGTGGTGAGATGGTTCTGGGCACGTGATAGTTGGAATATGTGGCACGTTTGTTTGGTATGTAATTGGCATTCATTGATATAGTGGAAGTGTGATTCGGATTAGGAATTAATGTGATAACAATATTGGAGAACGTGAGGTCCCATGCATTGAATGCATGGGACACATTCCTTTCACCGAGGCTGTCACCCTCGAACATTCTGAAAATTTTCATTTTGTTTTTTGAGTTTTGAGCTCTAGAGAAGAAGAACTATTCGACCCCTAGCTGTGGTTGTTGTTGGCGCTATAACTCATTTTTTTTTCAAGGAAAACAAGCGTTGAAGGTATGAAGTCTTAGCATGTACCCATCATATACATGTTGTTGTTTGCAATAATAATTTGGAAAAATAATCTATTTGATGTGTGAATAAGCATGTTGTTTTCTCATGGACTCATTTTTTTCGTTTACTCCCTCTTTCAATTTCAATAGTTTTGTGTGTTCATAAATGCCAAGATGCTTTTAAATCCCTCACGTTTCGTTACATTTTGGGTTTTATCCTCGAGCGTTTTTCTCTGTGTATATATTTCATTATGGGGAACTATTGTTTTCGTATGGCCACATAATACAAAGGGATTATTCACAATTCTCTTTTTCAATTGTTTACCCTACGGTGAAATGCTTTCACTATGAAATGACTAGCCTTCTGGTCATATTACTTCATGGTAAATTATGTTTTTTCTTTAAAAAGAAAGATTTGTATGACATATAAGCACCACTGTCTAAAGCTCGAACGATTTGAGTTTGTTTTTTTGTTTGTTTGACACCTTTGCATTTATTTGTTAGTTGATGGCATGGGTACGTGATTCTTCAAATAAAGGAGTGTCCTTTATCTAGTTTCGAACCCTCATTTTATTTTTGGGCTAGTACTTGGTACTTTGACAACATTACATCGAGCTTGCAATTGTGAAGAGGATAGAATGTAGTCTCAAATCCTTTGTTTTTGTTAAATGGGTATGATAATATCTATACTATGGTCATTGGTTTCGTTGGAAGGATTGTTGGTTTCGTTGGAAGGATTGCGGTATGAAGCATTTTATTGAAAATTATTTTTCTCCTAGAAGAAACATTTGTTTTTTACCTCGGGTTGTTGAGGATTTTACATGCTCAGTCTGGCTGATAACTCAACTTCTTACCCAAAAAATTGTTGAATATATTTCTTTAGACAAAAACAAAGTATTTCTTGTATCAAACCCATATATTGGAATGAGCATTCTACAATATTCTTTATTTTTGGGTGATTATAGTTTAATCTTGAGAATCTTTTAGGTATGTACTTGAGCTTGATGTTTTATTACTCATTTAGATATTGATGGCATGGAAAAGTTATAGTTATGGATAAGATGCCAGAGTCAATTTTGAGCCTTTGTTGTTTTAATATATATGGTGGTGGCATAAATGGTATACATATCGAGTTAACCAAAAACATGGATTACAGTGTCACAGTGAAAAGTTATTAAAATAGAGTGAAATTTGACTCAGTCGAAAACAATTGTAAGAAGGACACATGACTTTATTTGGCATATGTTTTTCTATAGTATTACATATATGGATTCTAGCGTTTGTTAAACATAAATGTGGTGTTTGGGTATTGTAATAAGAAGAATGTGAATGATTGTTTGGGAACCACAATGTATTTTTTTAACAAACAAGACCAAACTTCCTCATACTACCACCATTCATAAATTATTTCTTAATCGTGTTTCCATATATCATTTCAAAATGTCATTTTTCCCCCCTGTTATACGAAATTAAAGGTTTGTCTATTAGTAATGTTATAAATGAATAAAAAAAGAAATTTTATGATCAAAGGAGCAGAATTTGAAGAGATATGTTCCAAGGAGATTATAATCAATAGCCTCTGTTTGGGTGCACAAGGCCAATTCCCTCATACTCTCATTTTTCATAAGTTATTCCCATCTCCCAATTCTATTTTCATTTCGTCCAAATCTCTTCCACTTGATGTATAAGAAATTCATTTGACAATGAAAGGCTAGTAGTGACAGTTTGATGAAACACCCCACCTCAATAGGGCCTGTTGACCTCCCAGTCTTTGGATCTTCAAATATCTCTGAGCCGAAATGGCTCTTTGATTCCCACTGGAACCTTCAATGCATACAAAACGAGAGGTTGTTCTTAGAATTTAAGCCTGGGCAAGCAAGCACTAGGCGTGAACCTCTACTCCACATGACCGTCAGCGTGACCACTGACTTAACCCAACAAGGCGTTTCGAATTTCACGACTTCGTGATTTTTATCTTGAGTCCCTCGACTCCTTCGATTCCCAAAACCCTAAAAAGGGCTAACGATCCTCAACTCCTCCCTTAGGCTTCCTCCATATGACCTCTAGCCAATTCTTGGGGCCAAACCTCCAAGCGTATCAGGATTTCGTGACTCATGAGTTCGCGATGTAATGCTCCTCCTTTTCTCTGATGTCCGAACTCATGACTTCTCTCCACAAATCAACGGTCCTGAACCTCCCACATTCTGACCATCCAGATCCTTCCTTCGGGATATCATAATTTCGCAAATCGGGATTTTGTAACTCATGACTCCGAGTCACAACTTTCTCCACACTCCCAAATTCCCGAAATATGGAAATTCAAAGCGCCAAATCAATGGCTCTCGTTCTCCAAATTTGATGACTGCTATCTCTCCTGAGCTTGCGAGTGTTGAAAGACTCTCACCTTAATCTCCCTACAAATACATTGAATCCTACGATTCACAGAAATCTGCGACTTTCCCTATGGGAATTTCCACCATCCATTCAGACTCTTGATATTTCCTTAACAAATAACTTGGCGTCCTCCCTCCTGAGCTTTTCCTTCCATGAGATGACTTCAAACCTCGTCTTTCCTTCAAACACTTTGAAGTCTCTATCCCTCCTGAGCTTGGTTCTTACTATAAAGTCAAGGATTCTAAGGGATTCTTGCACACACTCCTTGTGGCCTTCACGATAATCTATGATTATCTAAACACTCCAAATCTGCGCACTCCTTGCGACAGAAATTCTCCAACCACTTTCCTTGGATGGAAAAGTCCAAGACTTAACTTAGCCCGTGAACACCTTGCACGACTCTGTGTTATACTTGCACTTATGTTGGTATAAGGACAAATCTATCTCTCTTGAGCTTTTCTGAGGTAAAACCCATAATCTTGTCAATGCAATCCTTTTGGACCTTCATTGCACTCCTTGCAAGAGTTCTCAGGACAAGAAACAATTGAAACTTATACTCTTCCTCTCACGGACTTCATAAATTCAACATGAAATCATACACATAAGCATTGAAACAAATGCACAATAGAGCATATAAAAAAACTGTAAACACACCATTCAATAGATGTAAACAATAACCATAAGAACACCATGAAATTGGATCAAAGCCTTCTTATATAAATTCAAGTGATTTTGTACATGGTCTCTATAGAAACAACTATCTTCTTATACAACTTCTATAATCTCTGTTCTTCTCTGCTCTCTTGCTCTACAACTTCTAACAACTACTATGAGAATAATGATACAATACCATACATACGAGGGATATTTCTCTAGTTTTCCCTCCTACAACCTCAAACTATATAATCAAATTAAATCCTACATCTACTTTACATTTATTACATTAAATGCCTCCAACCGGCAGATGAGAGCAATGCTCAAGATCTGCATTACAATCTTTAAACCATAAAAGCAAATGTATCTTTTCTAGATATTACATTAATTTTTCATATTTTCAAATTCAAAACGTCTTCAAAATGTGCGTTGGTTCATATCCAGTTGTCCTCCACTTGCGTGTGCTTGCGATGCTCCTGCATCATACTTCTCTGGCTGAAAAAAATCATGGACTCCTGTTCATGAGCTTCTGCATCGTTTGTCCATGTTTCTGGATATTTGCTACCCTTTCCCAACTGGAATACTCAATCGAATGTCCTTTCCACTTTATCAAATAATCAAGATATGTCTTTCTACGAGTCTTCTTTCTAACTCTCTGATAAATGATCTTTTCCATCTGCGGCTTTTCAACTATAGGAATCTGTTTGACCCATTGAATTTCCTTCTGATTCTCTTCCCCATATGTTTCATCTTTTCTGTAAGGATACATATCTGCTATGTTGAATATGGATGATATGCCCACATCATCTGGAAATTCTATCTCATAATCATTTTCTTCAATTTTTCTCAAAATCTTACATGGCCCTATCTTTTTCATTTTCAGTTTATTACATGTTCCCCTTGGGAACCTTTCTTTCCTAAGGTGCACTAAAACTAAATCTCCAACTTCGAACTGAAGCTCTCTCCTGTGTTGATTTGCTCTGCGCTTGTATTCCTGGTTGGAACTTTGCAACCGCTCTTTAATCTTACTGTGGAGCTCCTGTATCTTTGCTAAAAAAAATTCTGCTCCAACACTTTTGAACTCATTCTGCTCCAAGTCTCTCAATTCAGATGCTCCCCTTGGTTGCATTCCATACATTATCTGGAATGGGGTCTGCCCTGTGCTCTAGTTAGGTGAGTCATTATATCCAAATTCCTCTTGCAACAAAATCTGATCCCATTGACTATGATGTTCAACTACTAAACTCAATAAGTCCCTCAAACTTCGATTTACTACCTCAGTCTGCCCATCTGTCTGAGGGTGATATCATGAGCTAAAAGATAATTTGTCCCCATGTTCTTCCATAGTGTCCTCTAGAAATGACCAACAAATTTGGTATCCCTATCCAAAACAATACTCTTGGGTAAACCATGAATTCGAACAACTTCTTTGAAAAACATATTTGTAATGTGTGGTGCATCATTGGTTTTCTGACATGGAATGAAATGTGACATTTTTTAGAATCTCTCGACTACCACGATTATGGAATCACAACCTCTATATTTTCTCGACAATCCTAGCACAAAATCCATGCTTACCACATCCCACGGCCTCTCTATTATTAGAAATGGTTGATATAACCCTGTATTATGTCTTTTCCCCTTTGCATGATGGAAAATTATACATTTGTTGATAAATTTCTTGACATTTGTCCTCATCCCTGGAAAATAATATAAACTGTTCAATTGCGCAAATGTTTTTTCATGGCCGAAATGTCCAGCCAATCCTCCACTATGTTTTTCCTTTAAAAGGTTTTCTCTCATATAACTCTTCGATATACACAACTAATTTCCTTTAAATAACAATCCATCCTGAATTAAATAGTCAATCCATTGGCTCTTATCCCTTAAAACAAGATTCTCACATGCTTCATACACGTCCTTGAAATCTGAATCATCTCTGTACATTTCCTTAAGGCTATCAAAACCTAAGGTCTTCACATGAAACTCCTGCAGAAAAAAACATTTCTTGCTCAATGCATCAACAATCTTATTAGCAATTATAGAAATGTGCTTTATAACAAAAGTAAAATTCTACATAAATTCAACCCATTTTCCATGTTTCTAGTTCAATTTCTCATGTCTAGTTATGTAATACCCCAAGGTCAAGCCCCTTTTGAATTGTAATTTTTCTTACAAGTTGGTGAGACAAGTGGTTATAAGTTGAAAGACTTATGTGTTTATTAGGCTAGTGAGCCAAATGGCAAGGCCAGGAGCCTGATCTTTTGTATATGTAATTATGCAGATCATTATTAATAAAAAATATAAACATTGTTGCACGTAGACCGACCACAAAGAAGAGTTATGGGAGACTAAGCACCACTAGGTAGGGTAAGGTAGGGGGGGCTAAGTATTTGGGTCTAGGTGCCAAACTAAGGGACTTACCTCTAGAGGAATAATATTTTAATATTATTTCCTGAAGACTAAAGTGAACATTATATGTTTTGTTATCCTTAGTCCCTGGAAAAGGGGACGTGTGCAAAAGGGAACGGATGGAGCTCCAGGAAGAAAAGTGTCAACCTGGGATCATACTGTTAAAAGATAAAGCCTCAGTTGTGTTGGGGGTTCATGATTCATTTTCCTGCCATCCTCCATCTAAGTTCTTTGGTGGTACTCTGTCTGAACCGTCTTACCTCTGCGTTGCATCTGCATACCTGCGCACAATGAAGGAAACCCTCAAGGGAAGGTTGGTCATCCTACCATTATCCCATCTTGTATGTGAATCATCCTTGCCTATGCATTGTCTGACCTCGACATACCTCTCACACCTATAAAACCATAAATGGGAAAGTCATCCCGTGTTGTTTCCTATGAAGCCTGACGCAATTGTAATTGCCTGAGCCGCATTGTGACTTAGTGATAGGTTGTTTCCTTTTTGGGTGCCCATACCCATTTTCCCTTGTTGTTGTTGCTATTACTATTGTTGTTGTTGGCAATCGTACCTGGATGTTGTTGATTCGAAGATTGGTTATCATACCTCTGAGCATCTCTCCCAGGTGAGAGAGAGTCTATTGGGAAGTGATTTCTCCTGGAAGGGAGTCTCGTAGAATCCAAAGTACTCTGAGACTTCTAGCTCAGCCTGTTGTTGAAGCCCAAGGCAAGGGAGATGTATTGGTTGATGGACTTGTATTAGTGAAGGTGTATCCTCCTGGGGTGGAGCAGGTGTGTGGGAAATGAGGGTCCATGTGTTGTGGGCGTAAGTGGATCCTGGGATAAAAGATCCTTCATGTTTGTTTGTGCAACTTCCTTTTTGTCCTTGCCAAGCCTAGAATTACCTTGCTCGACAGAGTTTAGTCCCAACTCGGGGGTGACCTACTGCTGAGAATGATGAGCAGTACGGTCCAAGGATGGGAGGTTCGTGGAAGGTCTGCACGTAGTTGGTGGATTTACTCCAGATAAAAGATAAGTATCATTATGTGTTTAATTATGTATTTTATGCATGTTGTTGTGATGTTGTATTTCTTCATGTATTTCATTGCTCTTAATTATATTTAATTCTATATGATAGTAGTAACTCTATGTTAGTTGTGTTAAGCTCATTAAAATGCATATATTTTATATAAGTTGTAAATTCTACATGGTAGCATTACCTGGTCATTGGATGGCCGGGGATGTTACACTATGGTATCAGAGCCCCAAGTTACAACGTTGAGCCTGAATGGGTCGGATAAGTGGTCTTTGGACCCAAGGTTTTGAGTGGAAATGCTGCTCTGATGGAACCAATTTGGAACCTTAGAATATTTCTTAGGCCCACAGGATACTTGGTTGTGTTACGAAGCTCAAGAGGAGTAGCGTACAATAAAACTGCAGGCGACGTGGTGTTTGACCAGAGAGAGAGAGAGAGAGAGAGAGAGAGAGATCTCAACACTTGGGGTGTTGAGAGCCACAGGATATGTTAGGGAAAAAGGAGAGTCCTTTACGACTATCAAATCCTGAGAAGGCGTAGGAAGGTTATCCTGGAATCCTTTCGGAGTTCAACAATCGAGAGAAGCGGGGTGCGCTGAGACACAAACCTCTTAAACCTGAAACTCCAAAATCTCGAGAACATATACACCATAGATCTGGGAAAAAGAGCTTGATCGTTGGATCAACTAGAAGAGTAGATTGTAATTTTGGGAGTTCGGTTGTCGGGAGAAGTGGGATGTGCTAACACACAAACTCTCGAAGCCCGAACTTATGAAGTCCCGAAGAGTTGAAGTAGTGGGTCATGCTAATGTCACTTGGATGGATGTGGACACATGGGATGTGTGCCATGTGCCGGTGGGTCCCGAAGGAAAACGTAGACCTAGTGGGTCTAGATGGTGTCGCCTGGGGTAATGTGGACCTTCTTAAGTACACCACATGTCACCATCGTGGTTGGTGATAGCTGTGTTGTGGACCCAGAGGTTAGAAAGGTTGGAATTTTGGAAGTCAGGAGTTGGGGAGGGAAGCGAGTGTGGAAGCTTTGAAGACTAAAGTCCCAAACCTCCGAAACCCAAAACTTCGAAGTCACGAAGCTCCGAAGTTTTGGAGGCTTTGATGACAAAATTTCCCTTGTGTATGTCCACCGTCAGATGTTAGGTATGGTTGAGGGTTGATCCACCTGCCTCGTGATTTCTGTAATTCAAAACTCTGAGTAACTGATGTGCCATGATTGGAGTTTTTCGAAATTCGAAGTCTCGATTAGAGAACCTTGAGATCTGGTGCTTGGTCATGACCCATGGTCCTGTGGGTTGGGGAACTTAGAGAAAAAGGCTACGGCCTGAGTTTACTACAGAGTCAAGCAAAGCTCGAAAAATTCATGAAAACTAAACATTTTATTGAATCTAATTTGTTTATGAATGTTGTGGGAATTGTTAAGGAATAATGGCCTGACAAATTCTAGTTGTCTTCACATTGTGACGTAGAAGCTCAACAAGTGCCAAAACTGAATAGAATTTCCATTGAGTGCAAAATAAATGGAAGAGGCACAGACTACTTCTAGTTCTGAGGATGAAGCAAAAGGAATGGATGTCCGTTTGGGAGTTGAAGGATCGAACTCCAATGGAAATGGAGATGAGATAGATAAGTAAGAGCATATGATGAAAATCATTGAACGATTGCAGGAAGACACCCATGCTCATCGATCTAATAACAAAAAGCTTATGAAATCCAGGGATCAACAAGGAAACTTGAACTTAAAGTTGATGCAGATTCTAGAAAGAATCAAAAGGAAGTTGGATAAGGAGAGTAACTGAAACAAAACATGGAGTCGCAAGAATCCTGAGAGGAAAAGAAGATCAAGAAGCATTAGCAGGAATCATCATGAGTCCCCAAAACATTCCAGTAAGGAGGCACACAGTAGTTCAATTCCATATCCTACCAGAAAACATAGGAGATATGGAGTGGATGAACTGAAGGGTGAAATGAACAAGATTAAGCCTTCTACTTTTGACGGGGAACGACAGAAAGATGAAGATGCCGAGACTTGGTTGTTGGGCATGAGGAAATATTTCCAACTATAGAGATATTCTTCTCATTAAGAGGGAATAATTTTCATTTACCAACTTAAAGGAAAGGCATTTATATGGTGGGATAAGCTTGTGCAAGTAAAACACGCCAGAGAGAAGAATGTTACTTGGAGAGAGTTCAAGAGAAATTTTGAAAAGAAGTACTTAACTAAGAGATACTATGACAGGAAGATGAAAGATTTATTTGAACTCAAGCTGGGCAACATGACCATTGATGAATACGAACAAAGATTTTTGGAATTGTTGAAGTATGTTCCCTTAATCAAGGACGAGACTGTCAAAATTCAAAGGTATTTGAGTGGACTCCTATATTTCATCAGTGATAAGATCCAGTATGATGACCCAAAGACTATGGAAGAAAAATTAAGGATAGAAAAATGATTATATGATCAGCAAAAAGAAAAGCCTAAATTCCAAAAAGATTGGGAAGACAAGAATACGTTTAAGAGCGAGAACAGAAAAAAGGAAACAAACCACCATTTTTTAGGAATAGTCCTCAAGGACAACCATATTTTAGAGATCCCAGGAAAGTTGAAGTGGATGGACAAATGCCAAGACAACCACCTATGGAATATTGGGGTTGTAAAGGAAATCATAGGTACAGATATTGCCCCCATAGAAATGACAAAGTGAGAGCTATCCACAATGTGCAGTAGGCAGAAACAATGGAGGACATGGGAAATAGAGTACCAAGGATCTACACAACCATGGACAACAAGCAAACATAATATTAGTCACACATGATTGAAGTAGAAGGTATGATCAACAACCATGCCTTTACTATTTTAATTGATTTGGGGGATAGCCATAGTTACATAGATCCTAGAGTGGTGGAAAGTTTGCAATTGTCGAGAAGAAAACATGAAAAGTATTGGTTAGTGCAGCTGGCTACAGGAACCAAGAGAAAAGTCACTGAGTTAGTTAAATCCTGTCCAGTGGACATGAATGGACTGAGCACAAAGGCTGAATTGAACATTCTTCCTTTAGGTTCTTATGACTGTCTAATTAGGATGGACTGGTTGGACCAACACCATGCCATATTGGAATTTCGTAACAAGGCATTCACTTGTCTGGATAAGGAAGGGAATCAGAGAACAATCCAAGGAATTCCCAGAGCTGTTGATATCAGAGAAATCTCAGCAATGCAGTTGAAGAAGTGCTATAGGAAAGGTTGTCAATTATTTGCAACTCATGTGGAAGAAGCATCTAAGGATGAGGTCTCAAAGATTGGATATCATGTGATACTAAAGGAGTTTGAAGATGTATTTCAGGAGGTATGCGAACTACCCCCGAAGAGAGATACTGAATTCTCTGTAAACCTGATACCTGGAGTAGCTCCAGTGTTGAAAGCTCCTTACAAAATGAGTATGCCAGAGCTGAAAGAACTGCAATTGCAGCTTGAAGAGATTTTGAAGAAGGGGTATATACGCCCAAGCGTGTCACCTTGGGGTGCCCTAGTCCTTTTCATGAAGAATAATGATGGGACGTTGAGATTGTGTATCGATTTTAGATAATTTAACAAAGTAACTATAAAGAACAAATATCCTTTGTCGAGGATTGATGACCTCTTCGATCTGTTGAAGGATGCGAATATATTTTTGAAGATAGATCTTAGGTAGGGATATCACTAGGTAAGGATAAAGGATGAATACATCATCAAGACCTCCTTTATAACAAGGTATGGTCATTATGAGTTCAAAGTGGTGTCATTTGGCCTGTCGAATGCACTCGTTGTTTTTATGTTCCTGATGAATGGTGTATTCAGGGACTATCTAGACAAGTTTATCATAGTCTTCCTGGATGACATTCTAGTGTATTCCAAGTTAGAGGAAGAGAATGAACAACATCTGAGGATGGTGTTGCAAGTGTTGAGAGGGCACCAACTATATGCCAAATTGAGAAAGTGCTCATTTTATCAAAATCAGATCCATTACTTGGGGCATATTATCTCAAAGGATGGGATAATTGTAGATCCTGAGAAGATTGAGGCCCTCAAAGAATGGTCAGGGCCAAAGAATGTGATGGAAGTCATATCCTTTATGGGTCTAGCTAGTTATTACAAAAGTTTTATCACATGATTCTCGAGGATAGCTCACCCTATCACTTCCTTACAAAGGAAGGAGAAGAAGTTCCAGTGGACAGAAGATTGTGAGAGAAGCTTCCAGCAATTGAAGAAAATGTTAACTAGTTCTCCAATCTTGAGGATTTCAGATCCAAATGAAGATTTTGTGGTGTGCACTAATGCATGCAAAGAAGGACTGAGAGGAGTCTTCAGTCAAAATGGATTTGTAATTTGTTATGAATACAGAAAGTTGAAAGAGCACGAAAGGAGCTATGAAACTCATGACTTGGAGCTTTCATCCATAGTACACACCCTAAAGAAATGGAGGTGTTACCTCATGGGGAGGAGGTTCAAATTGAGGACAAACCATAACGGTTTGAAGTATTTGTTTGATCATCCATCCTTGAATGCTAGACATAGTAGGTGATTGGATTTTCTTTGTGAGTACGATTTTGATATCAAGCATATAAAAGGGAAGGAGAATAAATTGGTTAATGCACTTAGCAGGAGAGTAGATGAATTACATTATACAACCATTATCATGTACCAAACCAATATTAGAGGCAAAATTTTAGAGGCTGCAAATACAGATTTGCAGTACATGGATTTGGTAGAAAAGATAAAGCAAGGTGAGATGCCACAGAAAGTGGAAAAAATAAGCTGAAAATGGATGGAATACTTCTGTACAATAACAAAATTTATGTACCTAATGTCCATGACTTGAAAAGTAAGATTTTGCATGAAATTAATAATATGTTTTATGCAGGACACCCTGGATATCATAAGACTATGGCAGCAGTCAAGAGCCATTACTTTTGGTCAGGTATGAAGAAAAAGATTGAAGAATACATCGCCATATGTATGGAATGCCAAAAGGTTAAAACTGAGCATAGGAACCCAACAGGGTTTCTGCAGGAATTACCCATTCCTGAGTGGAAGTGGGAAGTGGTGACAATGGATTTCATCATAGGATTTCCTAGAATAGGAAAACAACATTATTCAATCATGGTGGTAGTGGACAAGCTTACAAAAGATGCCCATTTGATTCCGTTAAAGACTACTCATAAGGCAACGGATATTGTCGACATCTTTATGAAGGAAGAGGCATGATTGTATGGAATTCCCAAGACAATTGTGTCTGACAGGGACCCGAAAGTTACCTCCAAGTTCTATAAGGGGTTGTTCAAAAGAGCAAAACGAATCTGAACTTCAGTACTGCTTATCATCTTGAATATAATGGGAAAATAGAGAGGGTGAACCAAGTGATAGAAGGCATGCTAAGGATGTATGTAATGGACAAAATGTCTAAATTGGAAAACTACCTACACTTGGTATAATTCACCTACAACAATGGGTATCAAGCATCACTGAAGATGAGCCCGTTTGAGGCACTCTATGGAAGAAAGTGTAATACTCTAGTAAGTTGTGATGATCCAATAGATAGAGTAGTGGTTGGGCCAGAGTTGCTCAAGGAAATGGAAGAACAAATACTGAAGATCAGGCAGAGTTTGAAAGTTGCCCAAGACACACAAAAGAGTTATGCTGATAAGAACATAATCCATAGGGAGTTCAAAGTGGGTGATCATGTTTTTCTGAAAGTAAAAGCTAACAGAAGTTCCCTGAAGTTGGGAAACTATTCCAAGTTGGAAGCCAGATTTTGTGGGCCATTTGAAATCCTAGAAAGAATTAGACCAGTTGCATATATGATTGCATTGCCTGCATCCATGACTGTACATAATGTGTTTCATATTTCATTTCTTAAGAAATATATACTTGATGCTAATCATGTAATCTATTGGAATGTGATTCAGGTGGAATAAGAAGGCGTCTTGCAGGTGCATCTGGTGCGTATACTAGACCAGAAAAGAAAGAAACTCCGGAATCGATCCATGAGAGTTGTAAAAGTCTAGTGGACCTAGTATGGTCCTGAGGACACAACATGGGAACATGAAGATGCTATGCGGGCAGAGTACTCACATCGTTTTGAAGATTTTGGAAATCTTGTTGTTGTTTTATAAATAATTTTCACTGAGGACAGTGCAAAAATAAGGGGAGGGAATTTTAATAACCCAAGGCCGATTCCCTTTTGAATTGTAATTTTGCTTATAGGCTGGTGAGCCAAGTGGTTATAAGATGAAAGAATTATGTTTTTATTAGGCTAGTGAGACAGATGCCAAGGCCAAGAGCCTGATCTTTTGTATATGTAATTATGCAGATCGTTATTATGAAAAAATATAAACACTGCTGCATGTAGACCGACCACGAAGAAGAGTTATGGGGGACTAAGCACCACTAGGTAGGGTAAGGAAAGGGGGGGGGATAAGTATTTGGGTCTAGGGGGTAAACTAGGGGACTTACCTCTAGAGGAATAATATTTTAATATTATTTCCTGAAAACTAAAGTAAACATTATATGTTTTGTTATCCTAAGTTCCTAGAAATGGGGACGTGTGCAAAAGGGAATGCATGCTGATCCAGATTTTATGATCAGAATGAAATGAATACAGATTATTAACAGGTGCTTAACACAAAATAATAGAGACACAGTAAAACTAGTTTTCTATTCAATAACGAAATAAGCTGAAACTATAAAATGCAGCGGAAACAGGCTTGATGGAACGGTGGCGGCTTATCTCTGAGAAGAGATGTGACGACAACACACATTCACAAGAAGAAGATTACAATGAGGCTCTGAAGGCATTTTTACAATAAGAAAGAATGCCAAAAACCCTAGACATACAAAAACCTAACCCTAGGAGATGAAGCACCAAAAGTCATGTGGGCCCTGTTTGGGTAAGATAGTACATCAATTTCCTGGGGTCATAACGTTTGCATACGATCTCCATTTTAGGTGTGTGATAGCCCATTTGAAAGGTATCGTCAAGGAGATTCATTTTGGGGGCTCAATCATGCCTTTGGATATCATTGAGGAGATCGATCCCGAAAAACCTTCATTTAGGCCCTCAAAATGGCCCCAGAAGTTAAAACTGATAAAAATAGTAAATTGCCAAAATTGTCAGAAAACTGTTTTGAGCCAGTTAGGAAAGGTGGGTGGCCATCGATATACATATAAATCAACCCTACCTCCTTAGGAAGCAATGGTCTCCATTGCGTTGAGGTTCGCCATCAGATGAGGAATTGTTTGCTGAATTTCGCCTCGAGTGAGCCACCTGCCTTGGTGCAGAAGCTACCTTGCTTTGACGACTCAATAAAGTTGGATCCTTTGTTGTCGAGTGCCCTTTATCTGTCTATACAAATATTTATTATTGGATGCCTGTTGTAGGTAGTCGAGGTTGAGATCTGTTGGTGTCATTTGTTCTACTACTTCTGAGGTGTCCAATAATGGTGGGAAATAAGGGTGAAGGAGATCCACATTGAACACTAGGTGTAGACCAAGGAAAGAAGTAATGTTGAGCTCAAAAGAATTATCCCCGATGGCCTTAGTGAAAGTGTACGGCCCATAACTGAGTGGGTGAAGCTTCCAATGGGGTCCTGTAAGGAATTCTTTCTGCAAGTGCAACCAATCTTTGTTGCCCACCTGAAACTTATGCGGCACCCGATGTTGATCATGGTGTTGTTTGTACTTATCATTGGACTTTTGTAGGATATCCTGAACCTATTGGTAGATGTGCTGGATTCACTCAATGAACTGGGTGGCTTTGTCAGCTTCAGTTGGAGCAGGAGATGAGTCGATCGAGGTGACCGCAAGGGGAAGTGCAACATCTATGGGTCCCAATGGCTGGAATCCCAACCCCACTTGAAAGGGGTTATGGCCGGTTGAGCTATGCAGGGCTCGGTTGTAGCTATGATGGACATAGGGAATGCTCTCATCCCATGTGCGAGGGTGCTTTGAATTATACATGCGAAGGATATGCACAATTATTCAATTTACAACCTCAGTTTGGCCATCTGTCTAGGGGTGGAAGGCCATGGATTTGGTGAGCTTGGTGTCCAGAAGTGACCAGAGGCTTGAACAAAATGTGCTGAGAAATCAACTATCCCAATCTGAGACAATGGTTTGTGGGATTCCAAAATGTACCTAGACTCGTTCGAAGAAGATCTTGGCAGTGGCCTCTGTTGTGATTATCTTCTTACAGGAAACCATAATCACCATCTTAGAAAAGCGATCAACAACCACAAAAACACAGTCATTTCTTATCTTGGTGGATGGGAGGCCCAACATGTAGTCCATTGAGATGGATTCCCATGGCTTGTCAGGAGTAGGAAGAAGGGCGTACAGGACCTGTTTCTTAGTGGTCAGTTTCGAAATAGCATAGGCAGTGCAGAACCTGGTATACTTGTTGACCTCCTGTCGAAGTTTCGACCAATAGAAATGTTTCTTTAACATCGCCACTGTCTTTTCAATGCTGAAGTGTCCTATCACCTGACTGTAGTGGGCTTCCTAGATCAGCTTCGCTCACTCACTTGATGGAACACAGATATGGCCTAGATGACACAACAACCCATTCTGAAGATGGAAATTATCGACAACTGCGTTTGCACCCAAAATTTGGTAGGTGGTGGTGAAGTCAAGGTCTGTCTCATAGAGTTGGGGCCATCCATATGTCTCATGGCCGCAAGAGTCTAGCACCGTGGTGAGTGCCACGACTAGTGGTCTACTGAGGCAATCAAGGACATGATTGGTGCTTCCTGTTTTATACTTGATGTTGAGGTGGAATTGCTGCAAGTATGTGGACCACTTTTGATGGCGGTCATTCTGCAATTTTCCCCGTGTCTGCATGAACTGTAGTTGCTTATGATCAGTGTGGATGTCTGTCTCCTTCCAAAGAATATAATGTCTCCATTGGCGGAAAGATTACACAATGAAGTACATTTCTTTGTCGTAAGTAGGGTACTTATGGACAGTATCTGATAGTGTCTCACTATGATAGGCCACGGGGTGGCCGTGTTGAGTGAGAACGATGCCCACAACATAGTTTGAAGCATCTGTCTCAATCTCAAAAGGATGTTGTAGGTCTGGTAGTGAAAGTAATAGGGTTGAGCACAAGCTCTGCTTCAAATCATCAAACCCTTTTTGTTGGGACTGACCCCACGCAAATTTTTCCTTACCACCACCCCCATTTATTTGGCTGAGGGCCCATGCAATATGGGAGAAACCCAACATGAACCTGTGGTAGAAATTGGTAAGGCCCAAGAAGCTCCGAAGCTCAGTGAGTGTTGTTGGGTTTGGCTGGTCACAGATGACTTGGATCTTGGTTGGATCCACATGTATGCCATGCTGATCAATGATGTAGCCTAGGTAATGTACCCTCTCCATGCCGAAGGAGCATTTTTCCAAGTTGGCATATAGCTTGTGCTACCACAGGGTGTGCAGAACCTATTGAATATGCTGCAAGTGTTTGGTCCAAGTCTTGCTATAAATTAGAATGTCATCCAGATACACCACTACAAAAGTATTGGTGAATGGTCGCAGGATATCGTCCATCACCCTCATGAAAGTGGTTGGAGCATTTGTCAAACCAAAGGGCATGACCAACCATTCAAAAAGGCCTTCCTTTGACTTGAAGGCAGTCTTCCATACATCTGTCTGTTCTATCAGGACCTGGTGGTAGCCAGACTTCAGATCAATCTTACTAAAGTATATAGCCCCCGTGAGTTAATCAAGGAGGTCATCAATTCAGGGAATCAGGTACCAGTTTCTCACTGTGATTTTTTTCATAGCCCAGTAATCAAGATAGAGTCGCCAGGTTCTATCTTTCTTCTGTACTAGCACGATTGGGCTCCCGCAAGGTGATGAGATGGGGGAGATGTTCCCCTTGTGGAGCAGTTCTTGGATCTGTCACTTGATCTCCTCATTCTCTAACAAGGAGAAATGATAGACTGGCCCATTGGGTAGTGGTGCGCCGAGGGTCAGATCGATGGGGTGCTTGACCTGGAGGTGCAAAGGTACCCCTGTAGGTGAGGAGAAGATATCTGAGTATTCTTTCATGACCTTATCTAATTGCTTCTACTGTGTGGAGAGGTTGGCCGCAGAGACCCTGAATGTGGTTGTGATCTTTCTCTTATTTTGAGAGTGAATCACGAAGAAGACAAACTTCCCCATTTGAGAGATGACCTTCCTGCATTGCTTAGTAGAGATCAAGGAAATAACACTCGGTGGGACAGCCTCGGCTATCCTCTAAAATTTCCTGTTCAAATTAATAAAAACACTATGAGGCCTAGACTCATATACAACATGATGTTTCCATAAATAAGGTTGGCCAAAAATAACATCACAAACTTTGAGAGGAGCAACATCACACAATACCTCATCTTTGAATGGTTTGATGTCGTACGACAGTCGACACTGTTGGCTGATGCGGAGATCGCTTCCTCGGTGGAGCCATCCAATGGTGTATGGTTGTGGGTGTGGCATTGTTGGCAGGGCCAACCTCTTGATGACCTCTATAGATATGAGGTTCTTCTGGCTACCACTATCAACGATGAAGTGCAGCGGGGTGCCTTTTACCCACATATGTGAATGAAAGAGGCGTTCTCCTTATTCTAGCTGGTATGGTTCACTAGGATGGATTTTGGTGGTAGCAACGGTGGCACTGGGTTCCACATCAATGATCCGTCTTCCCCTTTCTGGTTTTGGATCAGAGTCATAATCTACATCTAATTCAGTGGCTTTCACTTCAGCCACCAGCCACTACTTTGACCGACAATCAGTAGTGTTATGCCAAGGGCTCTTATGTAAGTCGCACCACTTCTCGGTATTTGTCTTCGTCTTTCCCATGTCCTTCTTTGCTTGTGGCTTGGACTGGTTGTCCTAATAATGTCCATCTTTTCTCTGTCCTTTCTTCAGTGGGTTGGGGCCACCCTTTTCGGGATTTTTTTGTGAGGGTTTCCCAAGCCCAAATTGCCGCGTCTTTTGTTTGAGCTTCTGCTTGATTTTGACGGCATATCGGTAGGACATGCCCAAGGATGAGATGTCCAGAAATTCCATTTCAGTCTGGATGTATCTATGGAGAGCACCGCAATACTTGAGAACCAGATGTCACTCCGAATCTTTGATACCCAACTTGGTGTGCAAGGTATGGAATACATTTGTGAAATCTGGCACTGGTTGGTCTCTTTCTTGCCACAGTGTGGTCCATTTGGTATACAGGTCATCATAACTTCCGACAGGGTAGTATTGTTCCTTAATTGCATCCCTGAAAGAGTCCCAGGTGTCCATGACTGAAAATAAGGAGGATTCCTCTATTTCCTTTTGCTCACAGAAATTTTCCCACCAATCTTTGACATGGGGAATAACTTTGAGGTGCACAAAAGTAATCTTTTCTTTATTCGAAAAGTTTTGGACAAAAAAATACCCTTCTAGTAGATTCAACCACTTGTCTACAACATCTGCATCTATGTGACCTTCAAATATAGGAATATCAATGTTTATTTGTACCTTGAAGGGGGTGTCACCTCTGTTCGAAGAAGATATGTCGCCTGTTGGTAGCCACCGAAGGATTTTCACAAAACTATCCATCATCTCGTTCCTCTATTGCATGAGGGATTCCTCAGTCAATAGTTTGAAAATATCTCCTATCCCATCATATTTATTTTCTCCCGCCATGGGAGGTCGCTTGGGTGTGCGAGAGCTTCTTTCCTCAAGAGAAACAAGCTCAAGACCCAACTCTTTGTACTCCAACCTCGTTGGGGACATGCATTAAGACGACAAGGAGTAGACCACTGATCTAGATTTTATGAGAAAAATGAAATGAATACATATTATTAACAGGTTCTTAACACAAAATAATAGAGATACAGTAAATTTGGTTTTCTATTCAATAACGAAATAAGCTGAAACTATAAAATGCAGTGGAAACAAGCTTGCTAGAATGGTGGCGACTTATCTCTAAGAAGAGATGTGACGGTAGTGTGTATTCACAAGAAGAAGATTACAATGAGGATTTGAATTCCTTTTTACAATAAGAAAGAATTCCAAAAACCCTAGAGATCCAAAAACCTAACCCTGGGAGATGAAGTGCCAAAAGTCATGTGGGCCCCGTTTGGGTAAGTTAGTACATCAACTTCCAGTGGTCGTAACTTTTGCATATGATCTCTGTGTTAGGTGTGTGATAGCCCGTTGGAAAGGTATCATCGAGGAGATTAACTATGGGGGCTCAATCATGCATTTAGATATTATTAAGGAGCTCTATCCCTAAAAACTTTCGTTTAGGCCCTCAAAATTGCCCCATAAGTTAAAACTGCTAAAAATAGTAAATTGCCAAAATTGTTAGAAAGATGTTTTGAGCTAGTTGGGAAATTTGGGTGGCCACCGATATCCATTTGGATCAATCCTCCTGTTGGTTATGGAGCCTGATTATCTTCCTGATTCAGAGGTCCTTGCTTTCAGCCGTGGTTATACCCCATGAAGTATTTACACCCCAGAAGTATGTACACTCTTCCACGTGGGGGAGTGCAGAGGAGGGGTACCCCCTCTGCGGGGTCCATCCCCCCGACTGGGGAGTTTGGGGGCAAGCGGGCCCCCAACGGGGGTTCGGGGGCGAAGCCCCGAAGAAAAAATTGCCTTGTAAAAGTATATTGTAATTTCATTGTAAATTTGGACCATTCACTATAAGGTCGCAGATCTAATGGTAGAGATTATGTTAGGGTTTTTTTCCCTAGAAGGCAATTCTCTTTTATGAGGGAAATGTATTGCGGCTATGATTGATGGTGAATATTGTATTCTGAGAGAGGAGACTGTGAGAGAAAGAAGAGGAAGTTACAACAGGTTTTGCTATAGGTTGTATCCCTTCATTTGCTGGATAATAATAAAGGAAGGACTTGGCAATTTCTATGGTGGACGTAGCCCACACTGGCTGAACCACGTAAATCTGTGTCTCTCTTGTATTGTGTGTCTTTTGTGTTTTGTTTCTGCATTTGTTTTATTTTATTGCTCTGTAGTCTTGTTTTTCTAACAACTGGTTTTATTTAATTTATTGCATTCGACAAAAATCTGATGTTTTTGATACTTTTAAGAAATGGAAAGCTTTAGTTGAGAATGAGACAGGAAAAAGTTTGAAGTGTCTCAGATCAGATAATGGAGGTG